>BTSY01000007.1:15339016-15816516 GCA_036245785.1 Pristionchus fissidentatus
TAAAATGGCCATCTCGGTTTCGTAGAAGAATATTTTAATTTTTTATATGGTGCTAGTTTTTTTTTCGGAAAAGCTTTTGGAAAATCAGTATGTCGTGAAAACATTGTCCCAATAATCACGAAACAATTTAAAAGTTTCTAGTTGTACTGATAAGCGAGATAGAAATTGGCAGGAATTCAACTCGGACTGCTTTACCAAAAACTTTTCCAAAAAAAACTAACACCGCATAAAGGAGTGGAGGGCGCATGACTAGATCGGAATTGAGACCGCATCAAAGCGATGCGAATGCCCAAAAGAAATTGGAGTACAGTGGTTTTCGGGGATAGGAATTACTGTAGATTTCATCTACAAAAGGCTGTCTAGATTGAGACTTCCTCCATTTCCGACCACTGGCTGCATTGGTGCTGCGAAGGGAGAAGCTGCAGCAAATGCAGCAGCCGTCTGAGGATTAGAGAAAGAAGCTTGCGAGACGCCACCGGGGAACACTGCAGAACAGATATGTAATATAAGTCATCCCTATATTTTTGATCAACTTTAGGGATTCTCCAAATAGACTTTGATGGAATAAAAAAGTACTCATTAATTTTCGTTCTGCGTTTTTTCTATACTCGTAGATATGGTATTTTTTATGTTGTTCATTGTTAGCAAATCGGTAAGCTCACGATTGTTTAAACTGAGAGAGTCGAAAGCATTGGAATGTTGCATTGGTTGTTGTACGGGCTGTACATGCGGCATTTGTTGCATCTGAGGCATTGGAGAAGGAGCGCCGAATCCGCTGCCACCCATCATAAGACCGGAGAAGTCACCTTAAACAAATTATCTCGTATTAAAAATATTTCGTAAAGACGTTGAATACAACGTGTTTGGTTTTGGTCTCAAAATTTATCCGTATATAACCATTGCGATGACGGAGAAAACGCCGCAAATATCATTGCGAACTGGTGGAAAATGATTTTAGTTCGCCAAAAAGGTTCACTTAGAGTGTGTTGTAGGGTTGCCCGTTCGGCGTCGGTTAATGGATCACCCCACCCTGCTGGTATACTCCCTCTCGAGCACTCCGCGCGAGGGGGCTTGTGAAAATAAGGGAAAGGATCCCTTTGTGATCCATTTTTCCGGGAAATGCGGGAAGGGAAGGGAAATTTTATTACTACTCACCCATTCCAGTGTGCTTCTGCTGCACCGACTGCTGTTGCATTCCGAAGGAAGCACCGAATTGCATGCCTCCCATGTTCATCTGATTATGTTGTGGCTGCTGCTGCGGGGTTGCTGCAGCTGCAGCCGTGCCGAAGAGGCCGCCGCCCCAGTTATGCTGCGGCTGCTGCTGCGGAACCGGCTGCAAATCGTCATTTGTACATTTTCATAATTAAATTACTCGTTATTCATCAGTCCGTTTCTTTTGCGAGCTTCATTTTGTGTATTTGAATGGATAATCGATTCCTCACCTGTGGTGTGGCCTTGGGGACGTTTCCAAATAGTGCCATAATGTCGCTGTTGCTCTTCTTATCGTCAATTGCAGCAACACCCATTGTGAGTGACGAAAGTTCGCCCGTAATCTGAGACAACTCACCAGCCGCCTGCAAAATACATGCATATTTTAAAATTGAATACTGGGCCCCCTTCATACGCAAATTGTTGTTTATATCAAATCAGTAAGTGATAGATTTGTATCGAAATGTTATTTTCCAGAAGACAGAGCTGCGCATGATGGTTCATTATGGCTGGCATCTTTATGAACATAATTGTTCAATTGCGGAATGACTTTATTATGGTGTGATCATGCATTCTTCCTTGCTGCAAATGAATTCTGACCGCAGAGGGTTGAGGATCAGGAGGAGCTCCCGAGTGCCCGGTCGGTCCAGCAGACACAAAGGATCCGAAGATATCGTCCATATCACCTGCAATTCAACATACTATTCTCTCGATCTTATAGATATTGAACCCTCTTCTAGTCTCTACCAACCTCCAAATATTCGCAGAATATTTTGCACGTGATTTATCGATCACTGCCGACATTTGTTAACCCCTTGGTTTTGTTGGAAAGTATGAACTTGCCGTTATTTGCAGCCGGTGCAGCAGTCTGTGCTGAATTAGCTGCAGGTGCGGGCGGTGCAGAGAAGTCAAAGTCGAGAAGAGAGGGCTGGAGAGATATGAATCACATACCTACATCGACTTCTACTATGACTGAGTTCTCACATCCCTCTCACTCCCTTCTCTCCCCCTATCTCAAACCTATTCTTCAATGGACAGGTGTGACGTCAAAGGAATAACGAGCAGGTGCAAAGGTTCCTCCTATTAGTGAACACCGAGAATAATTCCCCACCCCAGACGCATAATCAGTCTGCAATTTTGGTTTCAACGACGTCCTTAGGAAATTTTTTTAATATAAAAAAATATTGTTGTATTCTCTAACCACATTGGTGGCCGGTGCCACGGTTGCCGAGGGAGTTGACATGTCCAGCAGTTCGCTCACTCCTACAGTAGGTGTCTGCCGTGGAGAGACTTGTGCTGCACGAACGCCGATCGCTAAATTTATATATGTAAGTTTAACAATTATTTTATTGAAAATTGCAGTATTATCCAATAGCTGTGACGTCACGCTGTGCTTCTTCACGATCCACTACCACAGGAAATTCAATTCTAGATGGGTTTAACAGACACTTTCTGACAGGATTGAGATTCTGGCTGAAGGGTCCGTACTAGCGAATTATACGCCCATGCTGAAAAGTTGCCCCAGGGGTAAACAACATGCGTAGAGTCCGAAAATCGATATTAAAATGGGCCCCGGCCAAACCCGGCTGAGAGATGTTTCATGATACTTGAAAAATCGATTATTTCAATTTTTGTCCAGATCATCGGAAACCCTTACATAGCTATATTTTCTGAAAGCTGACGCCGAGAGGAGCATTTTTCATGTCGGAAGTTTTCGAATAGCTCGTAGCAGAAAAAAGTTACGGTAAGAACAAAAATTCAAATTTTTTTATAAAAAAAATAGTTCTCTACAATCCAGTTTTCTGATTACATTTTTACAGCCAACATGCAAAGTTACTACCTCATATATTTTTGCGAGGTGAATTACTTTCTGGAACGTCACCTTGTGAGACAAAAATGCAAAAAAATATCAGTAAAAATTATTTTTTTGACAAACAATATCCGACACAGTGACAGTCAAATATTGTGTGCACTAATTTTTATACTTGACGTGAAGTAATAAAAAAAATTATCCCACCAAATTTCGAAATAATTTTTTTTCGACAAAACCATGACCCCGGGTCATGGTCTCAAATGTCAAAAAAAATATCTCATCATATCTTGGATAAACTAGTGATCACAGGTACCTCGATACAATTGGCGTTGTATATATTGCGCTACCATTGCATACACCTAATGGAGGCGATGAAAGCTGGAAAAAAAATTCCGATAATTTGGACCATGACCCGTGGGTCATGGTTTTGTCGGAAAAAAAATTATTTCTAAATTTGGTGGGATAATTTTTTTATTACTTCACGTCAAATATAAAAATTAGTGCACACGATATTTGACTGTCACTGTGTCAGATATTGTCAAAAAATATTTTTTATTGATTTTTTTTGCATTTTTGTCTCACAAGGTGACGTTCCAGAAAGTAATTCACCTCGCAAAAATATATGAGGTAGTAACTTTGCATGTAGGTTGTGAAAATGAAATAAAAAGTCTGGATTGGGAAATCAAAATTTTCAAAAAAAAGTTTGAATTTTTGACTTACCGTAACTTTTTTCAACGACAAGTTGTAAGAAAAGTTTGAACAAGAAAAATACTCCGCTGATGGTTAGCTTTCAGAAAATATAGCTATGTAAGGGTTTTTCAACGATCCGGACAAAAAGTGAAAAATTCGATTTTCACGTATCATGAAACATATCTCAGCCGGGTTTGACCGGGGACAATTCTTAGGTCCATTTTCGGACTCTACGCATCAAGTTTACTCTTAGGGTAACATTTCAGCATGTGCGTATTATTCGCCATGATAGGATAATTATGTTGCCATGATAGGATAATTATCCATTCAAAATTATCTCTTGGCTTTTAAATTCAAATTTCAAGTGTTTCATGTTTCAAGTTATGTTTCAAGTTAGTGGATTCTTCTAAAAAATAATATAAATGGAAGCATCTCAGAATGTTGAACGGTGAAAAGTGAGAGAAAATTTCAAAGAGCAGATACATTAAATTGAAATTAATAATTGTATCGAGGCAATGTTCATGTATCCCGCTCCAAGCCCAACGAGATTTGAATTTACAATAATTAGTAACTGACGTGCTCGTAGAGTAGGGGGAGCTGTAGCAGTCACTCCCTTGTTTTCCTCTCCGGGCGGCGGGATGTCGTTTATGTCGATGCGAGGCGGCACCCAGTCACGAAGAATGTATCTGAACATTCGCTCGTATTTCAGTCAACAGTCACTTCTCGTAATGATCGTTTATGGACCTTAATCATAAAGATTAATGAGATTTATATCAAAGGATGTTATTTTTTCTCCAACTGAAATACAATATGTAGATCGATGAAAGCACCGTAAATGAAGAGAAGTGCTCAATTTTGTTTAGCGCAAAATTTGCCGATACAAAATGTGAAATCACCCCATAAAATTCCCATTCTCAGTCATTCTTATGGAAATGCGCGGAACGTGAGAATGAGTGTGGGATATACTAATAAGGAGGTTGACCGAGTGAGGGGAAGGGACGAATGAATAGTGCATTCACACAGCAAATGATCACCAGGGAGACCGGGGAAGCTATAGAAGAGAGAAGAACAGATTCAAGACGGACGCATTTAGACGCTCTCTCTCTCTCTCTCTCTCTCTCTCTCTCTCTTATCCCTACACAGAGCGCGAACTCTCAAAGAAGTCGACATTAAGATACGCAGTCTCTCAATATTATTTGATTTTGAAAGTAGGGGTGAAGTATCTTGAAAATAAGAGAGCTGGAGTATTTGGATGTCGACAAGTAAGAGAGTTCGCGCTCTGAGTACTGACTTGAAGGATCGAGACAGAAATAAAATACTCTTGCATTTTCGCCGCAATGGTCCCCTGCTTTGTCACCCAGTGTTGCGTAAATACATGTGTTTGCTTTCAGGGTTTCATCACAATATACGATAAAGCAATAATGCTTAAAAATGCTACGATACAAGCCACTTATAGTTACTAGGCCCCAATTTTATTTGGTGGGCTGAGACTTCTAGTTAACACTCCGCGCTTTGCAAACCTTATGCCATTCATTTAGGGATTTGAGACGAGGCACAGTGTTGTGCATCTTTTTAAGAACAATTAAATTACTAAATCTATTTCGAACTGCCCGATTCAACTTACCGCTTATGCTCGTACTTGGCACGGATGAAACTCTCGAGGGCTTGATCAGTCTGTGGACGTCTGAAATATAACATTCATAAAATGAAGTGTGAATTCACAATTAATACTGTACTACAAACACTTTCAGACAGGATATTTCTGAAGGGACCGTATAAGCGAAAATTAACAATGCTGAAAAGTTGCCTTAAAGAGTAAACTTCAAGTGTTCGGGCAAGTTTTGATACTATGTAAATGTTCAAATGAAATGAAGAGATCACGGGGTGTTGCAGAGGTTGTTTTCGATTAGACAAGAGGAGAAGACGAGAGAGGAACCGTCAACCTCGCGTGTGTGTGTACCGAGAGTGCACCCACGAATAAATCATGTGAATACTGTTCCAGTTCAGTTTTCTTTGCCACATACAAGCTATTTATAATTTTATTTTCTGTTAATCTTTTCAATGGAAGAAGTGAAAAGGAATATTTTAACGGCAATCGACTGCAGCACATTTCACACGGCGCTTGTTTTTAAGCTACGTCTCAACATTCATTCGAGATCCAGCTACAAATTGCAATTCCTGTGCCCGAGCGTCAGAATGATCGTTACCGTGCTCAGTCCTTATCTTCACAATGTATTGTTTAGCGACAACGGAGATAACAACGAGAGGGGCGTATTCATGATGAGTCAGTGCCACGCTTTCCCATTCAAACAACATTGATCTACTTATTAGTGAGGAGGGAAATATCAAATGCATAGTAAACTAATGCAGGAGAGCACACCTTAGAAAAATTACTACCTTGTCAACGCACTCTAACAGGGTATGGAGTCTACAAATCTTTAATTCTATCTTTCAAAAAAAATATTATTTTACAACAAGGGTCACGATTAGGGAGTGTTTTATTTTTCCTTATGTCTGGGGGAGTGAAAATTTGTTCAGTCTACTTTTGCCAAGCTCCTCCCACTCCGACTTTCATTCGTTTCTTTAAACTGCAGATAGCGTGAATATTTTTTGGGCTTCGTATATGATATGCTGTATTTGCGCTGGATTTCAAAAAATAACTGATTTTAGCTTGGTATAATGGCGAATTCTGGAAGTGCAAATACAGCATTGGTTTTTTTGTAAAGTTCGCAATGAGCGACGGATCGAAGTCAAATTTACATAAAGTTACTCTACTATGACCACATAGCTCCTGCTAAATAAGGGACCTGTAGTGGAACTCAAACCTGGCAATCGGAAAATCAGAAAACCAATATTTTTCGATTTTTGGGAGGGGCACGGAAAGCCCTGTCTATATTATCCGCAAAGCAAAATATACCTCTCTAGTGGAATGTTCAGAAGTACAGACAGAGCACCTATCACAAATCAATATCTTTTCCCCTTATTCTCTTTCATACCTTGTTATTATCTTTGTAGATATATCCCTTTTTGTATGTACCCCTTTTTGAAACCACACCTCTGCAAACCGAATGTCGAAAATGGAACCATGCAAAAGGATTATCAGGAATTTTGGAGCAATAATTTTACATTCATTTGTAATATAATGTTTTGATCCGTATGGGTTCTGTCTCAAGTTTTACTGACGTTATGCCGATATTAAATTTGGTGCAATGCATTTGACCGGTACTGCATTAAATGTAAATGTAAATACAAAATGTACCTAAAATGTTCGGGTAGGTCAGCTTCATAAACTGCCTTTGCTTTCGCATTTCCCATCACTCGCATGGATTGACATTGCTCAGCTGTCCACGAATCAAGGTTGACAGATTTCACCTGAAATCAATATTTACAAAAGATTGGGTATTTTTATATAATTTCTATATATTCCACGCTATTACAGCATTTCTTAAGCTCCTCTCTTTTGACTTACAGGCTCCATTTTCTCACCCCATCTCTCCCATGCTACAAAAATGACGCACTATGATTTTCTACAATTCGTTCTCTTCTTCTCACAGTTATTTTGAGCCATCAGAACTAAGTGGTATACTTATTGCACAAACTATTCCTCTGTCAGACTTACTCCAGAGATACAGAGAACAAACATGACGCTCTCCCGCTTGTGGAAAGTTGTAAAAGAGAAAGAGGAAAGCTCTTCTTGGCAAACTTTCCTTCACTAAATGATAAACGATCGTTCATTTATGGAACAACCGTTTAACATGTTTTCAATGATTAAAATCGCGACGCTATGTTTACAATTTAAGTTTTCTTTTCTGGTTGTTTTCTGCCGACTCTCGCGGACCCCAACCCAATTACAACACTTAAAGTAAACTATGTGTTTAAATCAATTCATCGAGAAACTGACCTTCGAAATATGAACTCCGAGGTTTCGGTGGATTCCTGCGCATCGAATGCAAATGAAAACTCCAAGGTTCCACGAAGCCCAACTGAAAAAATCATTCCTGTTGTCATGGCAATGTGGTACATTCAATCTAGGTACGAATTACAATTGAATAACAAGCTAATCACCAAATAAAGCGAAATGTCTGCTACAAATATTTTTATATTTAACTGTATTAATCAATACATCATCTGATAACGTGCTCAGACTCTCGATTAGGGGATTCAATTTATAGGAAATGATGACTATCTAATTGCTTTGCTTTCCGCGGTCGATAATGTGACTAAGGAAAATGGGGTGGACTGACCGCGGTTGCTTTCCATCGCAGTCCGAGCAATATTTATTCTCTTCCTCACGAAGCAACGCAAGAACAAGACCTGAAAAGAGAGAACAACTCATTCATCCAAACACTCTACCGCACATCTTAAATTGATTGGAACGGAAAGTTTGAAAATGAAATAGTGCAAATGTTTGCATGAGCTTTGAGAACACAATTGGGAGAGCAATGAAAGTATGAGAAATGGTAGAAAAAGGGGAAGTTTACCCTGGAGTCGATCGGACTCTACTTTCTTCGCGTCGGCCTTCGTTTTGGGTGGCATCGTTGTCCTGTAACGAGCGGATTGCCAATCTATAAATATGAATGAAACAAGAAAACGCGGAATAAGGCTCACAAGCCGACTGTCAATGCAACTCTCATCGCTCGCATTGCCCTCTCTCCTCCTCTCCTTCTCTCTCCTCCTCTCTCCTCCCTCCTCCCTCCTCCTCCTCTCTTCACTCTAGTTCGCGCCTCCTCCGCGGGTCCCCGTCTCCAACTCTGCTATAGACTACGGTAGACCTCAGGGAGATCGGGGTGAGACCGCGAGACGGTCAAGATCTCAATAGAATAGGCGAAATAACAATTATTCAAATTTTAAAAAGTTTAATTAAATTTAAAAATTACAAGTTTTTATTTAAATTAATTTTTGAACACAATTTTAATGCCTCTATTAGATGTTTACAAAAATGTGTTTGTAACAACATGAATGCGCTCTTTACAAAACGGTTTCGCATCTAAATATTTCACGTTCAAGGGATGATTTTTCTTGTATTTTTAACAATAAATGAGAGTCGTATATTTACAAGTCCATTGAATACGAGAGAATATACTGATGTCATCGTTGATGAGAATACAGGAGCAGAAAGAGATGAACAACTAATTAAGAAGTGGTCGGGTAACGTTTAATGGTTGTACAGGTGTTCTCCTTGATAAGTGAGTGAAAATGAATATCAACAGGAAGGATTTTTGATCAATTGAGCTAGTCGATCTAAAAAAACCGCGATGACTTATTTTGGTGAGAATTATGCACAAACTGAGGAATTGGGAAAGATTGAGGTAAAGTACTTGCCGATTATTGAAATTATTGAAATTTCTGCATTTCCTTGTCGAGCTTCGTTTCATGGAAATGAAAAAAAACTCTGGTAACAGCACCAATTTTGTTACCTGCTAGATATGAAAATTTACGCATTATATAGATTTTGTTAACTCTAACAATAAGCTACATTAACCCACTTGGAGACATGGCATTTCTTCGTGTTTATTGCAATGTTACCGAGGTTCCTCCCCTCACTTTTATCTCCCTCGTGGTTGCCCAGATCCCACTCTCCTCCTCCTGTGAATTTTTCATTCCATAATATCATTCTTCGTATTCGCCCATTCATTTACATGTTGTCACACTCTTTAGGTACCAAAATAAAATATAAGGAATAGTATGGGAAGAAACAGCAAATTATTTCTTTTGCGCATTGTTACATTACGGCAGCCAATCCCATTCATTTATCAGTCGTATTTTCCATTCGGTTCTTGCACTGAGCGCAAATTTGCTAGGAAAACGCTTTTCCAAGGTTTCCTTTCTTGGAAAACGGTTACCAATCTCCCGGTCAGAACACTCTCTCCGCACACGAGAGATTATGCGGAGTGGGGAGTGGCAAACGTTTTCCAAGAAAGGAAACCTTGGAAAAGCGTGTTCCTAGCAAATTTGCCACTCTGTGTGTTGACGCCCTCTTACTTTCAGATCTGCTATACAACTAAAAGGTGTCCAAATAACCCGAAGAGCCCTTCAATTGCTCCTCCGACTCGTCGTCTATCCAAATTACATCGTATTCGGAACCCACTCATATCACTGTCATCTATGAAATTCCACTTACTTCGAAGTCCCCAGTTACTCCAAGTTCTACAAGTTGTAGTACCCAGTCTCTAGTCATCGATTCACGGTTTCTCCACTTGATCCGTCATATATTTATATGGATCAGAAGAGCCCTCTTCCCGTTCTGATTCTTAGTCCAGCTCATCCCAATAAGTGGCAAATCATGTTTCCCTGTCTAGCCTGCATCTCATCCCCCCACCTTCCTTGCCCATATTTAGATATTTCTTTTTTCTCCATTGTTTCTTTAAGTGCAGTTACACCCTTCGCGGGTGCAACCAAATAAATAAACATAAAGTCGATGCAGAAAGATATCTACCGCTTCTCTCCGCTATCTAACGTTTCTTAAACAATTTTCAAAAATACAGGCAGAAAATGACACCTATAGAGTGCTCGAATTATTCGAATTACAAGGGAATTATAAAATCTCTCTCAAATCTCTGTCATTTTCTCGAAACTGTAGAAATGTTCCACATTATCTTTCAATAACACATTTCTTAAACGAGATTTTAAGAGAAAAATATGTGAGATTCATTGGCCCATCTTTGATTTGCTTCGCTTTGCTCGATTGTTGTGATGACTTCTCATCTAATCTTCATTCTGCTTCTTCTCTCTTCACTTTTCACATTAACAGCTGCTGTTCACTGAGTGGGAGGACAGAGTGATGAGAGAGTGCACTCATCGAGGAGGGAGCAGAGATATCAGAGAGAGTCGACCTCGTTGACTTGAGATAAGTAATACACATTCCGGCTCATCAGTCCAGTTATCGGAAGGCACATTGTTTTTGTTGACGTGATGGACGGAGAGATTATCAGTAATTACTCCCGCCCATTTATTTCTTATCAATCAAATGTGCACTCCTGTTGATTATACAGTCTTTGGTTTGTCTTAATCAAAATTTTCCCGTTCCTTCTACCCCTTTCTTCTCGTTTCGAATACATTCGGCAGAGAGGCAGACGTTCTCGCACTGTTTCGCCCCTAACTGGTTTCTTCGTCTTGCATATACTATTATGTTCATCTCTTCCTCCTCTCAAGAGCCTCATTGGGTCTACTGCACAACACATGGACGATAGTTGAAGGAACAATGACATGGCGCCAGTCCGATTCAAATCCACGCCACATTTCGTATGCAGGTGGCAGTTGTTGGTGTGCTCATTCAAATGCAAACTGCTCCTCTTCCGTAGTCTCCCTTCTCATCCCCTTCCCTTCCCCCTCAGATATGTTTGTTGTTCGCGTTTGAACACAAACGCATTCAGGCCATTTGAGTTACTCTCCCCCTCTCCCCCTGTGGACATTCTCTCCGCTTCCCCATCTAAAAAAGTAGTTGTCTACACCGGAAATGTTATGTTTCGTTCTCTTCTGTTGGTATGCGAAAGTACAATATCATTAAGTACAACAGGAGGATGTGTGGCCTTTTTATAATTACCCCATCCCTCGGGATAACTAGCGATGATCGGTGCTGTTGCATTATTATAAGGGGATTTGAAAGTGGCAGTTTAGATATCCCTTTGTGTTTTTGGCGACGATGGATCCCATCAGAAAAGCAAATGTGTCCATCTTTTCGTGCCTTCCGATCCCAATTTCTCTATCCCTCTCCTTCTCTCCCCTTCGATATCCCCTTTGTCCTTTTTCTGTAACTAGCCATTTCTCTCTCACATGTTCAGTCCGATTGCACTTTTCTGCGTAGATCATCCATGCATTGTCCACATTTCCTCTCTCTCTCCATTCTCCTCTTTTCTTCTCTTTCACTCACTCTCTCCTGTGTAATCCAGTACGTCACTTTCTCAGCAGGAAGTCGCTTTGTCTCATAATGACTGATGTTCTAAGAACAGATTGGTAGCCTTGAGAGAAAAGCCAGAGCTCATTCCAGCAAGATTCCGCTCCTTTCTCACATCTACTCATCAATTCCCAAAATTGAAATAGTCGAGAACGCGCGACATTTCGGGGCTGAATCATTTTCTTTGTCGCACATGCTGAGTAGTTTGCCCTCTGAAAGTTTTTTCTCCGCACACAAAAAGGTTAGATTATCCGTTCTATGCCCATTTTCCGATCGCTTTGGATTGCATTTTGATTTATCGGGTGCTGATATGGGACATCTCGAATGAATAGGAACCGAACAATGCAGTTATATTTAATCCCAGCTGGGTAGTGTTTATAAACTGCCCAGAATATATAGTTTGATCATGCATTATCACTTTCACCATAAGGCGAGTCGTTTTTAGAGAGAGGGAAGTTCGATCTGCCTCTCATTTTCTTTAGATCGAACACTGGTCAGCTGATCAGACACACTCTCACTCTTGCGCAGAGACTTACTCAACCTGTCGAGAGAGAGAGAGAGAAAGAAAGAGAGAGAGAGAACGAGAGAGAGGGTCAGAGAAAGAGTGTGCAGACTAAGAAGGGACGATGAGAGGCTAGAGTGACTGGCAGAGACAGGACGAGAATGAGTGTGATAACCTAATGCGATAGCCCCTCCTCATTCTCCTTTTACCTTTCACCGCTACTCAAACATTAACCTATCTCAGAGTAGTCGTTTTCTTTTTTTCTGTCGATATTTTCGTGACCTACCCAATCCGTTCCTCCGGATGATCGTGTAAGTCCTACTACAAACACCGGTGCTCTCAGCCTATTATCGGTCAGTGTTCGGTTGCCTCCCTCCACAAAACCCGCTCCATTCTGTTCGGTTTTCAGTGCATGTTTACCATCTTCTTCCCTTCCTCTCTCCTCTCTTGCACAACCCTTTCTCCTGGTCACTCTTTCCATAACCACACCATTGTCTGACCGCATAATTTCGTAATTTGAAAACGGTGTACTTTCACCACACACTAGCAAATCTTTTAAATACGATTTCATTTTTAAATCAAAAACTCCTAGCATTTCTTCCACCAATTTGAAACTACATTAGACATTCGTTCGAGTTGTGAATATATTTATTTAACGAAAATTACGTCGAAGGGCCGATCAAACCATGACAAACCGCGTATTTCTACGTTTCCTCTTCTCCTCACGATTTGTTCTGCTTCATCAACGATACCGAAAATTAGGGATGTAGGGTGTAGGGACGCTGGCTCGATTTTGGTACTCCGGCATTTCGAGCAAGAGATCGGAAAATACGGCTGAAAAATTGAGACTGCCAAAGGATACGCACAACACCGAACCAATATCCCTATTGTTGTGTCATCAGGCGCCGAGTGACTGAATGGAATGGATACACCAGTGCAACCAGACATTGTTTGCAGTGGCTGCACAGCTTTTACCTCGTCTTCTTAACCTTTCCAACTTTGCTCTCCCATTTAGGTTCCTATTCCAACATAGTCAATTTAAATTTAAGTTCTAGTTAATGCACTCTTCATTTCTGAATATATTTAGAGTCCTTTTCCAAAATCATTCCAAATAAATACACTCCGTTCCCAAATATTCCCGTCCAAGTCTATACATCACTCTATTGACATATCCTGTATAGATTCAGTATAACCGCAAGCGATCAGGAGGTCTCTCGATTTGAAGGCAATCTATCAAAAAACTTTATGCGTGTTTAATTGGTTCAACAGAATGATGGAATCTCTTGAGCGATGATTATCGTCGGGCGGAGATTCGCACACAAAGAAGTGGACGAAACGGCAAATTCCCTTCACGATCTCTACGTCGCCATTCAGAATGGGAGAGTGGATCTGGTGAGAACGATTTACAAAGTAGTGATGAACAAGAAAATAAGGGAAACCATGACACACGCAGAAGTGTTAAATACAAAATTATGCATTTGTTCACAGGTTCGTCAGGTGCTTGCAAATCGTGAGAAGAATGCGATTCGATCGGACGCGAGTCAGGCGGCCGCCCTTCATCAAGCAGTTCGCAACTGCGACACCGATATGGTCGAATTCTTCGTCACTCGAGGTTTCAATAATAATATATTTATCGTAGTGCAAAATTTTTGATATACGCGAACGGGCGCTTCATTAACATGTTTATCGTAATCAACACCCTCGATTACATTAGCGAGTCGACACTTTTTCACTTTTATTTTATGCTCAATTCCTAGGCGAACTGTCTCACACATCAGGAAACTGCACATCGTTTTCGGACATAGGAATAAAATCTGAGAAGACTGAGAAGTCCCCCTCTTTCATAACTTGCTCCCTACTAGTATAGGCTGTTTATAGCTTCTCTCTCGTGCACTGCTAAGTCGAGATGAAAACAGTGATTATCCTTCGAGACGATTTTCTTCGAAGATTTGTCGTTCGCCGAGCGAGTAGAGCAAACCCAAAGATGAATGATTGGATTGCAGGGACAGATTTGAATCGAACTTCGACCGACGATGGAAAGATGGAAACTCCATTGGGATCTGCAGTCAAAATGCATTGTCCTGAGACGCGCAATCGAGTGGACACTGATGAAATAGTGCGACTCCTACTGGTACGACTGTATTATATTATCTACAAATCCACAAACACTTGTCTACAATACCTAAACTCTCCGTAACTAATCCGTGCTAAACGCAGAAAGGATAGGTGAGAAATAATTGCAAAGCAAGATACACAACGAGGTGTGGAAAAATAGCACAGTTTAGTTTATGCCATGAGCGCGCAATTTCAAAATACTAATACCGCCCAATCACTTGTCGTTCACATCCATCACACGATGCAAATTATATCGAGCACATGTTTTGCGCGCCTGATAAAGGGTGTGATTACAGATTGGGAAGAGAGAGAGAGAGAGGAGAGAGGGGAGAGACGATGATATGAACAAGGAAATACAGTTGATGGATTGAATGACAGTACAGATCACGCGGTAAAATTTGTTCAACGATTTGAACAGAAGGGTCCATTAATAATACAGATTGTTGACAAAAGCTGAATGCAGCTTGGCAAACCTTTACACTCGTTGCTTTTACTTCATAGCTATGGGTAGTAATGTATTGTTTTCAGAAAGGCGGCGCTTCCCCCAATATGACCGACTACGAAAGCAAGACGCCTCTCTACCAGGCGGCTTCCAAGAAAAGCAGCTCTTTCGAACAGGTGGAACTTTTTTTTCCGCAATCTCTGTCTCTCTCCCTCTCTCCCTCTCCCTCTCTCTCTCCTCATACTCATTCATTAATTTGCCCAGCCGGGTGGGATGGATTGAGTGCGCGTAGCCAAGGAGTAAGATGAGTCGGCAGATGGTTGGAATCGAAGAGAGAGAGAGAGAGAGAGAGGACTATTATGGAGGGCCCATTCCCCACTGGAAATCAGTCCCAGTCAAAATGTCTTCTCTTCGACTTAGCTACCACAAACGGCTATCGATAGTATCAGGGGCTTTGTATGAATATGACAAGTTGATGACTAAGGCGCGAATGCTCATCGAGAAAGGAGCGAATTTGCATGCTGCCGATAGACAAGGATTCACTCCTCTTCACATCGCATGCCGAACTCATCGAAGTGTTCCATCTGATGGTCCGTTTTAAGAAATGCCCTAAATATTATCTTATTTTATATATTCAATATCCAGGTATATTGTTTGCTTTTGGAAGAAGTTTTCCTCAAATGCACTGGATGAATGAGGAAAAGTGCTAGGATAAGTGTATAGACAATGTGATAAAGTAATGTGAGCTATTTCTATGAATACTACAAGAAATAGTGATATACCCAAATAATTCGTCAAAATTATACGCGAAGATACTGATACTTTAGCAGACAAGCATCGGCTCATTTCTCTTCTTCTTAATCATGGCGCAAATCCGAATCGATCGTCAGTTGGTGGCGTGTTGTGCATCGATATCGCTGTGCAGAAGAGAGATCACAAGACGATTCAGATGCTTCTCGAGGCTGGATCTGTCGAGGGCCCCGACGCCTGCAAGTTGTACGTCAAAATTTTTATTTTATTTTGTTCTCAGATATATTTTCCGATCGTTCTTTCTTATTTATCAAAACCTTCTTTCACTTTCACTTACCAAGGCGGACGCCTGTATTGTTCGAAGGCTTTAGTCATTTCTCACTACCTGGTTGTCACACAACAGAAGTTTTTCAATGGAGACCCATCGCATGGGTGGGCACAGGGTTCCTTGACTATCGCCTAAATGGGGAACAGCCTGCAAGCAAAATCCAAAAAAAATATCTTTATAAAACTGGTAAACACCTCAAAATGTGTCCTTTAGGGGTCATATGACGACCGCATGCAGGGCCAAAAAAATATCTGCAAAAAAATTGGATTATAGCTGCCCATCTATAACCCATCGTTGGCTCATACATTCCATACACATATAATACGTTGCTGACCATCGGATATGTTTTTTTGTTGCAAATTAATGTCAAATTTAAGAACACAGAAAAAAACAACCACATTTCTTTGCTCTCCAATTTAGCTTTTTTATATTAGCAATTTATATTTGTCCTATCCATATTCAATCTAACTTCCTCTCATTTCTTTTACCTTACACTGTGCAAACGGGGCTTTACCTGCATAGACATTGAGACCAAATCAAAAAGCGTTGAGGCTCTGCAGCATTGGATTTCCATAGGAACTTAGGAAGTCATTCTCGTTTCGAAATATTTCAAAAGTGAGGTAAAACAATGTATAACTGGATTTATGAAGAAAGCGAATTCCTGGAAAAGAGATATATGTTTTGCCAATAAATTATACTCTTCTAATGAATTAGCTATTACAGAATGGCCGAAATCGAGGAAGAGATTGATCCTGAAAGAAAAGAAGTACTACAGCAGGATCCGTGCTATCAAGTTCTTATGAAATACAGGGCGAGGAAAGTACAAAGTCTAGGAACGACGTCACTTCGGAGAGTGAGGTTCGCCACAATTCCAAGCTAATTCGTCTTTTAGATGTAGACTTAAGAACTATATCCAACATCATCCAAGACAAACTCGATTTGTCATTTGGGCAAAATTGAATCTCTGAAAATATATATGATTAATTAGACGCGACATTTCTCTCAACATTGAAAATGATGTCAGCTTTGCTGGTCAAGTCTCTACTTCAATTTCACTTATAAGTTATGTAAAAATATGTTGCTTTCACAAAATGTCAGAAAAAAAACGAGAAAAAGTATTTGAAAAAACAGTTTAAAAAAGAAAAAAACACTTTTCTCTCATTTCTTGCGACGCATTCTCAGTTGAGTTACGACGACTTACGACGATGTAAGCAAGGGTCTTACATAACTAATCTTAAAACGCCAACTGATTCATACGGTTACAATTATCAAGGAGGAGCGCTTACATCAATGGGATTGTACGACAATCGCGTTTCCCCCCGAGGGTCATAATCTTATCATAGGATTATTAGACGGCGTCCTTTCTGTTTTAATTTCTTTTTTTTTCAGGAATCTTCTGATAAGTCGAGAACGTCGAGCGGGCCGCAGTATTATTATCGCGGCTCGTGAATTGCCTCTTCCTCTTTCGCTTATCAAGCAATGCGAGGATTTCGTAGGACCCGATCGCGATTTTCTGTGCTGACGTCATCTTATGAATGTTTCCGCCCATATTCCTCGTGTTCTCCTTCCCCATTTCCCCTCTCGTCGCAACTTCCGACGCCAATTCATCAGTAGTCCACTCATAATTGGCCCTCTGCCGTCTCTTCATCCCCCACTTTTCTCCCTTCCCGGGAACTCATAACCATTGTCAACTGACTCTGGGCTTTTTTCGATTAGGGAGCGAGCTTGAGCCGCCCAAAACAGTGTCTTGTACATACTTGAGATTGTTCGTATATTTGACGTGCCTGACGGAATCTTCCTCAATTCAGTCATCGTTCGCCGGTGAAAAAATTGACAAACTTGCACAATCATCATTCTCTTTATTCTTCCTCATCTTCGATAGAAGAAGTCCCCTTCTGCCAAAATAGGTCAATGATGCACTCTCGACCCTCTTTCATCCCTCCTTTTGTGTCCATCATTCATCTTCAAGATAAATGATTATTTCTGTCAAAGCCAGAAAGGAACGAGATTCGTCGTTTGAAACTGACAGCTGTTGTGGGAAAACGGCTCTCCAAATAGCACCCACCGAAAATGTCAATTTACTGCTGTAGGTCATGGCCACACTACGCAGACTCGTTTCTTATCTGTCATTTTATAAACAACATCGTTGACACAACACAATACGAGCAGCAAAAAGGTAAAAGGGAAGAGATCTTCTCGAGAATGGCAAGAGTCATGCATAAATACTGAAATTTGAGCAGAATGGATGTCTCACTCGTCGCGTTTTGTTACCTCCTTCTCCATTTCTCCATTTACATGGAAATAACTAGGAAAGGCATAATTGCTCACCTTGGATCGCATGAGAGACTACCGTAGTCGTTCTCTCTTCTTTCTCGTTGAGTCGATGAACGAAATGATGACAGCCTTTCAATTCTCACTTACGCTCGTAATAGGAGAGTGCGTCTGAGTAGGGGAAGCATCGACATTCGAAAACAAGCTTTTCTCATCAGTCTCGAGTACCTCGCAGCACAGATTGCTCCCTCTTCTTCCCATTATTCATTTACATTATCGCATTATTGATACCATTTGTCGCTATCATATCCCTTTGGTTCTTCTCAATTTCACCTGTCATTTCCCATAACTATAATTTTAAGGTCACACAGTGGCTTCTATTTTGAAGCCATCTTAAATGAAGATTAGTTCCTGTACTTTCGATGATCATCATTTGAGTCTCTGCCGGGAAGGAAAATATTTTGGTCCTCTCACCCATACAGCTTTTGAATACTTGCGAATACGAGTTCTTGTCTAAAAGGGCGACGGCATTCAGCGCCCACTTGTCCATTCCACCCTTTTCCAATTTGATTGTCCCTCTTCCTTCGGTTTTTTCTTCCTTTGAAGACCGCCAATTTCCCATCGCAGCCGCTTCTTCTCTCTTAGAGTTGTTCGCTCTGACGGAATCATTTTGACGGAAGAACCCTCCCTAACAAACACGCATACTCACATAGTGAGACACGCGGGAGAATAGAGGCGGGACGACTCAAGGACTGGGGGGCTTCGGCCTTCCTTCAAATCCCCAGCGCCTCGAGATATCCCCACAGATTCTTCCTCTTTCCTCTTATCTCGTTTGCCTCGTTCTAAATTCTACGGAGAAATTCCAATTGAAATATTCCAACTAACGATGCTCAATTCCCGCGTTTTCTCTATATGTATTCGCTCCCACTTTGATGAATACTCTCATTTTCACCGATCCGTTTGTTATTCATATTTTTTCCGCGATAGATTTCGAAATCTCAATGTTCGCCGTCGTTGTCTTTGAAGCAGGAAGTAGAGGCAGTTTCTATTCGGAAATTGATTTGATCGAACTATTCATTTAATTGTTATTCATATTTTTATAATCAAAGTTATCTCTTATATATAATCAAGGTTATCTTTATAGTAATCGTCGATACGATAACTCTCCCACTCTTGTACTCTCCATGATTACGGTAGTCATAGCTCTTATTGCGCTGACGTCAAATGTCGCTCACGCAAAGAAGGAGGATCCCGTCAACGAATTTTCACCAGAAAAGGCGAGTGGATTGTGAGCTCTGTCGCAATTTGCACTACATTAGTTATCAATCCGAGTGTACCTCGCACAATCAGTGAATTCGAAAGTCAAAAAGACATGCATTATGAATAAATTCAGGGCGCTAGCGTGTGGAAAGTTCTGAAGACTCGTGCATTTGAGTTGTCGCTCGATGTTAATTCTTCAATCGGAGAACGTCCTCGATTCTCAGTGGAAGTCGATGAACGTCGTGTGTTTGCACTCGAAGTCGATTCTCTCAGCAACAAGGCACGTCCCATATTTTTTCTCGCACACGTTCTTCCAACTGGTAATAACGGATAGGGAAGGTGGATTGTCATTGTTTGTAGCGGGCGCATACAAGGAAAGAACCTATTGTATTCCCTCTTTTGAAGAGCTTTGCAGGCCCTTCATAAAATAGAGTTGCATTTTTTTCCAACTCGTGCTCCTTTAACAACATTGTATTCATTATCAAACTGCTGACGTGTTTCGATAAGGAGCGCCCGCTGTGCTTGCCCTCTGGCAGACTTACATATATATTGCTTGTGAATTTAAAATATCCAATTCTGGCAGACTTGGACATTTTAAATTCACATGCACTCATCCAAAATAATAAAACACTCCGCTCGAAAAATCAGGTATGGCCGAGATAGAGCATATACAAGAGACACGCCGAGGTATAAATATCATTTGAAAATGTTAATACCGAATCCTATGCAAATGTTTTCCGCAAACATACACTGGCCAATTCCCTTATGTATTCGGTTTTTCTCGCGTTGTTTTGACCCGGTTTCTTTTTTTTTGTTGTCCCAAGTAAGAAACGAGTAGCAATCCCTCATCCTCGGTTTTCAGAATTTAGCTCTCTTGAGAGCTGTGGATGGTAACATGAGCTGAAAGAAAAAGTAGATGATTTTAGCTCTATAAAACTTTAAAATTATGATAGTGATAGTGTTTAAATTATGATACCCATAGATCGCCTTGGTTCAAAATCAGTGAGTGAGTAGTGTTCTTCAGACCTTTGAGAGTAGTGAGTCTCGCAAACACAGCTTCGGTAGTTGGTAGTTCCCGTTCGCGTAATCGTTTCTCAATTTCCATCTCTCTCTCTCTTTTACTCAAACACAGTGACCATTGAAAAGGGGCCGATATTGCACCGGATTAATGGCCCTCAAGCAATTCAGATTCTGTCCAGTGAAGTGTGCAAAAATTCAAGACCAAGGGTAGAGAGAGACATGAGCAAAAAGCATTTGTCGCAGTATGAACAACTAGATTTAGTAGAATTGTGTAGCGCAGATCAGAAACAATTTATCTGCATCCGAGGTGTAAACGATTCGAAAATTGACAAGAAAATGTCTCAACAACATATACAGTACTTAATGTACCAAAACAATAATTTGTTGAAATGCACAGATTTTAATTACTCTTCCAACTACATCACACGGCGTTCGAATAATACCGATACGAGCACCCCTCAACACACAAGAAATCCATCACGTGGTAGGGATGAGTTATGAGTTCCATCTTATTGAACACTATGGTTTTTCATACATTTTTTCTAGCACTACTAAGATTAGGATATACATTATACACGATTGCCTAGCAATTTAAAAAAAAACAGCCTCGAACATTTGATCGATTGTAAATGTTGAGGTTCTACGTGTAAATATTTCGAGTGTTGTCATCATCGCAAACTGTCGTCAACTTCTCTCAATTGATGAGGATGATCTACACTTTGAGTGAGTGAGCAATTGTAGACAGAAGCACGTGAGACTGTTGAATCATAGCTCCTAAAATTAAGGGTTAGATCAGCATTATTTCGCAAACGCGTTTCGAAAATAAGCGAACTACCCTCAATCATAAAAGTAATTACAATCCGAAATAAAACTGACATAATCCTTAATTTTAACATAAATTTTTCTTCAATTTATTGAGTTCAGAAATATTTGCAAAATGCTCTTCTTCCCCCTTTTCAGCCACTGAATTGCTGAATTTGTTTCCAGCATGGGACTTATTCCGTGGGCGGTTTCAATTGCATTACGACGAAACACAAATAGTGTTACGATGATATAAATTGAGAAGACAGAATGAAATGGCGTGAGAGGAGGTTAAAACATGCCCCCCTCTTGAATATACTTTGGTTAACTCTCAAGTTCCTTTCACTCAAAACGGTTTTGTTGAATTACGAATCTTTTCTGTAATAAAGATGTTTACACGGCTTTTTGATAGAACGCTCAGAGAATAATGAGAAAGAACGTGAAATAATGAATTTGACTTCTGTTCTGAAACGGCAATGCAATTGAGGTGTCCCATGGGAAATTAAACCCTCTACATATTTCAAATATATTGGGACTATTTTGGCATTAATTATTCGTATGGGATTGTTATATTTTTTTTGAGAAAATAAATATAAAATTGTCCTTATTTCTAGGTCATTTCGGCTCCCTTGACATCAGGACAGCCAAAATTTTTATAACTTTAGTTTGCCTGGTGATGCTCTCGTACGACTTTTCTCACGAGGATCTCCACACTCGGACAACGGATACAACTTGAAGGTGGATGAGTTAATAAAGTGGTTAAAAATATTCACAGTTGCAAGAGTGGAGAGGAAATTACATTCTGTTTACGAATATTCAGAAGCTCGATTACCTCGAATACTATAAGCGTCTCTAACGTGAAATATTTTGCATGTGCAGTTAAGAAATTGGCCGTATCTAGCCGTATATCCTATTTTCTTTAATTTATATCGTTTATTGTGATAATCACAGGTGACCCCAATCGCTCAATCGCCATTCCCTTGTGCAACTCTTGAAATTATTATCGACAATTACACTCCAGTGCACACCAAATCACGACAGGTTATTTGCAAACATATTTTGAGGGGTATTCACAATCGTTCCCACCGAATTTATGATAGTTACGATACAACAGAGGTTGCGGTCGCACCAAATGACTTTTTACGTTGATCATGATCTAGATTTTTATATTATTTTTAATTAATAAAAAAATAATTTTGAGGACAAGCCATCCTCACTGCAACGGCTATCAGCACTCGAACACCAAATGATCAAACTTAAGAGCTCATTGGGAATTATGGATAGACGACTCGAGTTAATAGAGAATTCGAAGAAAGTGTGTAATGTAAGCGACCACAATTCTAAATAAAGTCATAAATCGAAACATATATATATTTGTAGTGGGCGAACACGTCACTCGTGGAGGGACAAAGAGCCGTCGATTCGGATTCATGTGAGGAGTGTGTGTGCGAAGCGGATGGAACGGTCAATTTTAAATTTTAACTTTATTAATGACCTAGGGCACGACATTATAAATGTTTTATGATTGATGTGTGGGTGAAAAGTCGAGTAGGAGGTTGAATGTTTAAGATGAAATGCGAATCTCTTGGCTGCCCGCCGGTTAACTGCTCGCGCCCTGAACGCGCGTCCGGAGAATGCTGTCCAGCCTGCAGGAGACCGGTAATTAGTCAAATATATCGAGCGTAAATTAAATCGGTGCGAATATTAACGTTGTTCGCGCAAAAAAAGGGATTTGGTACGCTGTTTAACATTTCAGAAGCTTGAACCTCTTATTTAAATATATTTTGGTTTCATGCACTCAGAAAAGGCGCAGAAATACATCACCGGAAAAAGTGTCTTCGAATAGAAAATGTTATAAACTGACACATGTGTGTAAGATTGAAATTTTATGTAAATAAATTGACAGCATCATCATGATAAGCTTTTCGTGGGGAATTATATTTGTGTTGAGTGTGAATTCAACAAGCGATTCTACGAGCATGGAGAAGAGACGCATCCACAGACATGCGTGTCATGCATCTGTGATGACGGAATGATGCAATGCAGACAGGAGTAAGTGGACGCATCTTATTTCTTCCTTTTCGTTTCCAACTCTTCCCGCCTCGCAGAGGTGAACGGTGTGGAGCGGGATCGACGGGGATGGGTGCTCCGGTGGCCAGTGTAGCATTTTTATTTTTAAATTCATTAACTTCGAGTGAAAAATCTATTTCCCTGCAGGCAACCTGCTTCGTGTCCGCTACTCAACTGCACCGATCAGATTCAGCCAGAGAACTATTGCTGTCCCGTATGCAGCAATCGTGACTACTGCGCCGAACACAATCCTTGCCAGAATCAGTACGCAAAGTGTATCAATAAAAATCATCGAGCGGAATGTCAATGCGATTTGGTGAGAGCCATTATACAAATATAATTATGATTTTCAATCACAAGGCCAACTTTTTTCTCTCCAGTTAGCACACAAGAGGCGAGAAGAAGTGATTAAGATTATACGATAACGACGGGCAAAGGAGAGAAATGGCTGCTTAGTATCTTCTTGTAGGGCTTCATCGGCAACGGAACGCATTGCTTTGATATGGACGAGTGCAAGTGGAGTAAGGATGCGAAAGAGCAAGTAAGCAACAGTTTGCACAAGAAAACATTTATTCAAAACCTCCTTAATTAAAAGAAATATCTTTATTATACTTTTTATTGTACAATATGTGTATTGTAATCTCTAATTCAGCTCGGCGGTTGCTCGGATGGTTCTAAGTGTGTCAATCTCCCCGGCTCGTTCAGATGTGACTGCCTTCCGGGATATATTCGACTCAATGAGCGCATCTGTCTAAACCTAATACGATTTTGATACGACGAAGTCCCTGCTTGATACCTTAGTGCCACACTACATGTTCATCATTTTGATGTACCAGCGAACATGACTTATAACTTCATCGACCTAATACGAATTACTACAGTGTGTTTGTCGGATAATTGATGTTTGCGGACTTCATTTACGCAACATGACGAAATAATTCACATGTTCAGACGGCAGTTCATTTTTTAATAATATTTATCAGTGAATCTTGAGTGAGGCAAGTATGAGAGAAGGGCTTTCTGTTGCGAATATTGTAAATAGACATTGTGGAAGAGACACTAGGGAATATTTAGAATCGGGAAAATATTTCATTGAGAATGAAAGCATCAAAGCAGGGATTACTAGCCCACCTTCAATAGAAAATACTCGAGGGTTAACATTCAAGAGTTCCCCAATCTACAATTATTATGGTTATTAGTATGATCATTCGGCTTGTTTTTATAACAAAATACAGGAAAAGATTAGATGGCAAATATGGAGAAAGCCGATCTAGAGAAGTTGATAGGGAAGGTGCAGGCAATCGTTATGGAACATTAATTTTGTTGTCGTGAAAAGACTATTTCGATTTGAAGCTTTGACAAATGCAAGGAAGTTCGTTAAAGCAATGGTGAATCTTTTGGAAAGGCACGTTAAAGAGAGCACGGTTGTAATTTATTAGTCTAAACTATATAAGAAGCGTATTCGACAAGAAAGTTTGACCGCTATGGAGAAAGACCACGAGCGAAGAAATCAATAATGGAGAGAGAAGAGGGGGCAATGAGCAGAACACTGGTATTTGGCAAATATTACTAGTTGGGTGATGAGGTGTACCGCATCGGGGAAGTGGAGAGGGTATTGGAGAGTGACAACACCATGTCGTACGATAAATTATGAGTAGTCCTTTAGATGTCGTCAAACTCATCATTCGCTGCCAATGGCGGCGCTGCATTGAGCAGCTCTGAGAAATCGAATCCATCGTCGTCAGATTGAGTCACTGTCTTTTTCGCTCCTCCACCAGAAATGATCGAACTTTCCAGAGAATTCGATGCGATCTGCGCACGCTGCAATCATAATCGCTACAGTAAATGTCAGTATCGTATGTGGTTCAGTGGATTGTTGGTATTTATCTCGCATAATAACTGCAGGATTCTAAAACGGGTTTAAATAATAAACCTTATGGACTGGTTTCTTCTTCTTCTGAGTGTTCTTCGATCGAGCGGCGAACATTGACATCTCTTCATCTTCTCCCAAAGATCTCTCAGGAGACGATGCCTGAATGACGATATATTCGATTCTAACCATGATGTATTCTTAAATTTGGAATTAATTTAAACCCAGATTTATTTATTTTTTATTTGCACTGTAATCTGTTGAGTAACTAACAAATGTTTTCGTCATATGAATTTTCTGAAGGAAATGCGTCCAATATTTGTTTGCTAACTATAAATGATCAAAAAGTGTGGCCATAAAATAAATGTGTTCCGTCGACGCATATAAATTTTCGTACATAGGTATGAGCTGAGCGAATTTCACTGTGCAAATAAAAGATGTCTGGGTGTCATTTGATACCCGCCGAATAGACGGGAGTATCAACGACGACTGTACAATAAACGAGATATTTGACACTTTGGTAATTTCAATATTATATATTCTGTAGCGTCATTCGGTAAGTGGTCTCTTATTTTAATAGGCTTAGTCGGGAGAGATACAGAACTTAAATTTTTTTTTTTTCATAGTGCTCGATTATATTTTTATGAAAATCTGACCACGCCAAGAGTTATAAGCAAAATAAACAATCATGAATTTCTACGTCCAGACCATGTCTAGCTTTTCGTCATTCCTTCAGAAGCAATCCTCTTGAGGAACACTGTGGAATACTAGATCAACAGCAACATCGAGATCGTTCAGACGAATTGTACAAAAAATATTTCATCTCGATATTTTTCTTTCGCTTTATCGGCAGCTTCTGATAGTGAAATAGCTTATGAAAGTGACCTTGTAAGCGTCGTATCCATTTACAGCCCTCTCGAACGAATTGAAGTGGCCGCTACTCGGATTGCGCTCGTCTTCCGAAGCAACGGGAGAATCTCTGCAATTTTTGTATGACAACATCGTTTCCGTTAGGCGGCATGAAAATATTGAGGAATCCTTGCGAGACAACGGATAGTTTCTTCTCGTTTAAATAAACTCCGTCCATGTTGTTTCTCAAGAATTCTGTGTTCCTGCTGTTCCTGGTCATGTTCCTCCTTTTCCCGGGAACAGGAGGAACATGACCAGGAACAACAGGAACACTGAAATACTGTATCCATGCAATGCCCAAAGGGCCGGAACTTGTTTGAATTAGGAATGATCAGTGGTGCACTATTTCGGTGTGTTTTCAGAATCATCGCCCTGCCAAACCAAAAAAAATCAAAACTCACGGATTTCTTTCATATTTAAAGATTTTCGCTATAGCTCTTTATCGCAGAGAACCAGTTGAATATGTCGGAAAAAAAATCGATTTTAAATTGTTGGCTCTTGGCAACAAAACATGATATCGAAAATCTGTCAACGTAGTTATACTGGGCATGGTCTAAGGTATCGTTGGTTTAAATATGAGAGGAATCGGTGAGCATTTATTTTTTTGGTGTGGCAGGGCGACGATCCCGAAAACACACCAAAATAGAACATCATGAGTCAGTCCTGTCCAAACAAGTACCGGCCCTTTAGGCATTGCATAGAGATAGTATTTCAGTGTTCCTGTTGTTCTTAATCAAATTCCTCTTGTTGCTGGTCATGTTTTCCTGGTCGTGTTTCTCCTCAGGAGGAACACGACCATGAACACGAAATTCATGAGTATGTTTACTGCGGATCATAACGTGTAGACCAGGTGAAAGAAGCGACTTTGCACCACACACTACTCACATTTGCTTAATTTCATGAAGAGGAAGTGTTGCGAGAGTTCTTTTCTTTCCAGATGTTTTCTTCTTCCTCATTCTTCTCGATCGATCGTCTTCAGAAATGGAAGAGAGACCTCCATCAGAAGAGTAGACGCCCTCTGAAATGTCAATTTTGGCATTTTGTGTATTCATCGGGTTTAAGATTCACTTTATGCCAAATACTGTTTGCGCAAAACGTATAGCATTGGCAGACAACTTTAAATTAGTTGTTCTGCCTGTCTTACAATTCGTTGATAAGATATAATTTGTTTCGGTGTGAAAACGTAACGTGCTCACCCTGGTAAAGATTGTAGCAAAGGTTGACGTGCTTCTCGGTTATAAGCGCCTTTGCTGATTGATAGAGATGAGCAAGGGACAATTTCTCTCCTTTAATCTGAGAGACAAGCGAAGTGAGACGCTCACGTTCGAATTCGTCACCCTGACGAATCACAATTATTATATTACACAGTGAAATTTAATAGTAACCATGAAAGTTTTTTTCACATTATTCATTTCTGTAAATTGAATGGTTGCTCACCACATACGAAAAGGTGTCTTCGGGGGGTGTTGCAATCCCGTTCTCGCAGTTGGAATATTTGCGATCGAAATCGATCATTGCAAGAGAAAGACGATGAGAAACAATGTCGAGAGGCTCGTGGATCTCGGCGATCTGGTTCACAGCCTTGAAAAAACATTCGTTTGTTCATTTCCTTTATTTTTTGTGCATCAAAATTTAAATAATTACTAGGAACAATTTCACATTCAGAAAATAGTCTCATTTATTTCCTTTTTCAGCTTACAGAGCAAATATGGAGAAGATGTTATATTAAAATGGCCATGATATTCCCTCCTTTCATCTAATAATAACAGATTTGATCTCACCTTCCAATCTCGATCGCAAAGGTTGACGTGAACCATAACACGCGTGGACGCTTCTACGATCAGTTCGGCATCCTTCAATCTCCTTATTTTCAAAATAAGTAATGTTTTATTAATAAAATAAGTAATGTTTTATTAATTTTTCTCTCGGAATTTTTTTGTTGATTTTTAATTAGTATTTTTTTAGATTTGTTAAGTTTTGAGTTTCGCATTTTCTCAACAAATTGTTTCGGTGGCGATTAAACTCTCTTCTTCATTCTTCATTCTGAGCCTCGTGACGGGCGGTTGACAGTCTCCCCGATCCTCTCCCACTCCAGTTTGGAGAGTGCTTGTCAGTCAAACTGGGCAACCCGGCAAGTATCGCCTACCTGGTACCACTTCGAGCAGAGGATCGACTACGCCTAATTCAACTATCAAAAAGATCCCAGCCGACAAGACTACATCGTGAGTGAACACTTTGGTCGATACACGTTAGACTGGACGTCTCTGGAAGCCAGGAGATCTACTTAAACGCTCAATGTATCTCGTCCAGACACTACAATTGACTAAGGAAGCCAAGGAAGATCCATTCCCTTGATCCAGTTGCACCGATTTCGAAGATCCTGACCACGTATTCCCTCGAATGATACCTCCTGCAGGCCCTTTGTCTTGATGTCAGGATAAATATGTCTATGTCTATGCCTATGTCTAAATCACATATCTCCAAAACCAGTGATGTCAGTTCCCCTTCAATCATAGAATCTAATCTCATGTTCAATTGATGCAGGCTAGTGGCGGGCGGGAGCTATCGTGTAGTGTATGTATGATATATGTGCAGAGAGATGAGAGAGAGAACGAGAGAGAAAGAGAGAGAGAAAGAGTAACGGACGAAAGAATTTCGGGTCGACGCGGTCGAATGCCTCCATATACGAGAGAGAGAGATATCCGGACGGGGTATGTGAAGAGAGGGTTAGTGAGGGAGCGTCACTTCATGCTCCCATTCATTTCCTTTCTACTTCCATAGCTCTCACGAGTTGTGAAGAAGAATAAGGAGCCATAAGGGAGGAGACAAAAGTACACATCCAAAAGGAAGTGGATAAGAAGAATATACGAAAAGAGCCATTCATAAACGATGTGACTCAATTGCACTTGGTGTGACAAGCATGTACTATGGCTTATTTTAAAGCGCTAATAAACGACGTGCAAAATATAATGTTAAACATTAGAATTGGACGCATCTTCTGGTCATAACCACATGATTCTTCCGAGTTTTCCAGAAAGAGTGAAATTTTGACTCCGAACTCATTGAGTGAATCCCATAGCAGATCATAAAGAATTGTTTTCTGATCTTTTTTTTCTTTTCTTGACTCACTGTAACCCCAGGAATGTTGTTTCCCATTCCTTCAAAAATTTTCGTGCGCGAGGAAAGCGTGTGACGACGCGTCATCCACGTGGCCGAAGTGGTAGGGGTCTAGAACTATAATCCGTAGGTCAGCAGTTAGATTCCAGTCGGTTGCCAAAGTTTTTGCCTATTTTTTAAACACGAAAAAAAGCAATTTTTCTGGGATGCTAAAAAATGCCGATATTGGTAATTTCGATAATTTCGATAACAAGAAATTCGGAAAAAAAACTTTGTCAATCGACTGAAATCTAATTGTTGACCTTTGCATTTAAGAGACGGGATCGGTAAGAGTCGACCACCCCCCGGACACGTTGAGCTAGCAATAGGAACCAGAGGTCCATACTTGAGTATATGGAATACCTTCAGCCCACATTACACAAAACACCACTTATTTCTATTTGCCGGCTCCGGTCTAGGAGAAATATGGATTTGAGTAAAAAAAGGTCGAAAAATAAAAATTTCTCAATTTGTAAATATAGTTTCTATCTTTCATTTGGGTTATGTTTGGGGTCACCAGCCAATATAAAACCGCTTCTAAGATTGAATTTTGTGTGATTCCTAAATCGCTTTTTTACCTATCAATTTCGATTTTTTGAGAAAAATTCGCACTTTTCGGAATTTTTGCCAAACATATCTATATGCACAGTGCACTGCAATGCATTACACATTTAATTCGCCTATAGTGGGGAACTTCCTGGGATTCATTTTTTGGAGAAATTTTTTCAAACTTCTGTACCCTATCGGTAAAAAGCTAGTTTTCAAATTTCTTTTCGGAAATTCGGCCTCTTTAGGAATTTTTGCCAAAGATCTCTAACAACACAATGCATATCAATACATTATGTGTCCAAATCACGAATGTTCGGAATCTTCCTGAGATTAACTTTTCAGGTAAAATTTTTCAAATTTTAGTACTTATTTGTCCAAAATTGAGTATTCTATTGTTCTATTTGTAAATAGATCGTTGCTTACTGATGTGCAATACATCCAAGGAGTAGTGCAAATAGTGTAATACTCTATTATGAAGAAGTTTTCAAGCCCATTCACTTTTGAAACAATTTTTTTTCTTCAAAGATCCATGAACCCGGGTCATGGTCGAAAAAGTGAAAACAATTTTTTTGTCTGATGTAGGCTTAGGCGTGTCCTACATGTGTCTCGTTTGAATGTGTAAATGATATTTCACTTCAGAATTCCAGAACCCAAACGGGAGCAAAAACAGACGAAAAAATTGTTTTCACTTTTTCGACCATGACCCCGGGTTTGGTTGGATTTTTGAAGAAAAAAAATTGTTTCAAAAGTGAATGGGCCCGTTAGAAATTTGTTCAGTGGGTGTAGTAAAACAAGGATACGCAGTATTTGACAATGAAAGTTGTTCCAATCTTTCAGCATAAATTGCGTTCAATGCAAATTTCGTAGTGCATACTGCATTTGAAGTTTTCGAGTTCAAATAGCACTCCAATTTCAAAGAAATCAACAGTAAACTTCTTCATAATAGAGTATTACACTATGTGTTCCATTCCTTGGATGTCTTAGACATCAGTAAGCAACGATCTATTTACAAATAAAACAATAGAAAACTCAATTTTGGACAAATAAGTACTAAAATTTGAAAAATGTTTTCTGAAAAGTTAATCTCAGGAAGATTCCGAACATTCGTGATTTGGACACATAATGTATTGATGTGCATTGTGTTGTTAGAGATCTTTAGCAAAAATTACTAAAGAGGCCGAATTTCCGAAAAGAAATTTGAAAACTAGCTTTTTACCGATAGGGTACAGAAGTTTGAAAAAATTTCTCCAAAAAATGAATCCCAGGAAGTTCCCCACTATAGGCGAATTAAATGTGTAATGCATTGTAGTGCACTGTGCATATAGATATGTTTGGCAAAAATTCCGAAAAGTGCGAATTTTTCTCAAAAAATCGAAATTGATAGGTAAAAAAGCGATTTAGGAATCACACAAAATTCAATCTTAGAACCGGTTTTATATTGGCTGGTGACCCCAAACATAACCCAAATGAAAGATAGAAACTATATTTACAAATTAAGAAATTTTTATTTTTCGACCTTTTTTTACTCAAATCCATATTTCTCTTAGACCGGAGCCGGCAAATAGAAATAAGTGGTGTTTTGTGTAATGTGGGCTGAAGGTACTCCATATACTCAAGTATGGACCTCCGGTTCCCATTGCTAGCTCAACGTGTCCGGGCAGGGTCGAATATGGTCGAGTCTTACCGATCACGTCTCTTAAGCTCTAGTCTACACTTCGGCACACACTTTCCGCGTGCGCGAAAATTCTGTGAGGCAATCTAAACAACTTTTTTCCGGGGTTACAGTGAGTCAGCGAATGTATCACAATGATTAGAAAATAATTATCTATAATCTGATAACGGTTTCGCTCGCGATGAGTCAAAAATAATTTTCTCCCGAAGAATCAGGAAGAATCACCTCATGTGGTTATGACCAAAAGAAAAAGCTTCAGATTTTTAAACATTATATTTTGCCCGTCTATAAGCACTCTGAATGGAGGTTTGCACAAAAAACACCTTTTTCCGACTATTACGAAATAATTGAAGGCACCAGCGTGTTCAGCGTCGCAAGTTACTCGTATGTAGTAGAAAGCATTGATCCTTTTTTTATTTAACCTGTTCCAGAGCCTTGTAGATGCCGTGTTGAATCTTAGGCGGGCAGACGGCCTCATAAGATCTGTGGACCAGGTACACCGCGCGCGAAATGATCACGTATTTGAATATTTAATGTTGCATATGTAGATCCAAATTTTCAGCATACGATTTCTTTATGTAACACTTACATATAGTTAGTTCCCCAAAATGAAAATACCTCGTGCTTTCTCTTAACTGCAACGAATTCGGAGACAGCGGAAGAGAGTAAATCGGGACGTTGACGGGCGATGTATGCAATCTGAAGTTATCAACACTTGTTCGAGGTGCACAAATTTATTAGCTTCAGTTGTACCATAACAAATGGATCCCAATATATCTATCTCCATATATATCTTCCCGCTTGTCTCAGTGGTAACCCATTGATCTCATAATCTTTTAAAGTATTTCTTGTCAAATTTCAAAACCTGTTACGCTTCGGACGTGATAATTATAAAACGTAAAATTGCATTTACGTACTTGTTCGGGCAGATTGACCCCTGCTTTGTGCATTCCGAATTTGCGAGACGCGCCTTCGAGCACTCTTGATTTTACCGCCTGTAAAAATAATTTAAGAAAACTAAATCGTTTCTAGTTATAATAGGGTGTGAGTCTATCACAATGGTGAACAACAATATCCTGAGCAGGAAGTATAATGCGCGCTGCTAGAAGTATTATCACTTTCACTCCCAAATAAAAATATGAAAAATATATTTAAAAAAGACGTTTTAGGCTACAGTCTTGCTTGTTCTCAGTAGCCAGTCTCACACAGTTCATCGACTAACACTTCTCCTAATAGCAGATATCGTCCTCTCGAGCGCTCTCAGCTTCTGTCCATATGCTCGTTTTTTCGTCCTCTTTCGGTAAACAGAGACACTGGCAATGCTCTTAAGATAATTGTTTAAGGGCAAATAATAATTTTCTCAACAGAAAGTAGACGAGGCAATGCACATTGAGATTTCGATCGAGGAAAATATTACATGGTGCCCTGAATGGTTTCCTAGCAATTGCAATAGCTTACTGTTATGTAAAGCTTTTCCAAAGTGTATTAGCCGACTCTAGGTTCCGACCAGGCGAGCCCGGTTGCCGACACTAGGTTCGGTCCAAGGGGGAACTTGGTAGCCGCCTCCTTGCTATACTCTCGTAGCTCCTTACAGTAAGAGATTTGTTTCAACAGATTTGGTTTAGCCACAGAATGTGTTGAGGAATGTAATTTTCAACCCAAAGTGCTTATTCCGTTCTAAAAGGCTCGTGAGGCTGAGAGCGCTCGAGTGTCGTTGTTAAAGTGTCGTTGTTGTTGTAGAAACTCTCTTTCGATCACTCAACGGAAACTAAAGTTACCGAATTTTCACCTGTTTGAAAACAGAGACGTTTCAATGCCTTTTCCGCGACGCGCTCTCTTTGTTTGGCAGAAGTTCGAAAATTTCGTCAAAGCACGTTAAAACGTGTTGAAATTGTAATTGCAATTCTCTTTTATCATTAATCACTCTCACCTCTGTCAGTAGAATGCTTCTTGTTTCGCGTCCAAATTGTCGGACGATTTCGACGTTGAGAACATTCGGATGGGCGGCTTTGACGGCGTCAGTGACGGCATGAAGAACACCGTTGCAGCCGTAAACCTGTACACTAGCTCTATTTCCTTCTTGTTCAACTCCTATTGGAGATGTTCTCTTGTTCTCTTTACGGTTGGGATTATCTCTCGAATACAAAGAGGCGCCGTGTTTTGCGATCACTTATTCTCGAGGCGCTTGAGAGTAAATATTTACTGCGTGGTTGCGTAGTTATTTGAGTGATTGATGGAGTCTGGCGAAAAGAATAAGCAATACAATACTATCAAAATGAGGTGAGTCGGGTGATGGGGAAGAGTGGAACTGATCACTTACTCTCAGCCGATGTACTCACGCGTGTAGTTATGAACTTAGGCCAATACGAAAACAAGTTATTTATAGATCAACGTTGTGACTTCAGATGCTGACATGATATCCTTAGGGTCTATCTTTTATTATGATTTTGGAGGGATAATCGGAAGGTCTATGATTTCAAACCGCGTCCTTACTGATAAAATGGGTTTGGAAAAAGCTAAATATGGTGGAGTGTATATTTGACAAGATATTCAGGTAATTCTAAATTGCGATTTTGCCCCTTACCATTATCCTTAACGTCGTACGGTAGAAATCAGTGACGATTAATCGTACGAGAAAATTGACGAAGAGAAAAAGAAGAATAGACAAAGATTGAGTGAAAACATCAACAATAAGAAGCAGTAACTTTCAGCGCTCACTTGCTAATGTTCATAACAGGGCGGGGAAAAGACGAAATTGCGCTACTCAGAAGTAAATCATTCCTTTCCCTATCAATTCGGAGCGAAATAAAGATTGTCTAAGAAAATGTAATCAAAATTTTAGTCATAATGTTGACGAACCCGATTATTGAATTCACCGGCACCGTTAATTCCCTTGGGGAAAACTTCGTTCTTCAAAGCTTCAACATAGAGTGGATTGAGGTTGGGATCATCTGTCGAAATTCTGCAAAATGAATAATCAATTGTAAATTATCAGCGCTCCCAGACAGACAACGTTTATCGCCTCCATCTCGTCTTGCGCTATCTTTCATATTGTAATGCTATTATTAGTAGATAATCTTACTCTCCTTACATCTTCTTGGCATTCGTTTCTATCTCTCTTTCGCTCTCATTCTATGATTGGGCGTACGAGAATTTGAAGCGCGGCTTCCTCTCAATTCCCGGGGGTCGCAGCTGCAATCCGTGAATGGACGGCAGTCCACTCACAGTCGATTACATTTCTGTTCTCTCTCTCTCTCTCTCTCGCTTCCCCTCTCCCCTTCCAGAAAGTCATATCGTCGGATAGCCTCGAGGGTATACACGGTGCGCTCACCTTGCGCCGCGTCTTGTTTATGCATTTGACCCTCGGTAGTATTGAGGAGAGGCGAAAAAACAGAGTGAATGGTACCACAGTAGTATTGGTCCATGTAATTATCGCATCAGAAAGTGTATGGGTGAAAATAATGGTAGGAATGAACTGCAGAAAGGTTGAAGAGGCGTTTCACAAACTACCGATATAACAGTTTTTTTCCAAGAGCGGCAATGCTATTCTCAAAATCCGGAAAATTGAGCAGTTTCCCTGAGCGACCTTATTGCTTTTGTTGTCCATTGATGATCGTGCATTTTTTTAAAATTTGTGCTATAGTACCTCGTGACTAGCATACATATTATTATTATAGAAGAAGAAGTCAGAAAATGACTCTATTTCTCTAGCTCAATCTCGATAATGTGAATCATCACAAAAGGCTTTCATCGAAATTTGAACTCACGAGAAAAGCAATCCGGGGAATTTGTCGGAAAGCTTGAAGAGGATTTCGACTGTCTTCCAGAGGTCGTCCGAACGTGTTCCCAATGGCATCTTCCCATAGAGAGGAATTCCCGAATATCCTGCCAACCATATTTGAATTCATGATCATAAGCCATTTATTGTTATACGAATAATAACAATGTAAAAAGTAAGCGATCATCAATTCGACTCCGTCCTTCTCATGAATCACTCCCCCACAAAATAAAAGGGCAAAGAGAGGAAGTGGCCATTACTCATCGGATCATGCGATGTTATTAGTGAAATATCACAATTTTTTTAGGAAGAATTGGGCGATTTCAAGTTCGATAAACTTTCCAATATAAATAGTTTCTTATACTATTGAATCTAACCTTTCGGCTGTAGCACAATGCGAGTTGAATCAAAGATAAAATCCTTGAGTTCTTCTACAATTGCAGCATAGACTTCATCGTTATTGACGTTGTCGGGACGGTAGATGTTGTAGTACAAATCACCACAAACTTCCGGTGGATCTTTCTCACTCATCGCTCCTCAACAATCAATTTTTATTTTATTCAATACTTGCAATCGAGAGATGTGATATACCAGCACCGATAAGCATACGACTTGAGCAGACATGCAGCCTTTTTAGTTGAAAAATAGAGTATATAGATTGGAAAGTTCGATTGGATTATTATATAGAGGAGAGGAGGATGATTGTGAAAGGCAGAATGATAAGAGAGAGAATTCCACTCAAGTTCGCTACACATATCAACAATCTTATTCTCCATCAACACTTTCACTCTCTCACTCTATCCTCTTTCACTTTTCCAGGTCCTCCCTGTGCTTTGTGCGTCGAATGAACTTTAGTACTTGGACATGTGATCTATTCAACAGGCGACGCATTCAGAAGAGAGACTAGAGTGTAATGTAACGCTTCACATTCTAAGGTTCACTCAATTACTGTTCGATTTATAAAATTTCGCAATAACGCGAATTGATGGGAAATAGATGTGGCGAGCAACACAAAAGGGCAATGCTATCGACTATGACTTATGCAAAGTGTGGAAGGAGAAGGGAGAGAAGAGTGAATGGAGGAACTGTCGACTCAACCATCGAATAGTGCGGAACAGAGAGGGGATGGAAGAGAGAGAGAGAGAGAGAGAGAGAGAAATAGTAGGGAGAGAGACCGCGCGCGGTCGAACAAACACGAGGGAAAGCACCGCAGCTCGCATCACTCCCCCTCCCCTCCCTCGTTGTCCCACTCTCTCTCCCTGTCTCTCTCACTCTGTCTCTCTCCCCGCGTATCTATCTCTCTATCTATCTCTGACAATCTCTCTCCTCGTCCCACTCTCTCATCTGCACACACTCTCTCGTCACCTCCCTCTTCCCAGCCTCGCTCCCTTCATTCTCTCCGCCGCCTCTAGCGAGCATACTATCGATTCTGGTCGGGTGAGAGGGGCGAGAGGAGAGATGAGAGAGGAGAAGGAGGGAGAGAGTGTTGTAGTTAGAGGGGATGGAAAAGGGGGAGGGGAGCCAGACAACTCGAGATAGATGTGGAGAGAGAGATGAAGGGAGAGAGAGAAGAAAAGAGAGAGAGAGAGAGGGAGAGAGAGAGAGGACGGACAGAGACACACACAGACACTCTCGCACTCGCGTTGCTCAGCTAATGTTGCGTCGTCTCGGTTGTGTGGTTGCGACCTAGCAGCAAGGTGCTGCAGCAGTCGGCCCGACCCTTCCGACCCGTCCGACCGCCCTTCCCAGACTATGGAGATCGAGAACATCGTCGCGAATACGGTGTACATCAAAGCACGCGAGAGTGAGTGCCTCCTAATCCCCTACTTTGGCGGGCCAAATAACTCTCGTGTATTCGGTGTTTCTAAGAACGTAAATAAGAATTATGTATTTCGCACGATTTCCCGCCAATTCGCTGTAGCTCGTCGATATAGGCAAATGTCCGTCGCCTTCGGAAGATTCGGTTGTTTTGGGGGACAAATTCAATTCTATTCTTTATTCCGTCAGAGGGTTTTTGAGCTTCGAATGAGATGCTTCATAATAATTGGCGAATTTAGGCGGTGGCCAAAAGAAAGGAAAGAGCAAGAAGTGGAAGAATTATCTCCAGTTTCCTCACTACACTGAATGTCGATCGATCTCAAGGGAAATCGATGTGAGGTAAGCACACATTTCAAATATTTCCTCGGAGTTTTATTGTCTTGCTTTGCTATGTCCTACTTATACTAAGGAGAAGTATCCAATTTCGCTTACTCTGGAGATGTTGTATCCTGCTCAGAAATCATGCAAAATCGAGAGAGCACTCGAGAGATAACGGTATATGATGATGATCTCTCGATTTTGCATTCTATCTCAGCAGGAGACAAAATCCCGCTCTGATTATGATCTTATGGCATTTCCATTCGTAAAAGACGTGCGTATGAGGTCGTGACTGCATACATTATAGTCGCAACCTTTCCGAGATTGGCTCGATTCCGTCTGCGATCTCAATTAGTCTTTGAAGAAAAACCAGTTCCTTGTTGCTTTAAACATCAATGATGGCAGCCTTATATCAGAGAGGGAGAAATAGTCCGCCTTTTCTCTCACTTTCGCAAACACCTGAAAAAACCTAAGTTTGGAACATTTCATGTTTTCTAGGCAAGCAGATTCTTCTTCCTAGTGTCCATTCGATATTTCCACAAAACCCTTTGTTCGACGAATATATTGCTTACTTCCCGCTCTTCGCAGCAGTTGTCGCTAATAAGCTTACCGTGGGAATCACGCATTTCCCCTTTATACTCGCACTGTGCGAGAAATTGTTTGTAACATTCGATTGCTTCGGGTTTTCAGGCAAGCTTTGAGAGGATATCGCTCGCTGCTTTTCAATACGGGGATGCATCAGGGAAGATTACGCTCTTTCACTATAATTATAGCCCACTTCACTCGGCGCCCACTATCAATCAGCCAGAGTAGTCCGAGTTACGACGCCAATTTGGTTAATCCGATATAGTTCAAGCTTGCAGTCAGGGAATCTTCGAAAACATTGAAAACAAGCGGTTCATCGGTCTGTCTCTTTCGTTTCCGAGAGAGAGAGAGAGAGAGAGAGATCTTCCTGGAATACTGTGTGTTCTCTCAGGGGAGTCATGCATAACTTTATCTCAGAACACTGCGTGTTCCGTGCTTTTCCGAATGAGCCAAACGAAGGAAAAAGGACGAGCAATTGGGAGAGAGTCTCGTTTCCTCTGGGGACGAAGAGGCCGTGCGAACTCCGGGGTTAATCGATATTTGCTGCCATGCGATACCGAATCTTTTTTGTCTAAAAAGTTCTGGCTAGTCTGTACTGAGAGTAAATCGCTTAGTCAGTGATTGACGCAAGTTTGCATAGAGCTGTGACGTTTTTTCCTCATGCTCTTCTCTCCTCTTCTTCTCTAGCGTTTCTCTTCATTCTGCCTACTTTATCGTCCCATCTCTCGTTCTCTTTTAACATGAAAAATATCTGCCGCTGTAGAGAGTTGAGGTATCAAACGAGTCAATGCTAGGGCATATCATAAAATAGATCGAACGCTCGTCAGGAATGATTAGCAATTCATCTTCCCCATTTCCTCTTCCTCCTCTTTAGACTAACGCTGTTTGCTTGGGTCCCTCCATGCATGTTCACAATTTTCTGTTTTGATCGTTTCCCATAAATCCGAGTAAGTAGGTGCTGCTACTACTATCTCTACTACGAGAGCAATTCTCAGCATTCTAGCTATTTCCTCCCCTTACCTCACAAGATCTATCTGAGATGGTATCTCGTTCTCTCTCACTGATTCTTGGCGACCACTAGAAAATCCAATGATTGTTGAGCTAGCTGTTGATGACATGTATTCGTTCGTATAGTGATATTTAGTGAGGATACATTAGTATGTGTTAATTCTTCGATCTATTAGTATTGACCCGGATTTTTTTGTTCACTCAACTCGTTTGCAATAGATTCTAGAAAATTTCGGAGAAATGGCGAAAAACTGCCCCGTATCACTTCATAATGAGAATTTTCGTAAATTCACATGATCACAAACTTTCCTCGTTTGTTTTCCATCTCTTTAATCACTCAAAAATCGTTGACATACACTGACATACAGGGAACGAGTCGAATCATGCAGCTTGGAACGAAGCCACTTTATCTCTTTTCCCCCGTTGCTTTTTCATGCCAGCGAAGATTCTAAGGAGATTGCCTAATGACGACGCAATTACGACGCAATTTTGACTAATCAAGACGCCGGCATTCGAGAGCTCAAGATAAAAAAAATTTATTGCGAAAATTTGTCATGAAATACACTAAACAGCGGAGACTAAAATTTGACATTTCAGCTTGGATTAAAATTACGAAGAAATTGCGTGGTGCGAAGGTGGTGGTTAGCCAACAAAGCGAATGAAAGTGGGGAAAGAGATTGAAAATAGCGATAGAATGAGAGCGGTGTGTAGTTAGAGGAAAACGAGGGAGATGTCGCATGTCAATAGTTTTTCCTCTTCGTTTCTGTAGATGGAACTTCCCATAGGGATTCCCATCCATCACGAAATTAAAACGTCGATACATTTTAAGTTTCTCTATTTCGTCTCTGTTTGCCCCTCACAAAAGGTGTGGTTTGGTTTTAACTAATTGAGAAATTCCATGACTTCTTATGCTTTTATTTCTTGAGAGAGAGAAAGGGACGGGAAAGAGTGAGTGTGACCATATTTCGGTCATGCCAACTTCTCGAAACATCGTATTTCTGGGTCTTTCGCTGCCCGGAGAGAAAGAAAAGGCAAAGAAGAGAGAGACGTGCGACAAATGAAACATAACAGGTGCACTGAAGGGGCAAAGAAATGTGAGCACTTCTTCTCGTCTAAATGAAAACGGGGGCTGTTTTGCGGGCTTTTACAAACAGAATGAATATTGGAATATTCGAAGGTAATATGTTTCATTTCAGTTACTCGTTCGTAATTGAGAAGCAGCCAATTGGAAAGTTGTTGTTTCAAGAATTTTGCCAAGGAAGTACCGACTATGGACCCGCCTGCGATTTTCTCAATAAGGTCAGAATCTTTTTCAGTGGAAATAGCGATGGTCTTCTTATATATTATGGTTTTTGGAAGAATCGATGGCACTCACAAGCGCAAACTTGAGCACGGAAATTCGATTTGAAATTTATGTCGCCGAATGGAACACTCTGCTCCGGAAGGTTGAGGGAGTTATAAATAGGCACTTGATGAGCTCTCTCGCTCACGCTCTCTCTCTCTCTCTCTCTCTCTCTCTCTCTTTTTCTCTCTCTCTTTTCCCCTTTCTGCCTATCCCGTGATGTGTCTTCTAACTCACTCTGAGTCTTTCGCACAGTCAAGTCGTTGAGGGTCGTCGAGTTCTCTTCTGTTTTTTCTAACCTAGAAAGGGAGAAATGTAATGATCGTGTGGCTGAGATATTGATGAAAAAAGGAGAGAGGGATGAAAAAGTAGCAAATGAAAAGAGAGGCACAAGCTGCCACTCGATCACCCCAAACTCAATTATCCTTTACGCAATTGCGTCTTTGCCCCCAGCATAACCAAGTAAAATGGTGGTTACTTTCTATTAGAACATCTAATGCGTCTGTTTTGTTTTTTGTTCGTTTTTTTATGTTAATCGAATCAAAACCACTTCTCGGACAACGCGAAAGATTAACAATCCGACCAGAGCGGGCAAACATTTTGCCGCATTTTTCGAGAACGTTGCAAGTAGTCGTAACACTGTTTGAGTAACTTGAAACACGTTTGAACATGTTTCTCCATTTTGTTTTACTAAACGCATAGAAAAAATTAAAATTCCTTAAAATGATTTAGAGGTCGTAGAGGATCACAAGAAAAGTGTTTTGCGATGTCCGAAACGTTACGAAACGTGTTTAAATACGTTTGTGAAAACTACGAAAATTACAAACTTTTTCCAAGCGCAACAAACGGATAACGTGCTCCCCCTGGCTGAACCTATGCCCGGTTACCGGGCTCTCTCTCTCTCTCTCGACCTTACCTGCTGTACCTGGAGCTATACATAGAGCGCAGTTTGCGCTTTGAGCGTGTTGATTTAACCTAATCAAATCCCGTTTAGTTCCAGGAATAAATCGATTTCATCCTTTCATAAAATGTGGCTTAAGGATTTCCGATGAACCTGGTAAATAACAAATGCGAGCGTTGTTGTTTACTCATCTAAACGACGAAGACCAAATACATCATTTTTATTTTTTTTCATATTTACTAATTGAAAAATTATTATTTCATATATCATGGAACCTATATCAGCCGGGCGGAATGGCCGAGTGGTGTAAGCAACTGCTAGTCATTCGAAGGGTCACGAGTTCGATCCCCGCCCAGGCCAACCAAGCCTTCCATCCACTCCGGGGCGGTAAATTGGTAGCAACTTTGATTGCGAAAGGTAACGTGCCCTAGATGCCTTGGGAAAGCTTGGGTTACGTAATCCCAGCTTGGGTTACGTAGTTGCAGCTGGCTTACCGGCTTGCCCCATCTAGCGTGGTAGCTTGCTACTGTACAATCGCTTGACATGGAACATCTTTACCTTTGCCTTTTATATCAGCCGGCTTTCACCAGTCTTTCCAGTCCAGACCAGTCCAGTCCAGTCAAAATCGATTTTCGGACTATACGTATAGAGTTTACACTTAAGACATTCTTTCAGCACATGTACATTTTGATAGTATGGTCGCTTCAGATAGAATCTCAATCTTGTCAGAAAGTGTCTGATGGTATTAATCACCTGCTCCTGTGAGCGGTAATGGAAATCCAAAAATAGAAAGACCTATCTCACCTCCAAGGGTGCGCGCTGAGAAACTAGATGGAGCCGGGGAAAATGAGGAAATTAACACGTGTGCCTAAGGATATCGCGAATATCGCGAATAAACTTTTATCGGTTACTATTCTCTCGCGTTGAATTTTCCTGAAAATGGTGAAGAAAAGGGGAAAAGAGGTGTCACATGGAAGAAGAAGATCTTCGATAATCTCTAGCAGTTCTCCCCGGGAATTCGCTCTCAGAATTCACACATTGTGTTGTTTAAACTTTTTTTCCGGAGCATAGTAGTTATGCCTATCACAGTTTCGATCACTATTAATTGTAGCCCGTACAAAAATAATTTTTAAAAAAATCATTTTTTTTCTGATTTCAATTTGTAATAATTTTAGATCGATGAATACGAGACGAACGACGACGACGCCGAAGCGAGAAAACGACTTGCAAAGGAAATTGCCGCTTTTCTTGTTCCGTCGGTGACGTCAGAGAGCAATGATACACCATCGGTAAGAGAGATTTTGTTATAACTTCGAAATCCCTTTGACAACGGTGCAGCAAAAGTTCAATAGCAATTTCTAATTTTCACAATTCTTACGTTCAACAAAAGTTTGGATCTCGCCATTGTCGCTTCGGATCGTTATCATTGCAACTTCAGTCTTCTCAAGTGGAAGCCCATCCATGGTACGCGGCCTTTCTGGAAGAAGAGGCAATCACCAATGTGACCACATCGTCTGAAACTGTGCAGAATGAAAACGAACCGGCCTCTGACTTGTTCCTAGCCCCGTACAAGTGAGTGCATATTTATTCTGATATAAAGCAAATGAGTCAGGAGCATCGTGGTCAGAGCTTCGTCGGTAGCGAATTGCTAATTTGCAAGCAATTCGCTACCGACGAGAGGGTGGATACCTTCTAAGTTGTTCAACTACATGTCGTAGTATGATCAAGAGTCTGTGGATATGACCTAATGCAGCCTAAATAACTTTCGTAATGTAGGTCTCTCACTTTCGCAAGAATTTCTCTCGCATTTTCTTATTACTTTTTTTTCTAAGAGATGTTTCTTTTTGGTTGCAGGACAGTCCGTGGATTTCTGGCCGAGCGCGCTTTTAAATCCTTTCTCGAGTCGCCGTTTTACCATCGTTATCTACAGTGGAAGTGGCTAGAACGACGGCCGGTGGATAAGCACACCTTTCGATTGTATCGAGTACTTGGCAAGGGAGGATTCGGAGAAGTATGCGCATGCCAGGTCACATTTGTATTTTTCATTGGAATGAGACGTCTGACGAGAGATGCTACAGGATCTGTGATATGCAAGTTCTATTAGACAGGGATCACCAGAGAGTGCATGAAGCGGGGAACAACTTTCAAATCCAATTTTTGATTTTGACATAACTTTTATGTGCGAGTGCGATGGGAACGAGAAATTCACGGCTCTATAGCCGGCACTGACGTAACTTCCTTCAAAAAGAAAAGTCTTTTCCCTTAATTATTCCAAATTTTAGAAGTGCGCTAATAAAGCTATCCGGAATGGGTTACAATGACCTTTTGACAAATTTACGCTTTCGTAGGTTCAACATGATTTTTCGGGTCGGAGGAAGTACCTTTTCGTTTTTACTTTTATTTTCTAATGCACTGATATTGATTTGCTCCGTCATATTCAGTATAGCTATATACTGGCTAAAAGTCGGTTAGTAGAAGGGAAAAATATTTTTCCTTATTCGAATTTTGGTTTTCCCTTATAATTTTTAGTCACATTTTGAAGGAGAAATCTGTGAACAACAAAATTGTTGAGCATATTTTTTGATCACGCCGGGAGCCGTGAATTTCTATATAGAGCCGTGAATTTCTTAAAGCCGGTTCTTGGAGCTGGGACCAGGATCGATCGAATTCTCGTCCCGAAGACACTCCCCACATAAAAATTATATCGAAATCAAAATATATTTTTGACAGTTCTTCCCCATGGGGACTGTTTTTAAAATGCAATCTCTCGTGATACAGTCCGGTCAGATTCCCCTGTGAAAACGGGGCGCCCGGGGCCGCCCCGGGCGATCTGAAGCGACCCATTGACTTTCACAACCAGGAGAGTGAGAAATTCACGTTAAGTTAAAGTGCGATGTGTTCTCGAGGTCATTACCGAAGTTGTTAGGAGCACACCAAGACCAGATCCGTAAAAAAGAAAGCTCTAACTACGATAGTCCGGCTCGGGTGAACTTATTATTCCTAAAGTGAACCGTTTTAAATAATTAATTATTAAAATTTATGTGAAATATATAAAAAGTTCGGTAATGACCTCGAGAACACACAGCACTTTAATTCAATGTGAATTTCTCACTCTCCTGGCTGTGAAGGTCAATGGGTCGCATCGGGTCGCCCGGAGCAGCCCCGGGCGCCCCGTTTTCACATAGGGATCTGACCGGACTGTACTTGTCATAATAATATGCGTCTCTGTGAGATGTTTCACTTTCATCTGTGTTTGAAAAATAGCAGGGTGTGTTAATTTTAAATATTAGTCTAATGATTATTCACGATGTTCGTTGCAAATGGATGAGGCTGAGAGTGATCGGGAAAAAAGTTGACAAGCAGCAATCAAGTGTCACATCCGCACTATCTATAAATCTATTTCTCTCTGTGAGATCAAACGCCAACGAGCCAAAACGTGTTGTCTGCTTATAGCCTGGTCCTCACATCATTGAAAAGCACGCTTTACACAATACATCAGTTCAGATCTCGTTCACTATGGAAACTTAAATATTCTACGTTTGGATACGTTAGGAGACGTTCGAACTGTAGTGTAGCACTATGACAAATGGGGTTTGGCTTCCATGGTGGGACAGACATCGGAGTCATACTTTGCGATGGTTTCATCCTTTCCAATAAAAGTATATGTATTGATACAATGAAAATTTAAAAAAAAAATCCTACTTAGCAATAACGAATTTTGCAGGTACGAGCAAGCGGAAAAATGTATGCTTTGAAGAAGTTGGAGAAAAAGCGAGTAAAGGTACGCCCGCGAATCGTGTCAAGTAAACAAAACCAAACATAATGTTACAGAAGCGGCATGCTGAGACATTATCATTGAACGAGAAGCAAATATTGCAGAAAATAAACTCGGCGTTTGTGGTTTGTCTTAATTTACTTAATTTACATTGTTGACTCACAAGTTTACAAAAAAAATAATTTGTTAGCTTTTTTCAGGTTTCACTAGCGTACGCTTACGAAACCAAAGACGCGTTGTGTCTTGTGTTGACGCTCATGAATGGAGGTGACTATTTACTTTTGTATTTTAAAAAATAAAAGAAATCTTTTGAAAAATCAATTTAGTTAAAGCGCGTTCTTTGTAAGAGACGATTTCGTGAACACATATTGTGCGATTTGAATATTTCCCACAGCTGCATTCTGATAATAGCTAATCCATTCCCGTCTTTGTTTTGCTGTCATGGCAGTCACGAGGTGATATCGGCTGCAAGATAATTATTTGATGTGCAGGTGACCTCAAGTTTCATCTCTACAATCTCATGCCGGGGGGATTTGAAGAAAAGCGAGTGCAATTCTGTGCGTCTGAGATCACACTCGGACTGCAACATCTGCACAGAGAGCGAATACTCTACAGAGACCTCAAGCCAGAGAATATACTGTTGGATGATTTTGGTAGGCGTTGCTTGACTTATAGACGCTTGACTTACAGATTTATATTGATAACACAAAAACATTGCTGGAAAATTTGAAAGCAATACAAGATTTTTTTTAAATACTTAAAAATTTAAAGATAGTTGGACTAATAATTGTATATGTTTTTTTTATATTTGCAGGACACGTGCGCATCTCAGATCTCGGACTTGCAGTCGAATTGAAGGATAACGAACCTATCAAGGGACGTGTAGGAACTGTTGGATACATGGGTATGCAATTACTCTCCATCAACAATTTATCAAAGAGAGATAACAAACTGAATGTGAGAGACAATCACAAATATTATAAAGTTTTTGAACGCTCAATATTCGCGTAAAATTAAGATAAAGGGGGAAGCTATGTGTACCTTTTTCACACTAGTCATTGGGGCTGGCTTTCTATTCTTTATGTTTCTTGTAGGACGAAAGTCTGTCTCGAATTTTCGATTCTTTGTACTATTACGGGAAAATAAAAATCACAGTTCTTGTTCTGCGATTACTCAGCATTTTTCTCAGAGAACTATGAGCTGAGGATAGCGCTATCTGGATAGGGACCGTAATGAACAAAATAATATAAATACAATTGTATGAATGCAATCTCAACTCAGCTCCTGAGATCGTCAAGAATGAGCGATATTCATATGGAGTCGACTGGTGGGGACTCGGATGTCTCATCTACGAAATGATCGAGGGGAAAGTAAGTCATTATTTTATGATTGATGATCGATTTATGGCATAAGTGTAGTGAAAAAAAAGACCGCCTGGCATGATAAATACTCAGAGCGCGAGACTTGTCGACATCTAGATTATTAGAGAGTTCGCGCTCTATGTATAATGAATATTGCTTAAGCATTGATCTGGTGAACAAATGCGTTCTATTCGCAGGCGCCATTCCGGCAACGAAAAGAAAAGGTAAAACGAGAGGAAGTAGAGCGACGAGTAAGAGAAGACCAAGAAAAGTACTCTGACAAGTTCAGTGAGGCCGCAAGGACATTATGCAGGTGAGTGAGCAATGCTAAGAAGCAGGGATTCGTAAAGAGAAGGCGCCGCTGAGGAATAGCGTAGAATTGCATAGACAAAACAGATTGCGTTACGTATTTTTAATGTTTGAAATTTGCATAATCACCGAGCCGTGAATGTTTCAGGGGTCTGCTGCACAAAGAGCCGGGCTTCAGGTTGGGATGCAGGCGGGTCGGAAAAGCAGAAGAGGGCGCTGAAGAACTCAAGGTAAACAATCGTATTCAAATCGTGTGCTGATACAACAACTTCATAAACACACGTTGACAATAATTAACACGTTCCTATGGCGAGAGAGCATGACAGAGCAAGAGGCACGCCGAGGAATAGAAATAAAATAGGAATTGGAATAGAAAGGAATGGACAAGAAATAGAATAAAAAAGGAATAGGAATTCGACTACTCACACCAGTAGTTGGTCTGTTCTTGTTACGATTCGAATTTGAGACAAATCATTGACAACGCCGTAATTATTCACTCGGGAGGAAATGCACACTTTCCCGGGTCATCTCTTATGATGATTGCATACAAATTGGGAACGGTTCACCACTTTGTCGCAATTTTTTTTAAAGTGATAAATATTAGATGTTGCTCTTAAGACTTTAAAGCTGTAGTGGACTGGAAATAAATAATAATTAAAAACATGCATCGTCTTTCAATAGATTTAGCAAAATAATATGTCGTCTTATCCTTCCAAATGTACCCTTTGTTTTTTTAAACGTAAACTGGATGTTGATGACAGGCACATCCCTTCTTTACGACTGGCGACGCATCTACTGGCAGAGAACCGGTGCCGTGGAGAAAATTAGAGGCCGGAAAAGTGAGTCGGTCTTCGAAATATATTTCTAGTAATTGGACACGTCCTATTTGACATTCATGCCTCTCATACATGTCATTTCCTCTCAATCTTTGGCAAATTGACAAACATATAGAATCATCGCAAACGTTTCTTGGGTACAATCAGATGCAGGACATCCAGATATCTTTGAGGTGAATCCTCCGTTCTGTCCGGATCCCCGTGCCGTCTACGCTAAAGATGTTCTCGACATCGAGCAGTTTAGCACTGTCAAAGGAGTTCGACTCGATGCTAACGATTGCCATTTCTATGAGAAATTTAACACTGGCTCGGTTTCAATACCCTGGCAAAACGAGGTCAGTGGGTTGATTCATGCTGAATTAGATAAGGAACCAGTCAATCACGAATATAACACATTGAATTATCAAATACGACGTTGAAGAATAGAAGGAAATACGTTTTCATTATACAACAGATGTATCATGCCAATATTTGTTATAGATGATCGAGACTGAGTGTTATGCGGAGCTGAACGAACTGTGGTTACCTGGGGGCGAACTCGTTCCCGATCTCAACCCCGATTACAAGCCTGGTTCGGCACCTTCGAAGTCGCGCGCGAACCAGAAGGCCGGCTTCTTTTCTCGGCTATTCCGACGCAAAGTGAGTTTAACAGCTCAATTTCTTTCCTTTTTCACCCTCAAATATGGAAAAGAAATACAGGACTTCCACTGCATTTATAAGCTCTTTGAGCGATTCAATACAGCAACTCGTGCTTTGTAGGTTGACATTTTGGAATGAGACAATTCGGGAAAAACGTTTCGGAAAGTAATATTTCAAAAAAAAGAAAAAGAAATTTTGAACAGCGACTCAGCCGCAACGCGTGAGCGCGCACATTACGTTGAAACTGTTTTCGACATGAACAGCACCTTTCTTCAACTTTTTTTATAAACATCAACTTGTTTCATAATTCCCCTCAAACGATACGAGGATAGCAAGAAAATGGCTCGAAAACGCATTTTGAGGTATCGAGCACGGGGCATTTCCGAAACGTCCTTTTCCGAAATGTCTTTTTTCCCGAGATGTCTTTCCCAAGTGTGCTTTTTCGAAATGTTTCTCGGAAATGTCTTATCATCCTTTTGTAGTTTTTTTTATTGCTGTTTCTCTGCAGCTCAATCGTTTTATCCGTTTAACGATCTATTCAATCCACATTTCCTTATTCAAACCCTTTCTCTATCCTGCTTCAGTGACTCCATCTCACGGATGCCATGGCGAGTTTTCTCCACATTGTCAATATTAATAACCCGCACTGCTTTCTGTCCTTTGATGCATGGTTTTTGATGTAAATGGCAACTCGAACCTGCATGGAGACTTCATAGTGAGGCTTGTATTAGTCCGTCGCCTATGGTTCGTAGACAGTCGAAGTCAAATAAATACATTTTAGCAGTCGCACAATACAGGGGTTCTCGTTAATCGGTAATCGCCGCCATTCTAAATATAATGATTTCCATTTTATTGTACTTCAATTCTTAATATTTCGTTGCCGTTGACATGTTAAATTCGCTGTGTCCACGACGGCTTTTGCAATAAAAATGCTACATATTTTGTCAAATTTGGGTCGATAAGTGCCGTCCCGCACAGCCTTGACACAAATCGCAAAATTTTCAAGCGAAATTGCTAATTAAAAATAGTTTGCAGTGTCCGTTACGTGTTGAATATGTTGCTAGCAAGTCGGTTTTGTGTGATCGGTTGCAGGTCTTTTGTGTCTGCAGCACACTTGACTATTTTGTTTGCAGCCGGCGACATCGAACGGGGTTGGCTGCACGGGCTGCGGGCAGCTGCGGTGCGTTTGCGTCAAGGAGACAACCAAATCGCTGCACGACATGAACGACGAAATTGCGCGTCGCAATTCCCGCTTCTCCATTTCGAAACCCGCAGCGACGTCAACCTCTCCCGATCATAATTAGAACCCGAAGGACAAACTATCAAGCAAATGCCGTCAGCCCACCCCCTCGCCCCCGCAGAAAGTTCCCCATTTCGCCCCGGTTGTTCTCTGTCACCCAATGCACACAGCTTTACCATATGAATCTAGAACCAGCACAAGTCAAAATTCTTATTTCTTGATCGATTCTGCACTGACCTGTGACGACGTTGAAATATTTGAGAGACGCCTAAGTTTCTTCCTTCACTTGTTAAATATGATTGTGTAATAGGGCCTATCAGCACTCCCCTGCAAACATTTCCTATCATGCCATTTTTTTATTTGCATGCTGCACGCGCTACTGTATCATTATTTCCCAGGCCCATTTCGCGCACTCTTGCAAATCCTTCATCACTACTCGTACTTAGACAGTTTTCGCTTCCCATGCTGTGTATTACAATTCATTCAACATGACAACCGTACTGCAATCAATAGAACAAGCTAAATCAAGACTTCGTGAATTGCGCTAACCTCGATAGTTTCTCCCACATCCTCCCTCATCAAATGCTCCTGTACTCTTTCACCGCTATTGCAACCGTCACAAAACGATCCCGTAGTCCTCTACTATCACTGTCATTTCATCTCGCCGCAGTGCTCTCTACTTACGTGCGGTCGCTTTTCTCCATTTCACCGATTCTTTCCTGTCTATCCTCCAATGTCCCACCCTTTCCCTATGACATCTTATTTTATGCTTTATCCGAACTGACATTCGCTATTATAACTATTGCTGTATTATCTTAACGTACTTTGATGCGATTGTATCCGACTTGCGACTAAATTTCACAGCCCGCTGATTCGATTTAGAAAAGAATTACAATGAACTCGTCGATTTTCCATTATGAGCACGTGATAAAGACGGTTTGTGCAAGGATGCCCATCATTCTATTACTTTTTTCCGTTACCGGTAAGAAATACAATATTTACAAATTTGAATAATAAAAAATATGTTTTCAAAATAAGATCAAAGACTAGCAAAAAAATTGGAACAACAAAAATTGTATATGCCATTCGATGAAGTTTTCGAGAGAGAAAAAACGGAAATGCTTGTAATGTAGTGCATGTTTTCACCTGATCAAAGTTCGTTTTCCAGGCGAGAGACAACCGTTATATCAGAGAAAGCAAGAAGAGCAGAGATATTAACTAGAAGTTCATTTACCTTTTTACTCTTATCAAATGAGCTCATTTGTACCCCATTGGGGGCATACTGATAGCCGCGGAGTATGAAATGATCTACCGCCAGACAGAGACGAATGATAAGAAAGACTCGAGGGTCCCTTGATTTACTCGATGTTTCTAGTGAAGTCACATTGTCGAGTGTTATTTCATTTTTTTTAGAGGATTGCAGTTATTAGTATTATGATTTCCAGGAGTCGCTCTTAACTTCCATATCTCTCCCCCTCTCTGCAATGTATTTTTTCACTCCCATTCTCTCACTATCTATTCCGATAGGTGCGATCTTCCGATCCTTCCAGTCTGATCTATCCTATCGATCGTCTCGAAAAGCTCATTTGCCTGGAGTATAGCAAGGGGTTTGCTGAGACGGCTGATCAAGGTGAAGTTTCGCGAAGTATTCACACGTCGTAGATGATCGTCTTTATAGTTATTAATTTTCTTTAGGTTTGAATGCCGAGATCGCTCTTTTTGCTTATTACAGAATCAGCATTTTTGGCTTCGGAAAGAATGGGTGTGAAGACAGGGAGATAGTGTTTGAACAAAGAGATCTTTTCAAAAAAAAGCAAAACTCAAATTATGGCATCATTATATTTTGCAGCCGCTGATTCGTTTTTATGTCTTATTGCGTTTCACATCTATACTATATATTATAATTATATACGCGTTTGATCGTAGATAATTCTTTTGTATACACTCTTCAAGGAATAGTAACCCCATTGTGAAAGCCCGATCAATCCTCTCATGACGTGCACGAATCTCCGCGGCTCAATTCCTTCTTCGTACGTGCTCAAAGACACTGATAAGAAGAAATGAATGTATATAAAAGACAGAGAAATGGGAAGTGATTAGCGGCAAGCGGCTCATTTCCCACTGAAGATGAGCAAGGCGCTCGGAATAGCTTTCAAGGTAAGACAACAATATCATTGCAACTTGATGAACATTTTAGGTTAAGCGAGGGAACGATTGATGAGATTTCAAAATTTTAATTTCAGCTAACGATTGTAATCGTTCTCCTTGGTATACTTGGTGTCTCCATCGGCGTTCTCATTGTTTCTCTAAATATCCAGAACGACTACGAAGCAACAACTGAGGGTGAGTACAAGCTAAATATTATTATTATACAGTGCGGTCAGATCCCCACGTGAAAACGGGGCGCCCGGGGCGGCCCATTGACTTCCACAGCAAGGAGAATGAGAAATTCACGTTGAATTAAAGTGCGCTGCGTTCTCGAAGTCATTACCGAACTTTTCATGTTTTTTTTTTAGTTTAAAAAAAAAAAAACTTTTCATGTATTTGACATAAATTTAAAAAAAATTACATCAATTATAAATAAATTATTTAAAATGGTTCAATTTACGAATCATAAGTGCGCCCGAGCCGGACTACCGTAGTTAAGAGCACCAAACCAAAGAAAGCAACACACGCAAGACCGGATCTGTATAAATGAAAGCTATCAACTGCGGTAGTCCGGCTCGGGCGCACTTATGATTCGTAAATTTAACCATTTTAAATAATTTATTTATAATTAATGTAATTTTTAAAATTTATGTGAAATACATGAAAAATTCGGTAATGATCTCTAGAACACAGCGCACTTTAATTCAATGTGAATTTCTCATTCTCCATTCTGTGAAAGTCAATGGGTCGCTTCGGGTAGCCCCGGGCGCCCCCGTTTTCACGTGGGGATCTGACCGGACTGTATACATTTTTTTTAAAACAAAAAAGAAAATATTATTTATTTAAAACAGCCCTTCCCGAAAATTGTATTTTCGGCCATGAATGATTCCCGTGTGAATTATGCTGCAAATCAATTGAACCTGTAAGGCCATCAAACGGCGAACACTCCGGCGTAGATGGGGATTCCAGTTTTCTTGTGTTGACAGTAGAAAGGAGACGAGGGGTACTATGTAGCGTGGGGTGAGCTAAGAAAAGTCCATTTCCGTATCAGAAGAGATTGAAAGCGACATAGTGACGAATAGAAAAAAAATGATGATGATGATTTAGGAAATACCCATGTGAACACCTAATATCATATATGGGTGACTCATTCACACACCCTTTTCTTATAAATAATAAACAAGAGGGATCAATTCTTAACCTTGGACATTGTTGCATTCGAATGCGTTTATTTTCTAAAATGTAAATTTCCGTGATGTTTGATTAGAAATCGTTATGTCGCTTTGCGTCATGTTAAAGTCATCACTCAAATTTGCCAATCCTTGTGAGCAATATAGTCTTATCAGCTTTACGAGGAGGGTAGATTTACAGTCTGCTATCAGGATTCCTACGATCACAAACGTGACTAGGCTACAATCAAGCCACTGCGCATACATGAAAGATAAAACACTGCGAGTGAGAATGATGAGAAGAGATTTGCGTGTTAGAGCCATAGATCATTTGGGTGATAGGAAATATTTTTGGGCCATGTTCTGGTGATAATTTTGGGGAATAGAAAAGTTTTACATCTTTGAATAGTAAAAAGTTCATAAGACAGCGAAGTGTTGAGAAGGTTTTAAAAAATATTTAAAATAGAAAATGATACAACGAATTTTACAATTTCAAATAAAATGTGAAAACAAAAACAGTGGACAGTTGAAAAGCGGAAAGTAAGCTCACTAAAATTGAAAACATAAAAAAATATGGAAAGAGCAAAAGATAATAAAATCTGTAATGCGCTTCAGCCCCTCCATCCACAACACCAGCTCCTACTACTAAATACGTTGATCCCAATGTCGATCCCAACTTCAAGAACATCCCCGATGGGCCGATTATTGCCACTACCGACACTAGATACGCCAAGTTCAATCAGATCTCCAACCTCTTCGAGTGAGTTGACGATCAGTAACTTTCGCAAGCGTCACGCAAAAAAATCGTATGAACTAAAACTATTTTTTTACAAATGTCCTCATGTATTATACGAACCTTACCACCAAACAGAATTTCGAGAATTTTTATCTCTTTTTTTACTTCATTTTAAGTTCATTTCTTCATAGTTTGTATCCGAACATTAGAATAGGGTAAGAAACTATGAATATTAAAAATCCGTAAATATGATCAGCGGAAATCGTCTCTATCCTATTGTAATGCCATAATAGACAATAGCATAAACCGAACGAAGAGAAAAAAGCGATAAAAATTGCGAGCGTCAAAAAAATGTATGGGTCGAAATAAGAGGAATTCTCAGATCATGGATGAACACAACTATCGATCCTTGCGATGATTTCTATCACTACGTGTGTGGAAAGGGACAAAACACGGGAGAACGATCGCCCTTCGACATCTCGAAGAGCAAAGATAATCAAGTCACAGCCGCAATGTGGAAGGTCCCCGCTGCCTATTGGACTTCCGCGGTTAGATCACACACTTTGCTAGTAATATGTTGCTACCAAGGGTCCATATCATTGGTGGTATTTAACCTACATTATAACCTAAGTGTTGATGTGTCGGCGCGATAGCATGCAAAATTATAAAAATAATGGAAGAGTTACAGCCACTTCCGGTGAAGCAAATGAAGTGGATTTACGACAAATGTCAGAAAGACGACAGTTTCACTGTGGTCAGTTACATATTTTAACTACGACTGAAGTTGCGTCGGAGTAAAGAGAGCTATGGTAGATGGGAATCACTAGAAGACGACTCTTCAGGAGTATTGATTGGAAATGCACTGAGAGATACACAAGTCGAATTCGATAATACAATCAACAATATTAAGATTATTAATTTCAGGAAGACCAGCAGGCTCAACAGAAAAAGATGATGCAAGATCTGATCGACTACACGAAGGTGGATGTTCCGTTCTTCGTTCCCACAACAAAGAAGAAGCTGGATAAAGTTACCCTGTCCAAGCTCACTGGTACATATTTGATAGGCTTTGACTACAGTATCTATATCTATTTCGAATGCACTACACATTAATTTTCCTTATACAGTCGCGCCGGAAAGTATTCGTACACTTTGTTTTTCTTGTGTAACTTTCGCAGTAGTTGAGCAATTGACCTGAAATTGTTATTGTAGCTAGCCAATCCATTATCTAATCGGATTCCATTATTGCGGTGTTTGGAGCCAATCGTCTGGATTGCATAGTGATGACGCAACTAAACATCACTTTTTCGAAAAATTATATCTTGGAGGAAAAAATTCGCCTACATGTCAGTTTAACAGAAGTTGTAGATCTACCCATGGACTACCCAGAAAAAAAATTTCAAGATGCTGCGATTTTTCTCCTTTGCAAACTCATAACCCGCTTCAGATATGTCTGGGCTCACCAAACGGATCATTTTGAGCTCTTCGACGGGTCTCTAGCTTATCTGGGAGCCGAGTTATGAGTTTGCAAAGGAGAAAAATCGCAGCATCTTGAAATTTTTTTTCTGGGTAGTCCATGGGTAGATCTACAACTTCTGTTAAACTTACATGTAGGCGAATGTTTTCCTCCAAGATATAATTTTTCGAAAAAGTGATGTTCAGTTGCGTCATCACTATGCAATCCAGACGATTGGCTCCAAACACCGCAATAATGGAATCCGATTAGATAATGGATTGGCTAGCTACAATAAAAATTTCAGGTCAATTGCTCAACTACTGCGAAAGTTACACAAGAAAAACAAAGTGTACGAATACTTTCCGGCGCGACTGTATAATTTTAAAGTTATTTTTTAGGCTAATTTTTCTATAAAATTGCAGGCTTTAGATAGTTAGAAAAGACATTTAGGTTACACAAAGGGTGCGTATGGCGCGTTCGTTCTCCTCACGGCTTTTGTATCAACCGACTTCAAGGTACAGCAAATCAATCTTTAAAAAGATGCTAGTCTTTAAAGTGTTTGCTTTTAATTTTTAGAGGGTATAAATTATTTTGTGCAGGCCCCTGACACCGCTCCTTATATCACGTACATTGACCAGCCTCTTCCAATGTTTATCCCCGATGTATACACTGATGCAAATTACGAAAAGTACAAGCCAATGTGAGTTTGCATGATATTCGTTTGTATAATACTTAATACTTAATACAAATATGATCCGCATAATATATATGAATCATATTTTTATTGTCTCCTGCCATCAATAAACTTCATTTCAATTAGACTAATTGGGATACCATCAGATTGGCAGCACTTCTTGCCGAGTCCATTTCCAATTTCGCATTCACTATGGGAGTTAAAATAGCCGCTACGACTACTATGGTAAGCATTTTTACGTCAATTTGTCTTAATAGCCATTGAAACAAATCACACAAAAACAATAAAAAATACATTGCTCAGAAAATGGCCGGAGATATGGTTGACTTCGATCGACTCATTAGCAACATGCAGCAAGATCCCATCGTTCGTAGACAGGTGAATAATAACACCTTTAAAAAGTTCCTATTTTTTTATTAATTTTTGAAAAAAATCTCTTTCAGGTTGAGCGAAACTACAACCCCTACACGCTGGCAGAACTGAACACGAAGGCTGACCAATTTGACTGGGTGGCCTATCTTCAATCGGTTGGACATGTTTATTGTTTACTATATAGTAAAGGTAACGAAAATGTACAAAAGATGATTTTTGGGAGTATTCGGATAGGTTGGAAGAAGACATTGTAGACTCTCACACTACTCGGAGACAACAAGGACGCAAAGGTTACTGATCAGTGGAGAGTCATTATCATGGAGGAGGATATCACTCTTAACCAACTCAATTCACTCATCAAAAAAGTGAGAACTACATCTATTAGATTTAATGAGAGTAGGAGGGAAGCGATACGTTCCATTACCAGACTCATTTTGCAGACCGACCCTCTCACCCTCGCCAACTACATCTACTTCAGAGGTTTTGATCAGATCACAGGGTCCGTTCCTGCTCCTCCCAAGGTAAGCAAACTGTTTTGGAGCATTCACTAGTTGCAGATTGTTGCAATAATTGTTAGTTGGGAGGAAATGTAAATAAAAAAAACTAACTTAAATAATTATAAATTATTTTTAATTTTCAAGATGCATGCGTACAATTCTGCAATCTTGTTCACATGGTGATAATTATACATTTATTATCAAAGGAGGTCACAAATACTACCTCATACTAGTCCAGAGATCAGGTTGGATATGCATATTCCAGCTTCGCGTCAGAGCTGATCCATTGGCCAAATACCGTGCGACCTTCAGTCGAGACAAGAGAACACTGACAGGAATGCTGCGAAAGCCTCTGCCCCCCATGCAGGCTAACATCGCCGCAGCGTGCTCCGGGGTAAGTAGTTCAATCATTTCACTGAAAATTCTTTGTAATATCTGCACACTTTTTCATTAACACATATTTCCACAGATCCTCGATAACATTCTTCCGTGGGCGGCTTCTAGAATGTATGTGGACTCTGACATTCCCGATAAGAAGGACCGCCAAGCTCTCAAGGACAACGTAAGATTGGCGAGCGACTCTGTTCTGGTTAAGAGGTTCTATGGAAATTGAGGGGTCCCTTAGAAAGTATAACAGGCCCATTGATTCTTCGGAAGATATGTATATTGGATTTAGCACAGACGAGTTGTGTGTCCATATTCCATTTCCAGGTCGCAGAAATCGCTAACTGGATTTTCTTCGGTTTCCGTTCTCAGCTCGATCAACTCAATTGGATGGATGAAAAGAGCAAGCAGGTATTACAAACCCTCTAACGCTAGTCCGAAATTAAAGAAAATAATGTTTCGCTGATAAACAACAGAAAAGGTTACGAGAGTGCACACGACAGAGAGAGAATCAGACAGTGACACGAATCAGTAAGTCTATTTGGTGTACGTATCATTTTAAAATTGTAATATAAATAAATACAAGTTCTATTTTTTACTTTTCTCTTTTCTGACTATATCTCGAGTATTATAGTTACAACAAAAGAATTAAAGGGTGCCTTCGACAAGCTCAACAAGATTCAACTCAATGTTGCATTCCCCGATTGGGTTGCTGATGATGCGAAGCTCACCGCTTACTACGATGTAAGTAATTATGCAATTATACGAAAATAATGGAACAAAATGAAGCATATACACATATAATAAGGAAGAACAACAATAGTGCACTCACATTTTTAATCATTTTACGCAGGGTCTTGATATCAACGAGAACGACAACTACATGAACCAGCGTCTCAAGCTCACCAACTACTTCCACCTACAGGAGGTTCGCTAAAACGTTTTAGTAATATACAATTAATGTACTACTATTAAAAGTGCAGTATACGTAATTCCAAAAAAATAGTGTTTGATCGAAGTTTGATTTGAGGTTCTCCCCATCGTGACTGAACCAGCTCGTGACCGTGGAGACTTTTCCTCTTTCATCGGAATAACAAATGCCTGGTGAGGAGAGAATCAAGTTCAAAATTAGTTGTAATCTGAGTGCAAACACGGCTTGGTTGCAGGTACCAGCCACAGATGAACTCCATTACTTTCCCCGAGGGAATTCTTCAGGAGCCTTTCTACTCTCCCGACTTCCCTCTGGCTACCATCTTTGGAGGTTGCGACATATCTTATTTTAATCAAATGCTCGAGCAAACTTATTCGAATCTTGGAGAATATTTAAGATTGATGTCAAATGAGCATATATTCAAGGTCTCGGAGCCATCTCTGGTCACGAACTTACGCACGGTTTCGACGACCAGGGAGTGCAGTGGGATGGAATCGGAGCTCTAAATGCGTTAGCAACTCAAATATTTCTTGAGAAACCGTTTAATCAGGTGTGGTTGGCAAAAAATGGTTCCACACTAACGAAAATGCACACATATGAAAAGTAGAGGTTAATTCTCGCTCATACCCTTTAGACAGAATTTCAAGCCTGCCAAAAACTGTTTTGTATTTTTCAATGCGTAAGAATATTATTCAGGTGGATGTCCGAGATCTCACAGAAATCCTTCAATAGCATGGCGCAGTGTGTGATTGATGAGTACTCGAGTTTCTGTCCATTCCCCGGTGTTTGTGTTAACGGAGAGAATACTCAGGGAGAGAACATCGCAGATAACGGAGGTGCGAGATTAACAATCACTAGAATCAAACAATACAAAGGACGACTTAATGATGATTTAGACTTGATATGGAAAATTATTAATGACTCTTTGAAGGAATCCAAGCTGCGTACAAGGCCCTGAAAGCGTACGAGTCTCTGAATGGAGCTGATCCTCGACTTCCCGGATTCGGATCATCCTTCACTTCTGATCAGCTATTTTTCCTCACTTTCGCGCAGGTTTGATATACCATTTACGAAGAGCACCGATTTATCATCAAAATATTGAGACGTGGTGCGACCAGGATGAGAGCGAGGCAGGCTTCGAGAGTCAGATCCGAACTGACGTTCACTCTCCCGCAATCTACCGTGTACTTGGAACGATCCAGAACTTCCCAGCATTCAAGGTATCTTGCATATCTACCCATATCATAAAGAGACTTCGTAGATTGCTTGATACTTGAATTTTCATGCGTTGTTTACATGGTGTGAGTATGATGGGCCAAGTCCTGGAGCAAATGTCTAGCAAATCTTTCCGAATTAGCAAATTCTCGAATCTTTCCGAGCCGGCCTCATAAATATACATTTTGAGAACGCCTTCAACTGCCCCGCCGATACTCCGTACACTCCGACCAAGCACTGCGATGTGTGGACATCCAAGCCGTTCTGAACAAATTACTATTTCGTTTAGTTTTTTTTCCAGAGTGATCTCCAACAATGTCAGGAGAACAGTATACACAATTTGTTAGTTATCAATGCATTTTTTTTGGAAATATAGTTATTGTCATTATTAACTTGTCTAATAAAAGAATGATTAAAAATTTTATATCGGTCGTTAGCAAAGGTGAAATATTTCACGACTCACCCCGAGGAAAATGTGCTTCGACGCCCCTTGTTATCTTTATTTTGAACAAGTAGGGATGAATTTCAACCCCTCCGATAGAATGTGGTAATTATTCCACATTGAGCCTTATGTTTGATAAGTATGATCTTTAATTATACCAAGAAAAGCGAAGACATAATGAGGGGTCGGATGTTAGGCTCAAACTTTGTAAATTTTCTCGCTAAAAGAATTTTATTTCTTTGGAGAAATCGTCTAGATGATCATATTAATAACAATAGAGGAGTCCCCGATTCACGTGCACACAACACGAGGATAGCCTCGCAACAGAATGCTGATCACCTCAGGACAGGTTCTCGTTGCCCCTCAGGCATAGGGGTGGTCGAGACCGCCTTGTGTGTAGAAGACCTAGACCCTTTTCCTTACCTTTAGAAATATCGCAGTTGTATCAAAGTATATTAAATCGATTGACACGTAACTATTAATGTACAGATCTTTTTCGCTCCAAGCGACATCGTATTTCGTGTGTGCAGTTACTCCTTTTAGGCTAACATCATTGCAATTATAACATAACTCGATAAATATATTAAATTAAATTAAATATTCCCGCAATTTGCTGGAAAGAATAAGAAACGTCGAGCTACCCATTATATGTTCGAAAACGCGTTCGTATTAATTTTATTATGAAAATTTGAAAATAACCTTTATAATCTGCACAAAATCGGGAACTTTTTCAGCATATTTTGAAATGAGAAAGAAACAAAATTCTAACAGATTATCGGGATCGAAACAATCAAAAACAACAAGGATATACAATACATCGCAATAAATGGAAGCTCCTATTTGTACGTAGTCACCTGTACAGGAAAAAACCGAAACATTTCGGGACAATGTAAATGGTTGTTCACAGAGCTATCTTACGTTTCAGGCATTTATTTTCTCAAAAATAATTAATTTCTTTTAAAATTTAACATTCTATAGAAGGAAGGATTAAATAACTCGGCATTAATTAAAACGGGTTCTCTGTAAGGGCGGAGGGTCAATGGCACAACTTTTCAAAATGGAGCTAGGGAGCTAAAACTTTTTGGAGATCATACCTATGGATAGGTAAAACTTTTGTGCAAAAATGGGATCGGATCTCCAACTTTTGGATCCCCAGATCTTAAAAAATGAACCTCATACTCACATGTCGTGTTGTATACCATTCGATAGAGCATGAAAAGTTACCCCAGGATCTCAATTTTCAGCACGCTAGCTCGTTTTGGAAAAGAATTATTACAGTTTACGACAAATTATGCATTATTACTATATTTAGATATCAAAAAACCTGCTTTTTTATTAGAGAAAACGATTCCGAGTCCAAAACTATACCCTCTACAATTTTTCCCGACATAAATATCTTTCCCCATTTAACTCAAATATGCGATGTAATGAGACACTATCATGGCTCGGGTTCGAATCCGCTCCGTGACAAAAATCTTTTGCAAAAATTTTTTCAAAGAATTTGTCAAAAAAATGTTAATAACACGTTAATGAAGAAGATTAATCATATATTACTCAATTTTTAAAGAAATATATTTATCAGAATGCACTTTCTGACAGGAATGAAATACTGGCTGAAGGGCCCCCTATAAGCGAAAATTAATGTATGCTGATAAGTTGCCATATAAACATTATGCGTAGAATTCAAAAAAAACCTACATGAAAATTTGTGCCACTTAAACCCGCCTGAGATATGCTTCACCAAGTGTACCGAAATCCATTTGCTCAAAATGATTTTGATCCGAACATATTCCATGGGAACCAAATACAAGAAGATGTCGGTGTTTTCGGACTTATTTAGATGTAGTTTTTGTTACAATAAATTTCATACTGAGGTTTTTCACATATGTTATTACTAAATACACATTACTAAATTGTAGAATTCATAAACTTTTTCTGTTGATTTTTTTATATTTCATTAAATGCTATTCACCAAAAATTTAGAACGGGTAGCGAAATTTTTTCATTGCAAAAACAATTCGAATTCAACGCATAATGTTTATAGGGCAACTTATCAGCATACATTAATTTTCGCTTATAGGGGGGCCTTCAGCCAGTATTTCATTCCTGTCAGAAAGTGCATTCTGATAAATATATTTCTTTAAAAATTGAGTAATATATGATTAATCTTCTTCATTAACGTGTTATTAACATTTTTTGACAAATTCTTTGAAATAAAATTTTCGCAAAAGATTTTTGTCACGGAGCGGATTCGAACCCGAGCCATGATAGTGTCTCATTACATCGCATATTTGAGTTAAATGGGGAAAGATATTAATGTCGAGAAAAATTGTAGAGGGTATAGTTTTGGACTCGGAATCGTTTTCTCTAATAAAAAAGCAGGTTTTTTGATATCTAAATATAATAATAATTCATAATTTGTCGGAAACTGTAATAATTCTTTTCCAAAAAGAGCTAGCGTGCTGAAAATTGAGATCCTGGGATAACTTTTTATGCTCTATCGAATGGTATACAACACGACATGTGAGTATGAGGTTCATTTTTTAAGATCTGGGGATCCAAAAGTTGGAGATCCGATCCCATTTTTGCATAAAAGTTTTACCTATCCATAGGTATGATCTCCAAAAAGTTTTAGCTCCCTAGCTCCATTTTGAAAAGTTGTGCCGCATTTTAAGTAGTACCCCTCCGCTGCTACAGAGAACTCGTTTTAAATTAAATACGAACAAGAGTTTGAGTGCTATTTCTCCTTAGATTGGCCATCCATAGTGAGTGATTTTCCGAACCGCGAGATGCGCCTTGGAAACCCCATCGAACGTACACTGGCGAGCGAAATTTTTCTGACTGTCTCCTTGGGTGGAGCCTCCTTTTTCGAGTCCTGTAAGAGCCGACTTTGAGCCACTTTGTGATGTGAAGTGCGCCTGCAATATTCTGAGAAAAGTGAGCATTTCGAATGAAGATCATCAAATCAAGTTTGGAAACGAAAGACAGAAGAAGAGATAGAGTGATTTATTCAGTGCGAGCACAGAACGCATATACATGCACATGGACGACGGAACTAAAAACGATATTCGATAGAGTCGAACAAATGATCTATATGGACATGGAAATTGTATGTATTGATTGATCAAACTTGGCTTTTGATTAATGTGTTCTGCTGAAACAGGTTGAAATTCTCACGTATAGGGGATTATTGTTATAATTATAAAAGAAAGAAAAACAAACACAACAAATATGATGCATGTTCAAATGTGAATCGTTCATCGTAATCTCGGTTTTGTCTCGTTTCGATTGGGCGCTATTGTGTCATCTGAATATTGCATCACTTATTTTTGCCGCCGAATTGGCATGTTCAATCGGCGTTAAGAATGGGGCAGAAGAAATAAGGGATAGAGTGGGTTGATGAGTGTAAGTATGGAAATGTTATGGGTGGCGAAGTGAATACGATTAAGTAGTCGACCGATAAGAGTGTGGATATGGTACAAAGTGCAGTAGACATCATTTTCATGTGCGAGTGCTTTGATTGACTCGTTTCTTTCTCGCGTCCTCATTGCTACTCAGTAGAACTCTCTGCAGTTCTTGCTCGTGACGTTCCTTCTCCTTGTCGAGTACAGTAATGAGACTCCTCACTTTCTCGAGTGCCGATGTGTACGTTTCCTTCCGATTTTCGAGCACGAATCGACCGAATTGTTTCCATCTGTAAAACATTTTCTTACACAATCACACACCATTTCTCTGACAAAAACAAAAGTTTGCTTTCATATTATGACTATATAATCGAAGCCAGAGGGAACAACGTGATAGTGTCTGAATCGTGAAGTGAAATCACTAAATAATAACTCTCTATAAAGTAGGGGGTAGATTATTTATGTTCTCGATGTTCTCACTTTGTCTGAGCTTTGTACACGTTCTCGTCCGGTCGAAGAACCCGTGTGACCGTTTTTAATGGAATTCCCGCTTTACTCGATACTGCAAATGATTCATATAATTAAAAAAAGATTCATTTATTTGTTCTATTATTAGTATTTTGATCTCGTCGTGCACTATTTTTGTATTAATTATCTTATTATATCGATCTTACTGTCGTTGCTTTTCTTTCTCGTGAGTGATAGTGGCTCCCTCAGAGCTCCCAGCACTCCACCCGAAGAAGAGAGGGATGAGGTCCCACCTGGAAACACATAAATCATTGAAATTCGATATTTATTTAGGCATCTAATGACATTTTGAGTGAATTTAAAAAAAGATTCTCTCGACGCTTAAATAGAGTAATTGTAATCGTAATTGGGTGACAGAAACAGAAAAATATGTTCACACCTATTCTAAGAGTTGAACAGTCACAATATCTCACCAACCCGATCGGTCCCCCGAAAATGGGATGGGCCTGTATCCACTCATGTTTTACCCGAGATTCATCTCATTCTCGACTAATCCAGCCGTGATTACTGATCAGAAATGGATATTATTTTTTCACTTTGTTGGCCACATAACATTCAGCTCATACAAGAAAAAACAATAAATGGTAAAGTGTTGACAACCTCTTATCATTTCCTCCTCTCCAATCTCCTCAAGTAGCACGAAATCGGACTCATCCGCATCCGGTCGACGTGCCTTAAGGAAGACCTGAAACTGGACTTTACAGGGTTACAATAACGAATTTTATCTGGGTTGAAGACCTTGACGCTCGCTTATTCGAAAAATATTCGATGGCTCCATCGGGACCATCGGGATCATGGTGGCGGTAGAGGGTTTTGGGCATCTTTTTGTTGAAGGTGGTGGGAGGTTTTGGGTATTTTGACACTATTTTGACACTATTTTGATTTCAATTATTTTCATTAAGACAACCTCTTATACTTTTAAACATATTTAAACTTACAATTGATGTTACAATTGATACCTGTCTGATTATGTCAGTGGCGGTGCTGGATACACTGGCTCGTAGTATGGCGTACGGCTGATCGTCGCTTACCTGAAGAAACTGAACTCGAGCACTCAGAGCTACTCGTGAGTATCTCTCTACGGTACATTGACTATCAGAAATATTTCGGTCTCAATTACTAGTTTGGACACGATATTCTAGTGATAAGACGGATAAAACAAGGAGTTCCTTTGTCGAAGGACGAGACAAGCACATACGTTGTGGACACAGACGAGAAAAGTCTCAGCCATTGAATGCGCCCTCGGTTGCATCCCTGAAAGAGGGGCGCATACCAACAGAATCAAGCCGATCGATCACGAGAAATAGAGACCATCCAATAAACGATCATCGTGCAAACGTGCTCGTGCAATAAAATTGTGAAAATATATTTGTCAAATTATCTAAAGCTGCGTGAGTGAAAATTGGTTACCCGGAGTGTCAAGGAGATCGGCTTGACTTGAAGATGCATCGACATCGAGAGATCGTGCATGGATCTGGTTGCTTGATTGACTCTTCTGATGCTGTTCCAGACGTCTGTATCAAAACCACTTATTAAACTACTATTGCACAACAGTTGCGCAACCATTAATGCGCATAAGTGATTACTATAGAAACAAAACAAGGAAGTAATTACATTAAGAGGCTGAGTTACCCCATGCTTGAATCGCGCAATTTTTTCGCTTACTCTGAGAAATAATAAAAAAATTTATTGAACAAAAGCTGGGTGAGCTGAAGGTGGCTTGTTTGGTGGAGGAGAGAGTATGCGCTATGAAGAGGTAAAAGTTAGAACCCATTGAGAACTCTGCTGCCTACCTTTCCACTGGCATTGGCTGAGGCGAAGCCTGCGCGGAGTTACCAGATTTGATTATCGAAGAAATCCAAGCGCGAGAGGAGGGATCCTGCACAAAGCGTGATAAATTGCTCTTGTATGATTAACTCATGGCATTCTCACACTGCCTTTCTTCCTGATGACGAATTTTCTTGCTTTTCCGTTCCAGCATGCAACCGCATCCATAACAGGCTCCATTGGAGGTAGAATCCGCTGCTCTGGCATTTCGTCTAAATTGATCAATATGATACAGGCTTCTTAATAGTGCGATGGCAACATTTGAGTGTTTATCTCTTCCACTGTGAAAATCGCCCTAAAACCTATCACGCCTCTCACTTAGTGCTCTAAGCACTTGCCAGCACTCTTTTATATTTCAGCGATATTTTTTTCAGCTTGTCAAATTTCATTAGGTGTGAGACATTTACAGTACCTGTGTTCAGTGGATCGGAGACTATCAATTCCTCGATCAGCACGTAGTCTTCTGCGAGATCGCCACTCTTGCCAGCATTTTGGAGCGCCTTAAAAATATTATATTAAAAAAGAATAACTGACGATCGTGCTAAGAGCAGTGATTTTCACGGTTCCCGACATTTTCCGACACGAAATATTGACCCCCTCGCATTGACTAGGCGTGCGGAGGAATCGGTAATACAGGGAACGGGGACATCAGTCATCACATTATTTTCGATGAAATTTATCGGAAACAGTGCAATTTTAACCACCCCTTGGCGACCCTTCGCAGACCCCCTCGCGCGCTTCGGGAACGTGAAAAACACTGGCTAAGAGATTTCGAATAGTGCACCAATAATAACAGATGATGTGTTTGGAAGTGTTATTCATCAGGAAAATCTAGCTCTAAGACAGAAAGAACTTATGGTTATTAATTGTTTGCACAAAGTTGCAGGATAGCTTTAATTAGCTTGAAGTACAAGTCAGCAGAACTGACCGACTTTATGACTGTGTTAACGTTGGCGTTGCTATCTGCATGTACGATAGTAACAGCATCGTCAGCAACAAGTCCACTAATGCGAATGACGAATATTTGTTTCTTCAGTGGAGAAGTGGCGCGAATGGTCTGAATTATACCAGCTAAGAATATAATCTTGCTGGTTCTCTGAATTTTGAAAGAAATCGAGGATACTTTAAAAAACAAGGTGCGCTATTTACTAGTAATAATTCGTATAGACAATCGACTGGAATGGATAAGTTGTTCTAGAAAATGGTGAAATCGAACCGCATCTGTGAGATAAGTAAGTGGATGTTCCACATTGCAGTGCATCCTTGAATCCTCGTCATGCAGATAAATATGTTCCTCCTTAAAGTTCGTTAAATTTATTTCTTTTTTTGGTATTTGATTTATTGCAACACTTCTTTGTGTGCGCGCATACACCTCTTCCGAACATCGCGTAAATGGAAAGAGCTATCGAGTAATTTTTAAGCAATAATAACATGTTCAAAAATGTAATTGGAAAAAAATAAAATTCTGGCAAAACAAGTTCTAAAATCGCACGATATTAAATACCAACAAATGTTTCGACCCCCACAGAGGGAACGAATTTTGTCGTATTTTAACAATTCTACAGAGAACTATAAACGCATCTTCGTTCACGAAATTTTCGAAATTCTAACGAACGTTCCGCGGAATCACGGCAAATCTTAGCAACGTTTTTTTTAGAACGTTGTGATCTAATCGATGAAAAATCAATGAAAGATGTTCTAGATACTATGACTAGCTTTGATCAACTTTCTCGTACCTGCAAAAACACAGTTTTAATGAATAGTGTAGCTGAGTCCATTGGCTGATTTGCAGGATTTCTTAAAGGCAGATGACGATATCCCGGACGAAGACATTTGAGAGGAATTACTCGTTGATAGATAACACGACCGTTCTGTGTACTGTCACAAACAGCGAATCTGAAAGGGACAGACAATTATATTTTAGAAATATTCTGGAGTAAAAGTTGCAACATAAGACGCTGCTAGGTTGGGATGATCAAGGATCAACAAAGGTCTAGAAAAGGTTAAACATCGAAGGATTCACAAAAATACAGCATAAAATCATGTGGATACACTGCGAATTGTGAAGGAGAAAAAAAATTCACTCACTAAGTAAAAAACTATAAACGGAACGACCTTCTTTACGCTGTTATGGGGTTCGGTATTTAAAAAAAACATTATTTTAACAAAATAAATACAATGGGCATGAAAGTGATCAGCTACGTTTGACCGAGAATCAAAAGTACTGACATTAAGAGATTTGTTCCTGAGGCCGTGAAAGTATATCCCAGAGAAGAAAAAAAGTTTCTCATCTAAGTTGAGGGGCGCCCGGAGGATTCCTATCGCGAAAACTTTCAGCGTCGAAAAGCTTTCCATATTTACAAATTTTGCGCAATTTAAATTTTGTTACAGAAGTTTGACGATTCTAACGTAGACTGCGTCATCTTACTCACCTCAGGAATGCCATTTCGACAAAAGCAACTCTTGGTTTGAACGTAGTGTTCCAAAATGGGTTGACTGCATTGCGCTGAGATGGCTGAAATTATGCATATTGTAAATCTATCTTATCTACTAGTTCAATTTTCCAAATTTACAGTATATTAATCTTCTCTATCGCTAATAGTATCTATCTCTTCTTATTCAGTTGCAATACCTTTGTCTTTTCCTTGAATGAATCCGCGGGTACTCCGATCACTTCCACTTCAACGTATACATTCGCTTGGTTGTTTGCGGCACAGACGTGCTGACCGCTGATCACCTACAATTTTATTTTATAGCTGCTTGTTTTTGCATTACTTTTATAATTCGTTACTACAACAGGACCCTAATATCTACGAAAAGCTGAACGCATGGAGAAATCCTCGGATTGTTTTTGCAACCTATGCTAATAACGTGTTGGTGAAGTGTACCTCAGAAGTGCTGGCATTTGGCAATGAAACTAATTGTCCAGATACATAAAAATCACAATAACCTTACGGAGAGAAGTAATTTAGTCTGTTTAATGCAGACAGTTAATGTTGTGCCCGGAAATTGGAATGGAAATCGAAACACATGGAGAAAAGGGTATTTTTCAAAAGTGATGTAATGCGAAAACCGTCTGTGTAAGTAGTGATATTCTTTTCCTGACCTGTATTTCGACGTTGAGTGCAGAATGCGTATTCAATTCCTTTCCAAGAGGGTTGAACTTCTTATAGAGCGGATGAGTCTCGTCCCATAGCAGCCTGAATTTAAAATGTTTATTATTATTTTTCGATAAACACAAAATATATGTTGTGAACAGTTCAAACGGCTAAGCTTTTTTTTTTGTGAACAAAATCCATTTAATTTTTATATGGATTTTGAGTTTTTTTTTGCATTTAGCGAATGATTGAAAGGAAATCTCCTTAGAAGATCGACTCCTCCCATTCTCAACCAAATCGGCCGTTTCTGACGTTTCTCCAAGGCGAATATTCTCGATCATGACACTATTATACTGAACTATTATACTGATAATATATTATATTATATTATACTGAACTATTATACTGAACATTATAGAAGCACATTATAGAATGATAACCTCGGTTTGAGCGTGTATCCACAGTTTCCACTCTGCTCGAACATAGCCGAATTCACTGCCATCATTACATCTTGCGTCTGGAAATGAATGAAATCGAACGAGAACAGTTCGCACAACTTTAGTGGATAGTAGGGTTCGCCTGGCAAGAAATTGTCAATTTCAAGAAGTAGTATATTTTATCAGTCTACAATCAGCTTAGTACGATCGATCGATGCTGAAAGTTGAGGAGATCGAGCTTGGAAATCGTTTCTCGAAAGAACACCTACCGGCAAGTACATAATTAAAATGACATTTCTTGGCAAGAAATAACAATGTGGTCCCCCCTTACTCATTTCTTGCGAGGAGAACCCTAGTGGATAGAACTCGGGTAGTGTAAAGTCAAGTGATACATAATTACTGAATATTATAACTTGAGCTACTATGCAATAACAATTCAAATTTTCGTCTGCTAGGTGCTCGAATATAACATTTTGGTCTAAATAAATAGAAGAATATTAAAAAAAATTTTTTTTTGAAAAACACACGCTCTCTTACGCTTGCTATTCCAAGACCTTTCTTATAGTACGTTTTTCATGCGCATGTCGTGATGTTATACCACCACTTTTTGAACTAGCCTTAGTGTTAGAATTATAATCACCATTCTCTTTCGCGCCAATGTTTTCGAGACGCACAATTGTGGTCGATTATATATTAGACAAAAATAAATAAACAGTCTAGCCTACCTGAAAGTTTAGAGCGACCATCTGCATTCCATACGCCCAGTAATGAATGGGATTGAAGTTGGAAGAATCAATGCGCATCGCTCCAGGATAAGTGCGCACCACCTTAATATTTAAATTTTATATTTCACAATGCATGTAAATGAAATTTTAATCATACAATTTCCAAAAATCAATTATAAAAATGGCGATAAAGAATTTTCCGTGACTTACATGATCCTTGCAGTACGAGATGCTCTTCAATGGATGCTTCCGGCACAGTTTCCTCGCCGCTGCTTCGTTCAGAGACGTCACTTGGTAACACGTCGCTGATGAATTTGCACGGGCGAAACTCGATACTGAACAGACTGAAAATCGGAGAGTTTTGCAATTCTAGCTGATTTTATAAAAATTTGGGCTGGGGTTCTGTTCCGTTCCTCGGTTTGCAATTGTTGGACTGCATTTCCCCATGACTTTGCCAAAAAAAAATATACTACTCGAAATAAAATCAAAATAAGCAAGCAATGAGAGAGTTCTTCTGAAGGTCTTTTTTAAAATTGCTTCAATTGTTTAGATAGAAGGAGTGAAGATGTTACCATCTAGCTCCGATCCGAGATGACTTCCACTCTTTCCTCGTCGTGGACTGGACGAAGCACTGAGCAGATTGGAAGACGTTCGTGTCCTGTAACGACTGAATACAGACTAGTTATGCATTCTCTCCACGTGGTCACCGCACAACGAAAGCATGACAACATTGAATGGACTATTGATGAAACCTGGACGATAGCGACGATGCGTTGACGAAGTCTGCATCGTGTTTGGAATGGCTGTCAGAGGGAGCGAAACCCTTGAAGAAAAGACGTGTAATGTTTCGGATACTTCAAATCTTCATGCGGATGGAGCAATTCATACTTAGGTAGTGAGTGTGAGAACCACTACAAACCTTGAACTTATTAGCCTGTAGGTAGATTACGATATCACTCAGCTCGGGAGCAAGACCATAGTTGTTCTGTAATCAGATACGAGTTTTGGGAAATGAAATTGCCGTGTAATATTTCTGATTTTCAAATAATGATCACTTCTAGCTCTTACCTGCGCTTTCCTCTTTGCCGCCGTATTCGGATCTTCATCGATTGGTTTGATGTTCTCGAATGATGGAGGAAGTTGGAGAATCTGCACTTGCTTATTCACCGACGGTACAGGGATAGTGTGAGAGCGCTGTTATAGGGATGAGACAGGTATACAGTGGATGAGTACTGTTAGCAAACGCAAACCAACGCCAACACGTCGTGAGCTCATTTGAGTGTTAAATTTTAGATGTTGAAATGTGTACCCGTTGAGTGTCATCGATGGCCACACATTTTCGTCGCCTCTGAGGAGATTACATCATACATGTGAATCTATTGTTGGCTGATTCATCGCAATAACATCACCATTTCAACTATATTGTGACTTATGACTTACGAGGGCACTCTGAATTCCCATGGCAACTTTCGGTAGTTTGTCTTTCTCCGTTTTGTGTTTGACATCAGGAGAATCGCCCTTTGCATTGGAAGAAGTCTTCTTCTTGTCGCCGTACGAATTCTTCGCTCCACTTTTCTTCTGCGCTTTCGGCGAGTCAGTCTCTACACGATCTGCAACGTTGTAGTCGCATTATTTGCGGAAAAAATGCCACTTAGTAAAAAATAAAAAGTAACCCCCAAAAAAGTGTTCATAGCGATGACTCAATGGGCGAAACCATCCGAGGAACGAATTATTGAAGTCCTAATCGATAATGTGGGAATAGAGAGGACTATCGTTTGGTCAGAAATTGAATTAATTTGGTCAGCCCACCGCTGTTATTGCAATTAGTGTGGCAGCAGATACAGAAGTTAGTTTTCCAATGTACGCAGGCTCATGACAACTCGTGGATGACTAACCATTCTCATTATCCGCATCTTCTTCTTCTATTTCTTCATCGTCCAAGAACTCATCCAAATCGTCCTCCTCGACGTCATCGGCCGTTGAAGAACATCTTACAAAACGAGATTTTGGAAAAACTTTGATATTGGTCACATTTATTCTGTTTCAGCCTTTTCTTATGCAGTGTTAATTTAGCCTTTGTAATCCAAATCAGATTCACAATTCATTAAATTTCAGTGTTTGCGTGTTTCGCTGTGAACACAAGATTTCTGCAACTCAATTAAATCATATTTTTCTTTCACTCAGAAAATGACGCCGCATCAACATCCATACTCGGTTTAAGTGAAATTATCGTATTACTTCCTGTATAGTATATTTATAAATTTAGACCTGCTCTCATAGCTGTTCCTGCTTTGCTTTCTTCTCAGTGCATTAGCTTCTTCTCTTCTAATCGTCGCAGAAGAAGCGACTGATGAAAGACCGTGTGAAGGCTCGACAACCAGCTGAAGAATTACGAATTAATTGTAGACACCCTTAGTTTCTTTCCCAGAGCAGAAAGCTTATTTCAATAAACGAAAGCAGTCATATATCAAAAAAATCATACAAAAATTGTGGCAATGGCATTCGTTAGAAGGAGATTTGGCATACATTGGGTTAAGTTTTCTGTTAAATTAAAATTTATAATTTCTATTTTTTCCGGCCATGCTGAAATCTCACATATTCCTTTATTTTCGATTATCAGTTGTTATACGGTTTTCGCTTATTTTTAACTTTTTAAATATTTATTTTGAATTCGTAATTCATCTTGAATTTGTATAACTATATGGCAGACTTATATCCTATGATAGAATAAAAGTGTACCTTCTTATTCTTTATCAGGATCTTTCTCTTCAGTTGAAATGGACTGGGCAGATGAGGGCTGTCAGAGTAGTCAGCTTCGAAGAGAAATCCACTCACGAGAAGATCACCAAGAACCGTCTTAAATTATATTCATTGCTGGTCATATTTCGATTGTAAATTGCAGGAAATGCGACACTGACATTGTTATTATTCCAATTTCCCATGAAAGATAGCCAGACAGGTGGACGGTGAAAACATGTAGAAACATTCACAGGTGAAAAATCGATACCTTGAACATCTGTGCCATTCTTGCTTGTTGTTGTAACGAGCAGTGGTTCTCGATAGACAAAATCACGGGAAGATCGGAAACGATGAAAGCAGACTTCTTAATGATCTCGACGACCTGATATCAACACTTTCGCTAAGGGATGGGGGAAAAGGGTAACGAGTATCTGCAGAGCCCGAAATGTCCGAAATTTAACATGATAATGCTCAAAATTATATTTCGGTCTTCTTAAATTTTAATGTCGATTTTCAGAGTTAATTTTCGCTCGTACGGTCCCATTTCAATCAAGTGTGATATTGTCTGCTGTAGTGTGTACCTGTCTGAATCCGATCTTTGAAGTGAATGTGTGTCCATGGTAGATGAGAGGCAGTCCATCGTCCCCATCCCAACAGTCCAATTCAACACAACGACATCCTGTCAGCAGCACCTGATAATTATACTACAATCGTGAATTCTTAGCCATCGACATCGATAGCGAAGATAGTTTAATTCAGTACTCTGCTAAACGTTTACTTTCTCGTGGCCTAGCATTGGCGGTGTTTGCATCATATAGGGCGCTTTTAGTGGAGTTGTCCCTTTCGTTTTGATATCGGTATTTCTGCCCCGGTGTTTATCGTGACAAAACTTTCGCTGCTCCCAATCCTTGCTAAATGGTTGGTTCCTGCTGTGGAAAGCATTACCTGTCTATACATCTCTGCACTGCTTTCTCCCTTCAATTGGTGGCCGGTGAGGTAAGTGTTGTGAGAGGAGTCGATGTAATAGTAGGAGAGGGGATGGTGGAGGGTCGAATCGTCAACTCGAATTGACTCGGGAACGAATGCAAAGTTCGAAGGATCACAGATCCATCGAGAAAATCCATCAAATGTCATTTGTCCCTTGTGTCGAAATAGCGGATCCGGCTCGTGATCCTTCAATTGAATTCATATCAGTAATTTTAAATTCACAAATTAAATTCACCTTCTGTGATTCAAATAAACATATATTTAGTCTTTTTCCACTCAGAACTCAGTGGCAGACAAGTGCAACGACGAAAAAGACGATATGGAATATAACTGACTCTCAATCACCGGTGACTACAGAAAAAACCGATAGTACAATGTCAAAAGTACGAACACGTCCGAAATAGAATAATTGTATTCAATTGTGAGAGATGGAGACAGCTGTGAGAGATCCCACACTGGCAGACAATTAAGTGCACGCCGTTATTTAAATATGTAATAATGCCAACATCTGATCCACTACTTATTACTGCAAGTTTAGATTATCTCTTATCCTTCTTCGTTTTTTCATTGCCTTTAGACCCTTCGCGGGTATATCAAATAAGCAATTTTTTGTCACCTATTTTGTTGACTCACCATGATAATCTGAAGTGCTTGCTGCTCGTCGATCATTTCCATTTGTTGCGTGCAAACGAAATTCTTCAGTGAAGCCGCAGTGAAAACAGAAGAGCGAGAAGAGTCCATTCCCGCGCCGCCACTGCAATTTTAATTTATAAATTTCGATTTAACTTTTATATGAGAGTATCTTGGGGATGAACAGTCGAAAGATCTCGGTCTCAGGTTTTTAGGAATTCGCTGGTTTTGGATCCGGAATTGTTGATAAAAAAGGATAAACAAAATAAACTTTGAATCTTTTTTCGCAATCGTTAACTGAAAATGTTATTTCTCAAAGAATGAATTCAACTAATCACACAAATATCTCGTAAAACTAGCTTTGTCATGAAAAATTAGAGCTCACCCGATGAGCCGACTAACGCAGGCGACAGCGAGTGCATTGTACACCTTGACCTGCTTCTCACCAATGTACGTAGCAGCTACTTGAGTGTTCCGTGTCAAAAAGTCTGAAACATTAATTTCTTGTCCCATAAGTAATCTAGAGAAATGTATTTTTTTGTTATTTTGAGAATAAAAATAGATCTGTATTAATGACAGGCTAAATGCATTTATCGAAATTCACGATCAAGCAATTATAGCTAACCGTTCGATAGGAATTCTGGTCCGATAGGTGAGGAAGTTGAATCAATTCTCGATTGCATCCGAGGCGAGTGCTTCTCTCGCTCTCGTTTAGCATTCATTGAACTTTGGCAATTCACTGAATCGACGAAGATGTCACTGAAATCAACCGTTATCCAATTTTGTTACATTTTTGTGGCCCAATTTATTTCCGAGTGAAAAATATTGGACAGCGGTTTTAAAGCGAATCAAGAATTATCAGTATAAGACAGGTATCACCAGAGATTGCATGAGCCGGGGAAAACTTTCAAAATAATATTTTTGATTTCGATCAAACTTTTATGTGGAAGTACCCAGGGGACAACAATTTCATAAATCTGGGTCACTGGTTCCAGAACCGGCTTTTAGGAATTCTCCGGTTCTGAAGCAGGAATCGTAATAACTCCGCTCAAAATGCTGCTAGAAAGCTGTGCAGGTGCTCAAAAAATGCAGAAAAATATGGCGCATGTTTTTACTGTTGGCATATTTGTATTATCTTTTGAACTCAAAAAGTTGTACTTGAAAAACCCATTTTATGAGATTTCAGTAATTATCAGTGTCTTCAGATGTACCGGTGGCGCAGAATGGACAAGATATTTTGAAAGAGCATGAGAAATTAAATAAGAAAAAAATTTAATAGATGAAAAATTGATGGGTTCTCAACAGCGAAAAATCGCATTGAAAGTTCGGAACTTGGATATTCGTGCATTTTATATATGACAAATCACCTCGTATGTCGAAAATACAAGTGTGATTTCGATGAAACGTTTATACCTAAGCATGAAAAGCATGATTATTCCATTTATCTTAGCTCCAGGAAGCAGAACCGTCTTTTCGCTATTTTCCGGTTCTGAAGCCGGAGCCGTCGTAACTTTCTTCAAAATGAAGTTAGAACACTCGGATGCAGCTCAAAATGATAGAACAATTCTGCGGAATAATCCTTCGGTTGGATACAACAACATATGAAAGGAATTTCTATGAACGCAAACATGAAAATTGATTTTTAAAAATAAGTTTGCTTGTTGACTATGCAAACTGTATCATATTTAGTATGCCGAATATGAAAGAACAAGTCAACTATAGTTGACGTAAAATTTTAAAAGATGAAATAAATCTTTATTTTTTTATAACTTTTAATGATACCAATAACGGCCCAAAACTCGGGAAATGTAGATTTTCCATTATATAAGTTTCAACAACATTGATTATTTTTTATAAGAAAATCACTTTCTATGAGGTTGCATCCAACAGAAGACTTATTCCGCAGAATTTTTCTATCATTTTGGGCTGCATCCGAGTGCTCTAACTTCATTTTGAAGAAAGTTACGACGGTTCCGGCTTCAGAGCCGGAAAATAGCGAAAAGCCGGTTCTGCTACCTGGGACCCAGATAAATGGAATAATTATGCTCAGGCTAATGCCATATAAAAGTTTCATCGAAATCGCAATACGAGGTGATTTGTCATATAGACAATACACGAATATGTGTTCAAGTTCACAACTTTCAAAGCGATTTTTCGCTGTTGAGAATCCACCAATTTTTCATCTTTTAAATTTTTTACTAGTGTAATTTTTCGTGTTCTTTTAAAATATCTTGTCAATTCTGCGCCGACGGTACATCTGAAGATACTGATAATTTCTGAAATCTCATAAAATCGGTTTTTCAAGTACAACTTTTTGAGTTCAAAAGATAATACAAATATGCCAACAGTAAAAACATGCGCCATACTTTTTGCATTTTTGAACACCGGAACAGCTTTCTAGCAGCTGAGTTATCACGATTCCGGCTTCAGAACCGGAGAATTCCTAAAAGCCGGTTCTGGAACCAGTGACCCAGATTTATGAAATTGTTGTCCCCTGGGTACTTCCACATGTTTGATCGAAATCAAAAATTATTTTTAGAAAGTGTTTCCCCAAGGGGTGTGTTTTCATGCAATCTCTCGTGATACCTGAAAATTATTTTACTGTGTCCTTCAAAAATTGCGAAATATTGTATGAATCAACTGGAGCGAAAAAGACAAAAGTGAGGGTTAACAAACGGTTACCGTAGATCTTTACGCATTCTTGTGTAGAAGAGCCGGTAGAGCTCAGCGAATTCGAGAAGCGTCAACGGCTTCTCCTGGAAAAATAATTGTGAATGCTAGAGACAGACGGTCATAAATTGATTTTAGGCATCTTGAGAATATTTGTTACTGCTAATAAAAAAATTCCGTGCTACAACTAATTAGGTGGGGAATTTTTTTAAAAAAAAAATACGGTGAGGGCAGGCGGTACAAATTCGAAAAAACTCAAGCTCGGGCGCATTTCCGCAGTTAAGATCACAACATTGAGGGGCGCTTATCGCCTCAGCGCTCGTTAACTAATTGGCTCGTAAACGGAGAGGGTCGTCAAGTTTACACCTCATATTTTCACGCTCATTATCAGTGCTCATCTTTCTCAAAACTTGAGCAAAAGCACGGCAGTGAATGATGTCAATCACACACATGAATAATTCCAGATCTAGCTCACTTCTCAGAATTTGTCACAATTATATTGTCTGCACAAGTTGACCATACAAATGTTACTTCAACCTTGAATGCGAACGGTGCATAGTTTTCAATTTCAGTTTGCTCCCTCCTTAGTTTCCATTTTCTCTGGATAAGTCGAGTTTACTGAAAACTTTCTCCGAAAAGTTGTTGCTTACCTGGAATTCCTTTCCACTGGGTCCATTTAGTCCCGACACTTGTCCACTGCTACTCATCGATCCTGAATTCGGCGTCTCTCCTCCTCTCGATCGCCATGATTTCGTGCTGCGCCCACCAACAGAACGACCTGATTAGTAGTGTGAATGGAGAGTGATAGGGAAAGTGGACTAAGACAACGCAAATTCAGGTCTCACATATTTTGACAAACGAATTGCCCCCCATATGTGTGCCGAAGCACGAATCACTGCTTCTTTTCACTCGAAAAATATTTTATAGACTGGGAAAATTTCTAAAAATTATTGAAAGGTAATAATTACCGCCGTAGCTGCTGCTCGTTGGCGTTCGAGGTCGAGCTGCAAAAAAACAGTTATAAAATAATTGAAAACATTTTTTTAAACTAAAATATCCATTCAGGCAGGCTATTGGCAGGAATCAAACGTAATCATGAAAAAGGTAGATCTAAACAAAAAGAAAAATTGAATCACTTTTCAAGTCACCTCCGTAGCTCGAACTCGTTGGAGTGCGAGAACGCGGAGTGTAAATTGAATCGAGATCTCCCGTGTCACTCATCGCTGTGTCTCCTCGAGGCTTGAGCAGATATCTACAAATATACTTATTTTTTAAACATAAACTGTTTGTTGAAGGGCAAGTGCATCAACAGTAGTCGTATCACTAAAGATACAAGAAACTGACCCTGGTGAGTTGGGTCCTGGAGGTCCGCTTTGTGAGCTCATCTGACTCTTGATAGATGGTGGCCTTACGAGTGGGCTCTGAGGTTGCGGACTCTGAGATCTCGATTGATCTCTTGATGCTCCTCTCAACTTGTTCTTCATGACGTTCTTGAAGTTCTTCAGTTTGAACCTGTCGAACATATAATTGAATATGAATATGATGATGTATGTATGATGATGATGATGATGTGTGAATATGTATGTAGGTTACTTTCAGTAAATAGCATAAGGGCGATATTAATCAATAAAAATGCGAATATTGCGATAAAAGAGAGACTATCTGAGTGGATCGACATTCTTGTTACGAGACTTGGCAATGGGCGACAATTTAGCCGGCAGAATTTAGTGCTTTGGGAGAAAGTTGCAAATCTCTAATCTTTCAAGTTCAAAATGATTAAGATGCTTGAGTTTTAACTATTTTACTTATATTTGTATATTATGCAGCAATAGCTACTCCACATCAAAGCGAAACTTTCAGGGCGGGGGGATGTCAGTAAGTTCCGATGGGAATGGCCAATTTCGCCCCCTTGTCAAATAAATCCCTCAATATCTTTCACTCTGACAATCTCTCATAATTTACCGATTGCGCGTGCCGCCAAGATCAGTCGACGAGCCAATCTCTGCATTTCGCATAGTCGAACTTGTGATTGTTGATGGACCTGAGAGTACATTTGTTCGATTAGAAGACGAAATGGGCGAGCCATGCAGGTATGGGGTTATAGTGCATCACGACTTACGACACAGTTCACGGTTAGAAATAAACGCGTTTCATTCTGATAATTGTTAATATTATTAGCACAATACATGTAGCATGAAAAGTGGCATAATGTGTTTTCGTAATCGCAATTGTCTTAATGAATAGTGAAATTGATGGAAAAATAATCGATATCTATCACAAGCCGTCTATCACGATCTATCACGAGCCACTTTTGGGAGTTAAGCTGGATTCTTGTTTGAAACAGAATAATTTACCACCAATCCACTCACTGAGATGCATTCCGAATCCTCGCCACGTGTCCATTTTGCCTCCGAACGAAGAGAGAGCGTCGTATGGACGAGGACCAACCAGCTCAAACCAATTCGAATTTTTAATCATTTTTTGTCACATTGATTTAGTATGCCAATATATATAGCTATTTCTATTAGTAGTACGAGCAATGGCGTTTCGCGTATCACAGCAGTACAAGCAATATCGTTTCTCCTGAGGTGTAACTCGTTTATTGCTGTATATCAACAAAAATATGCGTTAACATGTGTTACTAAATAAATCCACAACTGTAACGGGATTCAAATGCTCCTCTCTCAACGTTTGCAGAACTTTGATTGATACAAATATTGAGCTGACCTTGATTAGCCCATCGTGGCCAATGCTCGAGCTGTGATCTGCCAAACTCTCTTTGTATAGCTGTAGATAGAGCATCTTGAGCCAGAGCATCCGACGGTCGGGGTAGTTCATTTGCACTTCCAAACAGCACACAACCTGGTAACCGCTGTCTGTTTATATGTTATGCATGAATCAACGATTTAAAAAAAAACATTACGAAACCCCCAAAATAGTCTGAAAGACCAAAAAAGAGATGGCGAGGCTAAATAGTTAACACTCTCGGATATACGCAAATATAGTGAAGATCGCGTGATTTGTATAGGGAAAATACGAATGAAGTTTCTGTCAAACGCGCGGAATACGGCAATCCGAGTTTTCATTTCTTAATAATATAAAAAGAAACCTTCTTCAGTCCTGTCGTCCACAAGGAAGCGATTTGAGCTGGCGCGAGGAAGTAAAGAAAGTCATTGTCTGAGATGAGTTGGCCGTAGCTGAGACGCCAGCAGCAAACAGGAACTGACATCTCCTCCACTGAGTGGCGTCGGTAGATTGCCTGGCAGATTTGACAATGATTTATAAAAAAGAGTTTTAAAAATCAATTGTTCGTTTGGCACATGTAAAAATCTTCATTTTTTACTCATTCTCTGATACTCCGTTCAATAATTACTGAAAAATAGTCATTCATGGAGTTTATAAAGGGCAGTAATGAAGACGTTAAACATATTATTATTCTTAATCTTATTGCCAGCCGAGAGTAAGATCACCTCAATGTCTAGATCGTAGCTATCGACGGGTTCGACACTCTTCACCGTGGTCAACTTGATCTCACCCTCTTCAAGACAGATTCCGATTCCCTGCGGTAAGGTAAAATTGAACCGGAATAAAGAGGACTTTACGCCGACGAGCGACCACTCCGCCAGGGCTCACCGGCGAGGCTGGTTTGCTAATGTCTATATATCGAATTCAATATGATGATAGAATAATGCTCACGAGTAACTTCGACTGCAGGTTTGTTGTTCCCTGTCGACCGGTCTCTCCTGCAAACTGCTGTTGAGCCATGCTGGTTCCTTTTGGTGCAGTTCCATCCTGAATAAAATATTAGTATAGCGCAAAAATTGTAAAAAAAAAGTCTGCAATATAACACTTGTGGAACCGCTAGGCATGCGCAGCAACTTTATTGAGTGCGCGTTGAAGTACTTTCAAACAAATTAACTACAGTACCTTGGGATCTCGGGGCGAGGCATAGCAGATTTTCTTCCAGCTGATGACGGCACAAGAAGGATCGAGTCTCAACTTGCAAAGCACCGAACGTCCCGAGTCGGGATCGTAATGAATCACTGAGAAAGTTGTATTACTCAAGCAAAACTCTATTGCACTCTCTTCCGGTTTTTTTGGTATTATCACCATTGTTATTATTATTAATCGTATGTTTGCGTAGGAGCAATTGCTAACCGGTAGTTCCATGCAAAAGTCGCTGGATGACATCCAGGTCGAATTTGTGGGAATCAAGTGGAATGAGAGTAACTCCGTGTGCCATATCCTTCACGTTAACAACCGGATCGAAACCTTCCACTGTAATTGAAGAATGTTTTTCATTGAATGAGTCCATCGAGTTAAGAAATCAATGTGATCTAATAATAAATTTACAAAAAAGAGAAGAAACGCCGTTCATATGTGCTTTAAGATTTTAAGTAAACGAACATTTGAACTCTTTCATGGGATCGTCTTCATTTTCGTTCTTTTCTGCAGCGGCGAGTGTGTCCATGTGCCTGAAAAGGTCATTATAATTGAAATATGAAATTAGTCCGTATAATTAATTGATAATTGACAACTACTAATGAATGATAGATGGCTGCATACTTGATCATGTTCCTCGAGTGACGATGGAACGCCTCCAGATTGTCCAAGACGATGGCGACGAGGTTGATCTACAAAATATCCCATTCGATACAAATACGCCCGTTATTCATACAAGTCCAGTTTTGCGACACGTTTGCTCCTTTTTATAAAAGTGTTCTCGCCTTGTCAGCGTTGAGTAGACCGCCAACGCCGATTCGTGAAGAGAAATGATCTTCGCCATTTGCGTCATTGAGAAACTGCAAAGAAAAATATCCGATATAGACAGCGGTTTTTTTCTCTCGATATCTTTTTTTTCTATATTTTCGGTTTTAAATGGTGCGCTGGTGCTCTTGAAGGCACAAAGTTGTTTTCCTTTTTAATTGATTACCCCAAAATATCTATTACCTCAAGCTTTTCCTTTTGTCCTTCCTGTCCTATGACTACGATGTTCGGCATGTCGTTTACGATTGCGTAGAGATCTCGGAGGAACAGACCGAAGAATGGAACCTGCAGAAAAGGAAAATAAATTGGGACTGGATGAAAGTATGCTGATTTCAGTCGTGGCAATAATGATAATATTATTTTAGAAATGGCTGGTAGCGAGAATATCTGGACTTTGAGTTTCGTAATGTGAAGTAAAAGATGAACAGCAATGCAAAATAAAGTTACAATTATATGTGTTTCGCAGTTTTCCTTGCTATCACTCCTTTTTTTAAAAATTTAATAGGCCCATTGATTTTTGATTGATTAGTGTGGTAAACCAACTGACCAGATGGCATTGTGGCATTCTTAGTGCTCTCCCAACAGCATTCATATACTCGGTGGAAGGCAGAGCTTGATGAGCGGGAAGGAGAATGTCACACATCTTTAACAACACACCTTCACAATTCACTCTTCAACTTTTGTAAACTTGATGGTCACATTTCATAATAGTTGTAGTACCTGTTCGAAATGCGCTTTCTCTTCCTGTCTCAAACTGAGCCAGAAAGGTCGCAGCTTCTCCGATTTCAGTCCCATCAAAATTTCGACGGCACCGTTGAAATTACCTCAAAATTCATGTATTTTGTCATGGCGTACTATCTTAGGCTTTGTTGTGTCAGAAGAGTTAATGTACCGATGTTCCAGCATGTTTCGACTATTCTCATAATTGCGGAGAGCGCGATTTTCCTGTCATCGTGAGTTGGCTGAGAGACGATCACGTGAGTGATCCATGAAGAAACCTGCAGAAAGAGTTAAAGTTGTCCCGAATTAGAAATACCTCAAATACGTATTACTTTGTTAGCTTACATATACACACCTCATATTCATCCTTCAATCTTACGATAACGAGTTAGGCAAAATACAAAAAAAATATTGGCCATTGGGACAAATATATTGTGCATGTCTTCGCAACCTTATAGTGTCCGATAACAATTGATATATTATACCTCTGAGAGTCTCTTGACAAGACTCCTCACGGGAGAAGGATTCTCAACAACGGGCACTGAAGTCAAATCGCAGCTGACATATCGAACATAATCCATGGGTTGGATCGAGTAGAATAGCTGATATTCCGTCAGAGAAAGCTGAAATCCACACGCGATTACTATTTTTCTGGAGCTAAATTTTGTTAAATGTATGGTGAGTGATCCGAGCAAAAAGTACCTGGAATGCAACTTCTTCAGGAAAGTGAAGAATATACTGCAATCGCTCCAACTCTAACCGGAAGATCGTTATGGGCTCATCCGTAACCTGAAGCTGAAAATATATCCCAACGAATTTGAGCTCGATGTACACATCGAAAAATGCATAGGTAGCTCTATCTACTCTAATTTCTCTCTACACTGTACTCTAATTTCAACCTCGGCGTTCAAGAACCAATATTGACCGGAAGGGAAGGAAAATCAAATGTAATAACGTTTCTAAGCGAGGGCAATATCCAAACCCAGATGGCGTAGGTCGCTCTCTGAACTGAACATGGGAAAGTCACATTTCGCTTAACATTACATTATCAGTTAAATTCAGGAGAGAAAAGAATGAGAGGGCATCTCACAAAACATCAATAATATATTTCTACTCTGAGAAAAAAACTCACTAGGATCAGGACACAAAGTGAAAATGTTCACTTACCTGTAAGTGAAAGTCACTAGAAATATGAGACATTTCACTTACCGGTAAGTGAACATTTTCACTTTGTGTCCTGATCCTAGTGACTCTTTTCTGAGTGTATTTTCATTCTTACCTTTTCAAATATCCCCCAAATTTCTCTAAATCATGTTATTCTTACCTCTCTTATGAGAGATTATTCCCGGCTCTTCAACCCCATTGTCTTTCAAATCCCTCTTCCCTTCTCTACCCGCAGTTATTGCGGAAACGCTCGCCAAAACACGTAAATAGAATCTATGCATGGCTGAGTAGACGCACAATCTCATCACAACGTACGAAATATGATATATTGAATACTATTAACATTTACATTTTTGATATGGACTACTGATGCGTAAAATAAAGGTAAAGTTGCTACCGGAACTAGTGACCACTCTTCCGGGGACCACCGATAAGGCCGGTTGCTGCACAGGACTACGTAGCCCTTGCCGTCCTGTTTTCTGGGGCACGTTACCTACTGATGCGTGTGCTATCTCTATACATAAGCGTGTCTCTCTTTTGTTTATCAGCGGAACGTTTAATTATTTTGGACGAGTGAAGTTAGAATACTACCTGCAATCCGGTTGCTGTGGAGATCGATGAAATAGTTGATGCTGATCGAGAAGAATCTGAAACAAATATCACCGCTCTCAGAAACAGGAAAAGTCCTCATTAAGTACGGCCCCTTTAGATTTCTAATGTTGAAGAGGATATGGGTATTCTTAACTCGTTTCTCTAGAGAAGCACAATGTGAGATGGTACATTCTCGTGGTCGCTTGGTTCAACCTTTTCCAAGCGTCGTCCACATATCCCAATCTCTCTCTATCTTTCTCTCTCTCTCCCTTTCTCCTAAATCACCCGTTTTTGTTTAGAGACAGCGGCGATGCCTCCCTCTTCCGTTTTTCCGCCAGTAACTAGATAGCCGAGAAAGATATCAGCGGGGCGAGAAGGGAAAAGAATACTCGTGCGAATGGCGCTCATTCTTTCCTGATTGCAGAGGCTGTTTTCACTTGCCCCAACTACTCAAAGTGATGTGATGAGGGTGTGAGTGACTCCAACTATCTTCCGGTCCCTCTTCTCCCTTTCTTCGCCATTTCTCGCGCAGTCACAGCTATCTCTCTCTCTCTCTCAGTCTCACTCAACACACTACTAAGTGCGGCCCAGGCAATTGTGGTGTGCGAGAGATAAGACAAAGTTGACCAGCCGCCTATATGAATTTTCCAGTAGTGATAATGGGGGGAAGCACTGTAGAATTTAACCTTGCGCTGATTGTCGATTGTAATATCGGTACGACGTTGTTTGTCTACAAAGTATTGCTGGATGATTCCCATTGAGGGCTTCAATTCCCGCCTAATGTCTCTGTTTATATTGGAAGTTCGCCGCGAAAACCAACCACCATCAAGACGAGGAAAGAGGGAAGCAAGAGAGTCAAAACATTCTCGATTTGCGCCACAATCCCTTTCTCCATTGGGACCTCCAACCAATTCACATTATTGCACTGCAGCTTAAGTTGATGCGAAATACTGAACAACGAGGACGGCAATTGTCTCTCTTTGGCTTCATGGCTGATCGATGAAACTAAAGATGTACCCAATTAGCCATTTAGAGCCAACTGGTGATAGATTACGTAACACGGAGAGAGGTCGCCTTCGTGGCAGAGAGATAAGAGAAGAGGGAGAGAGAGAGAGAGAGAGAGAGAGAGTGAGAGAGAGGAGAGAGTGAGGAGAGAGAATAGAGAGTTTCCGAAATCCCTGAGGGCCGAATCCCACATCGCGTTTCCATATCTCGCAGTACTCAGTCTCCATTATCAGAAAAAGAGCTGTTATGAGGAAGATAGAGAGAGAGGGAGAGATATTGGCAGAGTTTAGGCAAATAAAGCCCGTTATCCTTTCGTTATTCTAATAAGGAGTCCGTAGGCTTGAATGTATTCTTTCTCTGTCTCTGATTTGTAATGCGACCCGTCGCATTTCCGTTCAACGCGCAAATTTTAGTGCGGATGACATGAGGAAACGAGGAGTGCGGCGATAAATTGAACGAGCTGAGACATATGTGAAATTATCGCGATGGAGAGATCAAAATGGTGGACCAAAAGAATACGAACACAATCGGAGTGTGAAGTATCACGAAAATATTAGGAAGGATTTCGAGAGCGAGAATGCCCGCAACGATTGAGCCGCATTTAGCGACCGGCAACTTGGACAAACTTGGGGGAAGACTCACTTTTGATTGCGGCTGCAAAAGCGAAAATGGAGTGAGGATCGATGGGAATCTCGTTGTCTGCAGGCGTTGTGTCGTGGGTTTGACCGATAACTCGAAGCAGTCGTGCGACCACCTTCGACATTACGAGGGACGACAAATACAACCGATTATGCCGCCATTTCCTCCTCTTCGCCGAAATAAGACGGCCCTGCTGGACTGACTCCAGCCCCAGAGGAAACAAGAAGAGGCGGAGTCGAGATAGAGGAAGCACACACATACACACACATACACTCTCACTTTCCGTCGCGCAAGTTGCGACTTAGTGGAAGGACTGATCCCCAATTGCATTTTCATACAAATTAAAAGTATTAGTGCGCTGCTTTCACTCGCTTAGATTTTTCCGATGCTACATTATGATGACGAAAGGCGAAGAATGATAGTATGACTTACATTAGTCACAAAATAGTTACATTTGTAACCATATTAAATTGTGCACTTAAGAGGGAGAATGTGCCGAGAGAGATAAAAAAACGTACTGGATGCTGTCTCTCCGAGACTTCGTCGCTGCATCGGAGCGTTTAGAGATTTCTGAAAATGGATTTAAAAAAAGGATTTTAAAAAATTTAAAAAAAAAGTTTTAATGTAAAATTTAAACTGTATTGAAAAGATTGGACCTGCACTACGGCAGAAGCAGAGTTTTGCATGATTTCCCACAGTGTCATCGATATGCTCTTCAGTGCATTATACGACGGAGCTGAAAGTACCAATAGTTAGTAGTGAATTTTATGGAAACAGAAATATGAGACATGAGAGGGCTTGCTGCACTAATCTGAGTAATGCTAATATATTCGCTAGAGGGTGCAATCCGAGAGCGAGAAAAATGGGGATACGGGGAAGTAGGAATGACAGTTAGAAATTCGTATTCCAGTATATTGTGAGATTCGGCTGACAAGGCGAAGAAAGTAAAAAGAAAAACAGCAATGGGTGCGAAAAATGCAGAAGCGTCTGCCCGGCAGGGATCTGTGCCCGCTTACGCAGGCAAACAGAGAGTCAACAACAATCATGGACGAGATATGACTAGATACAATTTCGAGTGAGGGAGGAAGAGTCTTATTTGATTTCAGAGAGAGCTATAAGGAAAGAATCGAGACGCCTTTTGGGGCATGCTTGCATCGTTATTTACCGCGAACTACCAACATTTCTTAACCCCCTTTGTTGGGTGATTCTGCAGACACGGGGGTCGAATTTGTGACAACTTGGCTCGCATTCTAGCAAACGGCTACTACGCTACCTACGTGAGTTGTGATTTTTCTCGAAACTCTTTAAAGAAAACAACAGCATGAGAAATCAAGACGGAAATACGAGGTTAAAAATTACCAATACAAAAGATGGTCCCGAAAGGTTGCTCTACTCAAACAATACCAATCGGATTTTGTGGCTACAAACAACTCAACGTGTTGACACATAATTAAAATAGGCATTAATCGTTTTGTAGATAATTTAGTTTATCAAAGTGTTAATTAAAAATCAGACCAATTAGCTGCCACTTTGTTCCTCTGAACTCTAGTAGTAGTTGGTGCTTGCTTACTCCTCCGCCTACTCGCCACTGTTGGAGCGTCGAAGCGTGTTGTCTCAACATAATATTATATTTTTAAATACTTAAAAAAAAGAAAAATAATAATATCATAGAAATAGTGAACGGAAGTCGCATTTTGATGGACCGTGAAGGTTTACTTCACATCATTCAAATTCATTTTCTCATGCCCATTAATCATATTATTTAATTGACAAATATATTCGCAGTTGTTGAAGGGCTGGGCGGTATCAGCCGGTTGGAATAATTTTTAGAGTGATGCTATCTATCAATCGGGAGACGCAAGTGAGAAAATATCATTGCATTCGTCAGTACAATGAATCGATTCCAGACGTGTCAGAACACAGTCAAGAATACAACTCAGGAGTGGTCGAAATGAGGGAGAATTGAGTCGATTTGCATGCGTTGCTACGATGAGAGATAGGGGGTGTAAGAGTAGTGGACGAGAGAAACAATAGAAGTGACTCATGACGCTTCACAGCCGAATCCGCTTAGCGCAACCTGCACAAATTCGTTGCCGATCGATTTTCACAAGCAAAAGGCGTCACGATCACTGGGAAAAGGTACGATTTGGAACTGCCGTTTCGGTACCGTCAGCTATAAAAGATTGCAAATGTTCTGAAAAATATCCCAGACAAATTCCGGAAAATATTTTGTGAGGGTTCCTAAACGGTAGTTCTAAAATGTCCTATCTCTGGGGGAACGGAGCTGAGTCCGATTTCTGCTGCCTAGGTCATATCGCAAGGTTGTCAAACAGAACTGAAACGACACTGGAGTGCTCAACGAAATCGCACAACTGTTGTGCAAATATACGTATAACTTTCTCCGTTTCCCCGTCCATCTCTGTTAACAAATTAAATAGAATATTGAAAGATGAAGAAAGTAAACGATGGGATCCGCCACATTGAAAACAAACATAATTGGAAAAACGGATAAATCAAATGAGAAAAATTCCAGAAGAAATAAGTGAGTGAGGGTGAGAATTCAGTTATTGGCAGATCTAAGACTATCGCAAGGTGAGAAGAGCATTTCTAAACAAAAATGGGGAAGGTGTGAAAATGAGTCTCACCTCTTGAGTACGAGTTTGGTGGAGCCTTCTAGTAGACACAATGATACGGAAGACAAGCAGAGTAAGCGAAGAGTCTGAATGAACAGCGTTCAATGATTCATCCACAATCCCATTTGTCGAAGATAGAGAGAGAGAGAGAGAGAGAGAGAGAGAGAGAGAGAGAGCACTGTTCACTAAATGTACTAGCTCTCTTCGCACTCTCTCAATGTGTTCTCACGCTCATGAAAAAGAGAAGCGCAAACTCGACCGTTGAGTTAGCTCTCCCATTTCCCAACCTATCTGTGCCAAGAGAGCCAAGGCACCGATTCCCAATGTCTCTCTCCTCTATTTCGAATCGAGGCGCTTTTTTTTGTTTTTGAATGAGTGAGACACACACGCGAAGCAGAAACAGTTGGAGAGAAGGCGGAAGATATATATATATATATGGAGAGAGAGAGATTTTCCACACTGCACTCTGATCAAATACGTTTGCTCGCCGCGAAATGGGCTAATCATTTGAAGAGTAATGTGAGATTTGCGATTTTCTTTATGATACCTTAGGCGAGGAATGTTTTTTCAGGTAAGAGTAAAGGTAAGAGGTTTAATAATCGATGAATACAAGATTATGTATTGCACTTTGGAGCATTCGAAAGAGGAGGTGTGAGTTGCATTGTTGAGTGACTAAAACACTGAGGAAAATGTCGCAACACGCATCACGCGGCGAAATATAGCGGAGAATATGCGAATCTCAATTATTACTACATCATTTTTTTTCTAAAAGAAGTGTAAATAACATTATCGTGAATATTGCCGAAATCATGTTCGCCATTCTGAGTCATCAAAAGAAACATAATAAGTATTATATTATTTAATTCTTGAAAAAAATACGAACCTTTCTGAGAGTTCGACCATGTAATAACTCTTTGACTTGGAAGACTTTGCATCCATAAGCAGCGAGTTTTTTCACCGTCTGTAAAAATTTATGAATAATTCTCTCACTCTCTTTTCTCTCCCTTCCATTCTCATTTCAATGACGTGTTCAATGGCTCCGCAGATGATACGTCTAGAAACTAATACAAAAAGTATTTGTAAGTCCCAAAAAATAATTCCTTTGAAAGTGTTAATGTTTTTGAGTGTGCGAATCCTAACGGAAGTTTCAATACGAATCGCCTGATTAGTCACGGTTGCTCATATACTATCGCCCGCATCATTCCGAGGAATTGGCGAACACAGAATTCATAAATAACGATTCGAAATGATATATTTTACCATTTCTAAGAGCTCATTATTTCATTTTTTGTCTTACCTGAATGTACAGCCTCTTCATGCCAACTTCGCTCTCGTAAACTTGAGAGTGGAACAACTTGCGTTTTCGCTCCTGAAGAATAGTTCTAGTTAGGATTTCATTCGAACTCTAGTGTGAAACATATCCGGCCAGCTTCAGCATTTGGTAATCTTGCTCACTTTGACAAGCTTGATTGTTCTTCGATCTCCTCTCAAATCAACTGGCAAACAATTTGCTTGCATTTCGGCCGACATAAGAGCCTCAGTATTCGCGATGCATCGAAGAAGAGCCGTAGAACGAGTTCTACAACAGAAATTATCGCACTCACTAAAAAATCCAACACAATAATTGAAAAATTTCGCTTAACGTGGGTTTTATTCTGTATCGACTGATGTCGATAGAGATCTTTTCCCATCCCAACCCAACTTGCCGATTCCCCCTCTCTCTGATATCAGTTGTGGATAAAGGATAATCTTAGCCTGGTTGACTACCACCGAAACATATTCCATTCAGTATAAGAAATTACAACCCCTTAAAACTTCCCTAAAAATTGTTGACCGCTACTGAACTATTAATGACTAGCAGAAAATGGACTAAATGAGTCAGATTTTGTGGATGTCCTTATAACATTTCGGGAAATAAGGCCTGCACATAGGATAAATGTAGGATAATTGACTCACGAGGTTCGTTCTTCTCTAACAGGAGCAATTGAGGACTTCCTGCTGACGTCGCCCCCACGGACAGGACGTTCCTCTCTGAAAACCGACAAATCGAAAGCAAACAATGAGCATTATTTTTGAGGGCATCGAATCTTAATTAACATTTAATATTTTCTTTTTAAACCTCTGTATTCGAATTGGAATGAAAAAAACAGCGCATGTTCGGGAGTTATCGAAAAAAAGAGAACATTAATGTAGCTACCAGGTTCAAACTCTCTTACTTTATTTACCATTCATTGTCTTTTCCCTCCTACTCCTATCACTGTTCATACATTCATTATTTATGATTGTCGATCTCTTTTTCCATCTTCAAATATACACTATTTATCCTCTCTAAAATCCCTAAATAGAATTCCAGCCATATTCAAAATATAAGCACTAAACAATAATCTGCGTAATACCAACATGTAGTGAATCGCTCTTCTCTTCTAACTCTCATTCAACGTTTGCGACTAGATCCGTAAAAAGATGGAACTGAGAAATAGTGAATAGCTCTCACAATGTCTTCCGATCTTCAATTATCAATTTACCGTCTTTTTCACAATGGCGCATCTTTTACGGCTCTAATTTGCCCTTACACTTCCGAATTCCCCCCTGAATCCTGCAGTACCAACCACCGGAACTTCTGGAGACGACGGCTTCTTTCCACCACTACATCACCTATCAACAACACATCTCATGCACAACCTTGTTGCGATAATATGAATTGAATTGAAAGAAATAACAGTCTATGTGATTGAATATTGACCGAACATATATTTACCTTGCTGGCGTGCAATACAGAGTCTGGTCGACTTCCCATGGAGTCACCATGATTTTCTGAGCAAGATCCCTTATGCGGCCTGTAAAATGTCTTTGTTTTAGATTAGTAGATTAGTTTTGGAATGTCTATTTTTACGGCCTTCAATTATACAGTCTCCTTTGAAATTTTTTTTAGGAATCCTCTCCTGTACCCAGGTGATAACACTCGTACCACTCCAAATATGCGACAAACGCACCAAATTGTCCCTTGAGAAGATGTCTCCTGATTGTCTGCGTTCTCTTATTGCTCGGCCATTGTTCCTCGACGCAGAGTTGAATACTGGCTAGATAGGCGGCTTCTTCCTTTGGGCACGGAAGAGAACCGGAGATTATTTGGTCTTGGAACTGAAAGTTTTAGTCAACATTTAGTCGCAGATCAACATTTAAAAACTTACGTCTAAATACTCGTCGTTGATGTGATCTGTCGTTTCATTTCCAGGCTCAGGAACTTCTGGCTCTTGGAATTGCTGAAATGTACAATAGTTTTCCTCTAATGGCTACGACGATGATATGCATTATAACGCCTTGCATTTTTTTGCTGCACTTACCACCTGTATCTGGACAACTCGGACAATTTCAGCACACCAGTTCTTCACTGTTGGGTGCTGTGGGGAGTTTAAAATCTGACGCAGCACATCAGCAGTTTCCTGAAATTAAATTTAATAACCTCATTCAACTATGCTTTTAAAAATAATTTATTCCAATATTCGCGGCGAAATATATAATTGTTCGAGTAAGTACTTGTCAAGGGGTCTTTTTTTTACCGATGCACACTCGAGGAAAACATCATAAGGGCGTCAATTTCACAAGCGCATACTCTAAAAACAGATTTTTTTGATAATCAGAAATATAACATATTCGTATACACATAATTCCAAACCTACAGACCAGGGTTAGGACGAGAGAGTGTGCAAAAGTGAGAGAGTCCCTCTCGATTTCACACGCTCTCTCACTCCAAAGGCCTTTCTGGAATGTTGACCGGTCTGTGGAATGATGTGGTATACAGAGCTGATTTGGTGATTAAAATGTTTTAACCGCCGCTGACGCCCCTCAGATGGTCGATATGATCGTGATTCTTCTTATACAAAAATTTGCACTTATCGAAAACGTGAAGGATTTTTTTCTTATTTTACTCTACATGTATATATAAATAGCCAATTCTAAAAATACCTTCATCGTTGCAATAACATTGCTGTTCTTCCTTGTGTACACATTGAGCATGTTGAGTACGAGCTGACGAATACATTGGAAGTCTGGACTCATCTCGGACATCGTGAGCAGGATGGGACTCTGCAAATTACGTATCTCTTACATTCCTCGCTTAGATCCGACAGTTCACTCGAATCCTACGCTATTCAAGGTTTTCTTCTTCTCCTTTTGATATTGGACAAGTCCTATTGCATACGAAACAGCGCTTATGAAACCTCTCTTTCAGGCACTCGTAAACTGTCGCCAGACGATCTCGAAATGGCTCTTCTTGGAAGAGGAATTCTCGTTCCGATTGTGGACGCTCGCTTTCTGAGGACGAAAGAGAAGAGGAAGGGACCGGAGTTGTCAGAGGCGATACTCGTACCTGCAACGAAAAAAGCTCTTACTTATTCTTTTCATTTCTAATTATGTCGATCGGTTACTCAAGAATGAAGTCTACTGAGAAAGAAATAACCAGTGATATTTCATTTATTGAAACGAATAATTGGGACGGATTGGTGGGGTGAGTTAGAATAAGACTTTCCTGAATTAGCGACGTTAATGCGATACTGAAAAATATTTTAACTTATCGTATCTTCAATGAATATCTAATAAACAGGAAATGCGAGATTAACCGGCAGAAAAGGTGGAGAGTCGAAGTCCAACAGAGGACCGAGAGGAGCGACGAGACATAACAGAAGAGGCCCGGGAGGACCAACCTCCCATCGAAGACTCTGAATTCATTGTTACAAAATGGATCCGGAGGATTGGTGCAAGTCGATGCACAAAATAGAAATCGATTCACCGTCGCTGCTCTTTCTGCTGCCTAATTGAGTGCCATTGCTCGTGACGAGAAGAGGGGCACAGTCGGAGACAGTCTCGCCCATACCCGGCGACACTTAATTGTAAGACAGACTAATTACCAGCACTATAGATTTCATTAGAGGCAACCACTTATGATTCATTGAACCAGAGTTCTTACTTATCCAATAGGCCGACGACGACAAGCTAAAAAACGCAGTCTATGTACGTACTTTGAAGCGGAGGAGTTGGTAAATGCACATCAGGTGCACTATCCGGAAAGTCATTCAAAAAATTCCCCTGTTAGCTTCTCCGCCGGTTCATGCTCTTTGCTAAATTCAAACCTGTCATTTCTGGCGAATTGACAAAGTATCCGAACTCGAACTGTGATAGTGCAGAAGGACGACGAATCTCGATGAGAGGCAGACCGGGGATCGCCTAAAGATTTTTACAATATTCAATTTATAATTATAATTATAATGATGCATACCATATTATACTAATCGTCTTTTTCTCGAAAACGCGAATCAACAATTTTGTCTGTTGTTCCCAATGAGAATGTACCTGAGGACTGCTCGGTCGTCTGTCCACGAACATTGTGACATTTCCTGCTGCGGTTTCATCCAAACTCCCCGGCATTGGCGATCTGCAATACACAACACACTTTTATGCATTTCCCGATTCAGTGAGTGAGTCTAATTGAGTTACTGAGCACGTTGGAAAACATTGCTAAAGAAGTAAGATCGAAGTTAACACAAGTAGGGCATTATCTTAAAACACTCAATCGTAAGCATTAGATTGTGCACACGGGAGTATTCACAACAGATTTCTCACTTCTTCCTTCTCCACGAGGGTCTCGGCCTCAGAGGATTTATTTCATTTGAAACGAGTGCGGTGTGCGTACAGTGCTTTCATTTGTCACATTTTAATGAAAACAACTTCCAGGCATTGACTACTTCCCAGAACCCAAATGATACATTAAAATTTAGTATTTATATTTCCTCAAGATTACCTCGGCGGACTCGCTCCGTTGATTTCCAATTCGGGAAGGAAAGAGTAGCCCATCATTCGAGCTTTCGTCTCCCCATTTGAATCTTGCTGTCCAGCGTTTTTATAGGACTGACGCAGTGCCTAAACGAAAGTGGCATTTAACACTTTGACCATTGTGTATTATTTTGTTTATATTTTATTCAAGCATAGCAACATCTTATCAGAACGCAAACACGATTTGTCTTCAATATTTACTCGTTAAGCTGACCGAGGATTAATTTTACCTAGCAACATTTTAATCCCAGAATGTTACCTCTCTTCTGGTTAGTGGATAGTTCTGAAGCCGTCTGGTGAATTCAAGCACGGCATCGCTTCCGCTAGTATTACTCTCGGGAGAGGAATCACCTAAAAATGACACATATTCGACTTATGCCTTTTAATGATTGCGGTGAAATAGACGGATCATACCTAGCTAAGGATCGATTTAGAAATAGATTTTGAAACCATGAGATGAAGTACTAATTTGAAAAGCAATTCAAAGGGACTAAATATTCGGTCTTTCTCAAACTTCGATATTTTGTCTGCACTAATACTTATCTAATATCTACGCAACCGACCACATATAATCAATTAAGGAATTTATTTTTCTCACGTCTAGAATGCCTCTTGCATGGATCAGTTCCCATTCGCCCTCTGAATAGCGACTGAATGTAACGAGGGAGATGTTTTTGAACGGAAGAGGATGAAGAATTCGTTTTCTTCGATCGATTCGAACCCGATGATGTATCAGTTCCGAGTCTGAAATAACAGTATACCACTATCATTAACACCGGCACGTTTTTTACCGTTTCCTTCGATCCTTATTCTTTAAATCTTTCGCTCCAGATGAAAGTCGCTTGGGCCGCAGAATTTCGACGGAACTGAATTCTGCTCTACGTAATCAACCAAATAAAATCAATTTGATCGTTTACACCAACATTGTTCTACAATACCTTGATCGTCGCAGATGTACTCTCTTCGATTGCCTTGATCCCTGATTCACTCGCAAAAAGTTCTTCGAATTTCTCGATTCGTCTCGACGGTCGAAGGACTTCGACTTGACGCACCCCCTACGTCAATTTGTTTTATTGATGATACATTAAAAGCCGAAGAAAGATAAGGGTTCTTCTCGTCTTCGAGCTAAACTCGCGGGAGAAAACTGAGCCATTGTTACAAAGGGCAGGTTCAGTACGGAGATACCATCTTGCGCCAGAGATATTTGCCTGTGTGATCTAGTCGCGACTACCAATTCACATCGCATTGGATGGGCGACTTGGTGAGGAATGGTTATGATACATAGTGAGGCATTCATAAATGTATACCTAATATTTCCTCCAAGACTGAGACTCGAATGAACCCGCGGATCGGTGATGGTTTTATGCGAGTGATCCATTATGACATTTCGCTTTTTGGAGACCTATAAAGCAAAATATTCGGAAAGGCGTGGGTTATTTTATATTCACCAATCCAAGATCCCAACTGAGTTTGTGTAGCAAAAGTCGAAGAAGGAGTATCGAATCCAGTACTAGACCAAGTTTGCTCAGATGAGTCTCGATATTCTCGAGGGAAACAAGTAATTGGAAGGATTGCTTAGTCATTTGCTCGGCGCGAAGAAGCTCGTGCTACAATGCATTTCGATCATCTTCAATGTTATCAATCGCTAACTTGTATGCTGTTCGATTTTTCTCTTCCACCACATGGTACGGAGAGCGCTGACATAGTAGTTGGAGCGGGAGATGGTGGAACCTCAAATTCTGTATTTGTGAAGTGTCGGATTATTAAGTCTCACAGGTCCTGGCGATGAGGCCGTAGAAGTGGGAATAACGTTGACAGTCAGAGTGCCAATGGGAGCAGGATATGGAAGAGTGGCAGAAGTTGTGGCAAGAGCAGAAGAAGGAAGAGAAGTTGGGGTGATGTGATTATGACCTGCAGACAAATGTTGCACTTTTTTCCCGAATTTGTAAATATTTGGGAGAAGCAACAACGATCAGATTGGCTCATAAGGTTGCTCGATTTTGAGACTTCAGATTCTATCATTGGGTACTCACATCGGTACCACATCTCTCATCCAAAATATGACCCGGAACGACCAAATATTATTTTAATATTCAACATTTTAATTTCATGATATTAATTAAACAAATTATTGTAACAAAAATAGGTAGATAACGATCGCACACACCGTTACTTGTAGTCGGAATATCCAATGGCGGCGGCGTTCCCGCACTTGGAGATTCCTCTTTTATCGGTTCCGACGCGGAGAGATGCTGGTTGTTTTTGATCATCTCAATCATTGTTTATTGTACAAATGTCAAACTTGAAAACTTTTTACCACTATTATATAGTGGTTTTTCATTCACCTCTTCTAGAAGCTTCTTTAGAAACCCCTCTACGCTTAGTGCGCTCTTCGAGAAAGTGTGCATAGATCTCGGCGTGGAGCAAGTTTCACAGATGTACTCATCCTCATTGGGATACGCAGCTTTCTTGTCCATATTCGACATTTCCATTCCTTCAATTCATTATGTTCGGAACACTCTACCGGACCTTGCATTATGTATTCGCTAAATGGTTCAACTTCAATTGTTCAGATTAGGGGAGTCAACAAACGAAATCTGACCGTGCATTGTGAATAGATTGACTCTGCTGCCGACTCGATCTCCCATTCCTACGTACACCAGAATTCGAGCGGCGTGATATTTGACGAAATTGCCGAATTTAGTGGAGTGGTTCGTATAATACCTGGAGCATTCATTAGTTTCAAAAAAATGTTTAGTCTGATTTCGTCCATTGCTTACCAATCATCCGCTGGCAGCAACATTTGAATAAGAGCATCGTCGATTTGAACGTCGATGAAGGCTTCGTGAGTGGAAGAATCCAATGCAACCAGAGCAAGAGATTGGAGAACAAGGCATAACAGTTGCTAAATGTGTCAAATATTATATTCAATGATAATAAAGTGGATACCAACAGTATGTGAGCACACATAGCATATTTTGAAAGCCAATACCTTTTTCTCTATACCAACTTTTCATAGATCAGAGAGATCGGTAGGGTAGCGGCAATGGATAGCTTTTATTGACATCCAAATATCGCTGAGTGCTTGTGGTGGATCAGCGTGTCTCTGCGGGTTTTGCAAATGGTATCCATTTCGGAATCCAATTACCCCAACGAGCATCCCCTCCCCCGCGTTTCTGGCCGGGTGTCACTAATTGCGAGGCTCGCGTTCGCATAAATCGGTAATGAAATCGATGGTAAATTGCAATTTGGATAATGGTTTTCATGGGAAGGTGCTAAACTCACAGGCTCAAGTGTCGGTTCTAGCAGCTGAACAAGCAATTTCAGTTGTTGTCGCTCAGATAATTTGGCTCGGAAACGTCTAAATCACACATATTTCTTAATCTTCCACTCATTGTCAAATGAGCTAACCTGATATGGCTAAGAAACAATAATAATCGGGCTACGAGAATCTGAGTGCAGTGTTGACAACACTGTAACAAGAATTATATATTATTTATATTATTGTATATATTCGGGTTCCACGAATATTTCCACAATCAGTCGTCAAACCAGAAAAGTATTCAAAGTTTGTAAAGTTACGTCTATTTCGAGGAACCGTTGAATTATTATAAATATGTATTTTTCTATCGCACAAATCGGAATGGACTATTGAGACCAACCTGTCTCCATCTATGTGCAGGACTGCACACACTACGAGTTCCAGCTTCTCTATTCTGCATTGTGATCGCGTTGTGAAGACACACAATCACTGTAACATGATAAGAATAACTAGCAGAGTGTGTTGGGGAATTACGATACGGTCTGATAAGTATGCTTTTGATGGAGCGACTGAGAAAGAAAAAATATTTTGTCACGATATTGCGAAGAAACTCGAGACTGTGGCTGAATCGCTGGCTTTCTTAACCCACACCTCCATCCTCTAATGACCTCATTCGCTCGATTGAGGGTGTAGGGACACTTGAATGCCCTATTTTCCGATACCTTAGAACAGGGGCGAACACTTTACTACATTGGTTCCGAAAGAACACGCAGGAATGCTCAACAAACAGTTGTTTAAACACCGCATGGAGTCTTTCAACAATCTGCTGATCAAGTGAGGTCTTATGTGAGGGCGGAGAGGCGAGTTTTTTTAACTGTTTGATAACGGATGTGCAAACCTTGGCTGGGGTCCATCTTTGCGAATGCAACCATGAGATCAGTTCGATTCTTGGGAGCGATGGGCGCCGGAGAAGGCAATCGAGAAGTTTCCTTTGATAAAAAAAAACGTTTTTCCCGAATTATTTTTTTGTTTTGAAATATCAAGCTTAAATTTAGTGGTAAAGGAACTCTCCCCTGTTTTTGACCCCTTGTTTTTAAAAAAAAATATTTTTAATAGGAAGAGAACAAAATTCTAAGACACTGTTTTTTAGAAAAAAAAATGAACCAATATTTAGCGTGTCAGACCTTTTCTAATGTGCTGGATTAAAATAAATTTCCTGAACATTCACCAAAAGTTATTTCTATATAAACTTTTCAGTAAATTTATTCACAAAACAGATCTTCAACCAGAGAGTGAATATGCTTATTTGCCGTTTCGGCAATCCGTGGTATATGGCATAAACACAAATATGGAAACTTTCGGGCACGCAGCATAAGGAACCATATTTTAATGTTTCGCTACCCTATATTTAAAAAAAAGTAATGACTAAAATCACCTTGAAGTTGGCGCCGTACACAAAGACGTGGTCGACGGTTGACGTCTGGTCGAATGCAGAATTGGGATCAACTGAGAATAATCGATTTCATATTTGGCAAATACATTTTTTCGAAAAATTGTTTAATGGATTACACGCAGGAGATCTCGAATCCTCATTCTCGAAAGCGTGAGATCGATTCAGAATGCGCGATGAATGGAAGGAGATGTCAGGTGCAGCAATCAGATCGTAGACGAGAGATGTGTCGATAATCTGATCATAAATCACAATTATTGCTTCAGTGATAGCGAAGATCCGTTCTCGCTACTCTATTAAGTAGTAGTACTAAGTTCGCCTATGCACTAAGCTCGTCTACCACAATCACACAGACAGGGCACTCGCGGTTGAACCCGCCTGTTGTAACACTTTACCAGCAGTTTCCCCCCTAGAACCATCTTGTATCGAAACACTATTATGATTTAGTTGTAATGAACGTAATACCTTGTTGAGTGTATTGAGTGCGGAGAACTGTCTCTGTGTTCCCGTTCTGGCAAGGAATTGGTAACAAAAGGTCGTGAGAACAGACAATAAAGAAATGAGCGAAAGTTTGTTGGACTTCTTGTACGTCGGTGTGCTCTGCTCGTATTGAGTAACGGCCGTCTGAAATTGGAACCCTTTGAAATCTGAAAATTTCACCAAACGCAAATATCTAATCATACATTTAAATAGTCACGCAGTGATACATGTGCTAATATATTTGCTAATGGGATGTGGTATCAGCTATAGGTGATTGATATATTTGATGGAAATATGATAAATATACTTGTATCAATCGATGTGTCAGCCCTCCGAGATGTGCGTCGAACAAATCTCGATCGATCGTTGGTCCCATGCCTTCGATTTGTTGAAAGAACTTCTGATTCGGTCATTTATTTACATATTCTGGGCACAAAATATTTTTTTAAAGTTCTAACCTTTCCAAATCTCGTTTGAATAGTTTCTATGCATTCTGGATTGCTAGCCATCTTCTTAAGAAGCTCCCATGCCTGCTGCCAAGTCACAGTATCGATCACTAAAATGATCATTTGATTTTTTTAAAAATTTATTAATCGAATCGAGAATTTAACATCTGGAAAAGACACGATGATCCGAGGAAAAAAGGAAATGAATTTTTAAAGTAATTGAATGACTGCCAATTCGTTAAAAATCAATAATGTTGGTCAGTTGCACACAAATCGTGCAATTGACGAAGGAACATACTGCTGTCTCTAACACTCACTATGTTTGGCACGCCATCACTGATTTTTTATCAGATTTTTTTTATAAAAGCCTCACATCAGCTATATTTTTTTAACATCTGACACTCGATATGACAAATTTTTCTCTAAAATATTCAGGCCATTCTCGAAAAGTTCGACTCTCCACATTCCGATCTTTCCCTTATTAGGTCCGATTTATTTCTTAAAAATCTCACATTCTTTGGGCGCTTTCGCTCTCTGTCTCAGTTGCAGGGAAATTAAAGATTTCCTCCTTGCTGATTCCTTTGCTGAACTCGTTTCCAACATGGAAGTCGTTGAAACAGATGGAGCTGCTGAGGGTTTTGGAGACAGTGGGACCTTGTTGAGAGAACGCTCTCCTTGTGACACTGTAAGCTGCTAATGACAAATGATTTAGAATGAGAAGCTCACAATTATCGACTTGCAGTCTTATCCAATTTGGATCCTTCTTTATCTCCTTTGTGTTCACTTTTAGCTCCGCCTTGTCTTCAGAACAAGCGGCCTGAGAATGATATTTTTGTAAAATAAACTGTGTGCTCAAAAAATATCAGACATGATCATTGATAAATTTATATCATTGATGGTCTTACCCATTCGCCCCCCTTTCATGACCATACAAAGGAGAACCGAAAACGTCCGTCAGGGGGAAAACCAACAGACAAACATAAAGGCATTTGCAATTTCTGGAGAAATGAACAGAAAAACATAAATCCGTCCAAAAAAACAACCTTGAACAATTCTTCTACACAACTCTGTTGTATCTTCCTCAGTTCAGGCGCAAGATCGAGTGGACAAATGCCCCGCATATTTTTCTGTTCGATTCTGAAATTCCACTCAAATCGCACCGTACAAGCAAAATGGCGACAGGAAAAAATTGATTTCGCCGTTCCAATCATCGATCCTCAAAAGCGCCCATTAAAAATGTATTAATTTACGGAAAGTGTAAATAATGGAATTACTCTTGAAGAATACGTACTGGGCACCGAAGAAGATGAGGGTGTGAAGACACTGCCACGAGATGGGTGAATCTCTCACTGCGAGCATCAATGGCGTATTCCCATCGTCATCGGCTACTATTGAGAAAGGGAAGAAATGTGAGTACAATAATCTTTCCACCATCGATCGATACTCGCTTGCATCATGTATACATCAATATAACGCATTTTAATTTCCTTTTTTGACGATTTCCAGCAAAAGAACGTGCAACCATAATCAAATGCCAAGTTCATTGGTTCAGTTTAAATATGGAGGAGTTAAAATGTTTTGTCCCTGAAATGCGACCAGACTATTGCAACAGCCAAGTATCTTCGACACTGCTAATAAGAGTGACTGCTTGTTACCTTGGTTTACATCCGCTCCGTAAGCAATAAGCAGTGATATGAGTTCACTTGATTGCGCACGAACCGCAACGCCGAGTGGTGTCTAGATGATATATTATAATTTATATTAAATATAGGGTTTTGAATTATTTTTCAAAAATTTCGAAGCTGACCTGGTCAACAATGGAGACGACTCGCAACTGGGTGCATGTTGAACAGAGTTCAGGAGCAACGGAGTGTGTCCTGAATGATTTTCTCCAATGCCCAAAACACTGTGTGCTCATGCATAACATCGAATACTAATCACAATTGTTGTATACGATTTGGACTCACGATAATCTTGGCATGATCGCAGTCAAGGGAATATTTCCTGTGGCGGTGCAGTTCCCTTTGCAGTGACATTGAGCCGGCGAGTTGGGATCGTAACCGTTCTGACAACCAAACAAATTATTGACCGGCAAAATTGCTTAGGGAACGAGAAGATTAATGGACACGGGTCAACATAATTCTGCGCCGATTACAAATACATATAACAGCATGCGAAGGGAAAACTAAAAAAAATGATTGACTTACCTTGAGAAGCAATTCGACAATTTCCTTCTGCTTATGAGCGACCGCCATGTGGAGTGTGTTCATAACAGCACACGTCGACCTATTCGATCATTTATATATATTTTTTTTCGTTTAGAAGTTCACTGACAGCATATGTTATTGTTCTCATTTCGCAGTTGTTCAAATCAAAACCTACATGCAATACCATCTCTCATACTACCATGTCAAATTTTACTATCAAATTTTTATTAAAATGGATTTTTGAATATATAGATATTTGGGAAATAAATCTGACCTCCCTCCGGAGTGAGTGGAGACAGTGCTGCTTGCGTTCGATCTCCTATGCTGATTTCCGTGTCTTCTTTGCGCCAGATCAGTCAATGTATTCGTGCTTCCTGCCAATTATATGTTGCAAATTTAATTAAAATATGTTCGACGACTGTGGCATAGACCTGATAAATGGCGTATACAAGATAAAATAGGAGAAACCCTCGAGTCAAAAGGAAACATCTACACTCGACACACTCAGTGAAAGCTAACTGCGTTACTCTAGGAGAATGGAATGAATCTCATCAAAGAACGCACACACTCTAATACAGAAAGCAAAGATTTCCATTTGAGATATATTAGAGCGGGAGAGTACGAGCAGCTTTTAGGCGAAAACAAGAGCTCCTTTGAATGTCACACCTCAGTGAGGGCTGGCGGAAATGAGAAAATTAAGTACGTCTTTGCCATCTCGGAAGGGAAAAGAGGGTCGGAAAAGAGGACTGACCGATGCTTGGTGAGGTGGATAATGGTTTATTCGCGTGTTGATGGAGCAGACGCTCGACCAGGTTGAGATCGTCAAAGTGGATTGCCTGAGGAAATGAAGAGTTGTAGAAAAGAACGGAGGACGATGCACTACGCCAACAATGTTTTATACTATTCTATTACAGAAAATTAGAGGAGAGAAGATGAGGTCGTCAATATTGAAGAGGCTTGAGTGCATTGTGCTAATGAATCTTTTCGAGGGGAAATGATATCGTAAAGTTGACGACGAGAAAGACAAGAGAAAGAAGGGAAGCAAATGGTGGGACACAAAAAGGAAGAATTTCTCCCTCGTAATCCCTTTGATTCACCGTCTAATTGAATAGCATCGTGGGTCTGTGGACTAGTACTGAGTCGTTAAATTGAGAGACAGACAGACCTCCAGCATCATTTCCGAGAGATTCTGAGTGACAGACGGCTTTCTCTCATCTCGTAGTACCTGACAAAAGAAAAGTGAAATATAAGTCATGTCTGCAAACTTCTTTCTAACTAATTTCCAAATAGTTTAAACCGCCAAAATCCAGGAAAAAAAAATTAATTTTAACGGTTTTGCGCTGACGTGCCGAGAGCCCCGAATTATATGTTTTCAATAACAACTACTTTTCTGCGGATGTGTTTCGAGAATATTGTACGCCCTTTCTCAAACTTGACGACATAATGATTCAAATGAGACGTAGTGCTCTAATTTTTCTTGTGAAATTTATGGTTCGCGGAGTATCAGTTTTGGAAATTTCGAGCGTTTCGAGCGAGCATCTCTTCTCGTAACATTCTTTATGCCCCCAAACAACCGAATCGTCTAGAGATGGCAAACCTCTATTAACTACCACATATCCATCAACGACGCGCATACAAAGCGGGAAAAATATTAATTGAACTGAATTGTATTGAATTGAAAGATTGGAAACGGTCTTCAATTTGAATTTTGCATATTATTAAAGTGAAAACGTCAAAAAAAATTCTTGCCTGTCTAGCTGCAGTGAATGTGAAACTTCTTCCAGTGTCGGTTGGAGTACCAACTAGGGAGGAACATTCGCTGCTCTCACCCGTATATCGACGACCCGATAGACCTTAAATAAAATTATCGACTATTGGATCGAAGGAAGTGAAACGTATCCCTGCATTTTTCAATTATGTACTTCCCAATAAGGAAAACAACATTAGAAATTTAGTGTTTGACTATGTTAAATATAGTACAAATACATTGCATAGTTACTTAAAATTACATACTCAAACCGTATCAGAATGTTCCAATGCAAAAATAATGTCCACTGGGTTTCAAGTTCCAATTATGAACTTGATCATATCAAAGCAGATCTACTTATGAGTTTTGCATCAACAACAGTTTTTTGTGACGCTTTAAAGAAAATAATTCAAAATCAATACAGAGAATGATTCATATGAACTTCATTTCTATTTTCTTTGGTTTTCTGTCATTCCATCCTTGAAATTTCCTCACAGTTTCCATCCCTCGTGTCTCCTCATATCGATTCCCCCATGCGCATACATTTCCGAGAGGTGAAAAGAGGAGGATAGGCTCCCTCTCTCCCTCTCTCTCTCTCTATTTCTCGCTAAGCGAGGAATAATCTCCTCTTCCCTTCCCGTCGGGCTTCATCGATATGAAATGAAGAGAAGTACGAATGAAGAAGAAACGTAATAATCCATTTCGTTGATTTGAGTGAATACGCTGATTCCGATACGGAAAATACTGCTGAACTAATACATTCGATACGGAAAATGTCACACTTTACTAGGGTCATACAGAAAAGATGAACCGCAACACTAATTGAATGTTCAAAGACCAGGTTGAAATCGTGAAACACAGGGGCATCACTTCTGTTGAATGCCGTCATTTGCTAGGAATAGGTATGTAGGAGAATGTTGTTCACACAAACAATTTTTCGACAGCCTAGTGAAAAGCATTATTTTTCGTGTACTAATATTTAAAGACGCATTAATTGGTTAAGAACGTTAAGTCAAGTTAAAGTTCCTAAGAACAGATCGCGTGTCATTTCATAACTCACCCGACTGACCCGACTGTTGCCTCTGTAATCTTTGTCGCAGTCGCTTTGCTGTACAAATTGACGATTCGACATTAGACAACTCCGAATTGTACCCGAATGAATATCTGCAAACAACCAAATTTTAAAAAAAATAGAATATCATCACATTGGTTGAGATTTTGTTACATTTTAAGTTTCCTAGTGCTATGGTTTCGTGATTACCTGGAAGATGAGGGCATCGGAAAAAAGTAAGAGTTAGGGATTTGAGTGAAGGAAGGAAGAAAGAGTCAGACTGAATATCTTATGAGGCTCGTCTTCGACGGAGTATTTGCGAGTAATACATACAAGCGCCTGCACTTTACTCCTCCCTTGAGTCGCTAATGCCATGGATATATTGAATTCACTCCCATTCACTCTAACAAAATAGACTTTATACACGATTTGCGCGCATTCATAGGGCAACCATATAACATATTTAGAGACAATTTTAAGTGCTCGCTGTTAAATTTGTAAATTTCTTGCAATTTACATTAAAGTTTCAACTAAACCGGTTTCGTTCTCGCCATAGGAAGAGGGAAACAATCAAGCCAAAAAAAGGAAAAAAAGAGGAGTTTGGAAAAATATGCACAACTGGTTAAAATGGATATAAAATATTTTAAGCGGCACCTGTCTGAGGTTTCCATGGATGAGTCTCTCGATGAAGTCATCTTCTTCGTTCGACGCTGAAATGGAAAAATTGCAAAAAATGAAAATGCCTCCAGAGAATTTATCTGGGCCGGCTTCAGCACCACAAAATAACGACAGCGACACATAGATGGAAAAGGCGCTACATGAATCTAAAACAGGAAGGAGCAAGGGCAAAAACCGGAAGTACTCTATTTCTTCGTTAATCTGATGGGAAGATTGCCGCCGTTGGTGACTGCACTCCGATGATAATAAATGACAGAATGAAGGAGAGACTTCGAAGCCGAATCACGAGTTTATCAATTTCGCGCGACCAGATTCCATAAGCAAGTAGCGCTCCCTCTCTCCCAGTGAGGAATTATCCTGGAGAGGAGAGAGCTGAGTGAAAACATCGACGTCGCCTTCTCTTCTTGCCGCTAATAGACTGTACATCTAATGTGGTGGATGAGATAAGACCCGGCGACCAAGTGTGGAGAGAGGCAAAATCTAGCAGTGAATGAAAATATAATTCAAATGAGCCCAATAACGAAAAAAAAGTCATATCTGCGCTCCTCGGATTCGACGAAGTAACGAACATAGTGCAGATAGTAGCTAACACTGCGGTAGTTTACGACATTCTGACACACAATAACAACGTCGCTAGTACGGAAGTGAGAATATCATCGTATGCAACTGAACACTCGCTCTCTGACACAAACAGCAACATGCACTACATACATACATGTAAACAACTAATTCGAGCACATTTCTAATTCTGTATAATCAATTAACATATCATTTGTTAATCATTGTCCATCTGTGCGTGATTTTGTGAAAAATGAGGTGTTGGAAATAATACAATTTACGAAAAGAGAGGAATCGCGAGAAGCTCGACCATTTCGGCCCTGGACATTGATGATTTTTAAAAATTGGTGATTTTTAATTTGGCAGAAAATTTGCTTTTTCACGCGGTTGCGAAATTTTTTATCAAAATTTTGACACGCCAATCGATAGGGCAGGAATTGCAATACATTACGTCAGCTTTTCATTCAAATTTTAAAATAAATCATGAATTTGTACGTCCAGATGGGCGAATCCTTGCGAATCCTCGCATAAGAGGATAGATTTTGTTACGAGTGAGCGTGGAAGAAGTATAATAGGATAAACCTGGGACATTGATGCTTTCTTCTCTTCTCCACTGTTGCTGTCAGGCTCTGCACTCAATCTCTTTTCTCTTTTCTCACTCGCTATTTTAAGTGTGAGCACAGTGTGAAACTGACAAGTCGCGGCCCCGAAACGGACAAAATCGCGATGTTAAGCATGAAAGAATGAGAGCAAGCCTTCAATATCTGGTCCTAATCTTCAAAGTTACTAGTCACATTCAACAAAATATGTTCAACTACATAGTTGAAACATCTAGTGATTTTAGAGATGTAGTAGAAGTGGAAGTGGATGAAAATATGAATGAATTTGTTTCTCGACCTTCATTACGGAAATGAGATTTTTCCTCATGACGTCTAACTACAATGCGGAAATATGCATATAGGGACATTACATGCAATTTTACGGAAGAACTGGGGAAAATAACGCGAGAGGAATGAGAGAGAATCACTATATGTGATAACGCGTGCGGGTTAGCAACGAAGATTGAAGATATGTGAGATGTTCAGAGGAGGAGGAGTTGGAAAAGCCATACTCTGATCGGACATAATTGACGACGTTGGAAACAACAAAGGCGCCAATATACGAATATCGTCCAGTCACACGCCAATCTAATTTTGTAGGAAACATGAGAGTGTGAAGTTGAATGAATAGATAAACAGAAGTCATTTCTTTCGCGCGCGCTCGATTCTTTTGTAGTCTGCAACTTGGCGTACAACATGTTAGAGAGTCGGAGTAGAAGTGAGTAGCGAGATGCCAGATTATAGTGAAGAAGGAGAGGAAGAGGAGATATCCTCCAGTCATCCGGTGATGTCACGGGAAAAGAGGAAATCGAGGATATTATCTCACTAATATCAGATTAAGGAAAAACCAATAAATGGGAGGGGAATCAATCAACAACTATTTAGAATTGAAACAAAAAAGATAAATTAATCAGAAAAATAGCCTACTTCGCGACGAACTTCCAAGGATGAATGATCCATAAAAAGGAAGAATGCTGGAAAAAAGAACAGTATTGCTGAAAGACCGTGTGCTATTTACAAATGATATGCTTGACATATTACCGTTCTTGAATTATACGCATGCGATCCCAATTGACACAATGGCATATATATTTAAAACACAAAGCTCATTTGCTGAATACTCAAGACCAATTTATGTGCGCAGTGAAAATAATTTAAGAAATACAGATTTCGGCGGAAATGCGAACTTTTAGAAGTAATAACAAGTCGAACCTTTTTGCATTCCGGGCACTCGTTGTTAAAAGAGAACGCGCGATTGACGAGAGTGTTCATCTCAAAATATTGAGGAAAATGAAAAAAAACACGGCCAATCCACAGATGGTTAAATCAAAACGACAAATTGTTAAAGGCATAAATTGAAAGAATGTAATGTTATAATGCGCTATTCCCAATGCGCTATTCTTGACACTTGCTCCCAAATAAAAGGCGAACAGAAAAATTTCCAGCGAATATGGAGAGTTATGGCGCAAAACCAATTTACGGCAATCGGTGTAACATGGGAAAGGAACAATTAATCTACGCGATTGCTTTGTTTTGCCATTTCAAGTTTCCATAAGCGTAATTATTTAATGTTTAGAAGAAGAAGAATCTACAATATACTAAAATTCAACCCACGTTGAATGTTTTCACGTTGAATAATATTTGAGCATGCTCATTTATGTTTTTTTTTAAATCGAAATTAATTTAATCGTAATCCCCCAGACGTTGTACATTTTATTTTGTGAAAATTCGAATAGAACATATAATTTTTATTTAATTAAGCAAGTATATCTTTACACATTCCCGAGTCTGACTTTGAGAGCATCATTTTTCTCTGGCGAATAGGCGGATATACCTTTTTTCCGACCACTATTAGCCAACTTCAAACAGTATTATTGGCCTACAACATGTCATTCTCATCAGTGCTGTGGGGCATGCAGTTATTCCGAATATGTCATTTATTCCGATTTTTCTATGCCAATTATGCCGTGCCGAAAACAGCATGACCTTTTTCATGCCGGTTGAGAAACATACTATTAAATTACAATAAATTAGATAAAACGTCGAATTAAGAATTTCCTAGAATTTTTGCCCCAAGAATTTTTCCCATGAAATTTCTCGACTGAGTAATTTTTATCGTGCGATATATTATTTTAAAAGGCATTAACTGATTATGTGTGTGATTTCGTGACTTACGGGATACAATTTTTCTTTAATTCCTTTATTTTTCGATAAAATTTTCATGCGGAATATGCCGTTTATACCTAATTATTTTTTCGGCATATACCCTTTTGCCGTCGTTTTGCAAATGGATCATGCCACACAGCACTGATGCGCATCTCATGATTGCATCAAGCTGTTCAATGCCTTGGAACAAATATGTAGATGATGTGCTTTCGCAATTTAGTCTTAATTGGTGAGCATATATGTCATACAACGCTCGTTTTGCGATTTATTTTATTTAGCTACACAGGTGGTGTTATGTGAGTATGAACTATGTTCTTATCTGACCCCTTGACGAGAAAACATATTGCGGAAACGGAATAATACTCTACAAGCATAGGCATAACATCGGAAATCAAGGAGAGAAATGACCGATCGAATCAAGAAATAAGTGCTTGTTTGTAGTAAGTGAAGTAAATACTTGAGCGGAATATTCAAAAAATGGAGCAACGAATGAGAAATTGGGTCATGTTCAGAGTATTCATGGCGTATGTGAATAAGCGAAAGGAGTGCACGAGAGGACTGCTATGATCAGAGGAAGAAGTCAAATGAACTATGACTCGATAACGAGGGAAATAAAAGATAGAGAGAAGATAGAGGGGGGGGGGAGTTAACATATCGTTCTTAGAAAACAGAAAGAGTGAGAGAGAGACTGGATAAAAGGATTTGAAAATAAAGATGGAAAATACCGGCACTCGATGATGAGTATAGGGATTGATAATGAGGAAGTAACGAATCGTGATATTGTTTGGATAGAGAGTAGGACTCTCGATATTGAACCGTCAAGAGAATCTAAAACGATAGCAGTAATACAATAGAAGGAAGTGGCAAATCAGAGAGCTCGAAGTGCTCACTGAACAGTATTCCCTGATAATGAAAGAGGCGGTTTTCCGATACTATTAGTCGATTGCACTGCTTATTCTTGACGACCGGGAGTATAGTCTGACTCTGCAAAATGACATTTTTTCTAAAAAAATTTCGATATTGGATATCTATAACTAGCAGGGATGTGTTGAGGTTAAATACACTACGCTCTATGCGTACACTACGCTCTCTGCATAGTTCTGCAGGTTCGGTCCAGGGGGACCTCGGTAGCTTGCTTCAGGTACGGTCCAGGGGGACCTCGGTAGTTTGCTTCAGGTACGGTCCAGGGGGACCTCGGTAGCCGGCTCCAAGTACGGTCCAGGGAGAGCTTAGGATGTTGGGGAATCTTAATCGCTAGAAAGAGTACTGGCTTATTCCGTTGCAAAAGGCTCGTCAGGCTGAGAGCGATCGAAAAAAAGTTGCCACTACGCCACTTCGTGGCTCCGTGGCAACTTTTTTCGATCGCTCTCAGCCTGACGAGCCTTTTGTCACGGAAACGCAGGATACCGTATGTTGATTTCCTTGGCGTGTTCGAACACGTTTCTGACATCGCAAAACACTTTTCCCGCGATTTTCCACGCTCCCCGGTTCATTTGGGAACTTTTTGAGATTTTCAATTTTCCACGTTAAAACATGTTAACAAGTCCAGACACATTTCTGACATCGCAAAACACTTTTCCCGCGATTCTCCACGCTCCCCGGTTCATTTGGGAACTTTTTGAAATTTTCAATTTTTCACGTTAAAACATGTTAGAACACGTTCAGACACGTTTCTGACATCGCAAAACACTTTTCCTGTGTTCCCCTACGCTCTGCGCATCAATTGAACACTTTTCGAAATATTCGGTTTTTCACGTTAAAACGTGTTAGAACACGTTCAGACACGTTTCTGACATCGCAAAACACTTTTCCTGTGATCCCCTACGCTCTGCGCATCAATTGGAAACTTTTCGAAATTTTCGATTTTTCACGTTAAAACTCGGCAAAACAGGTGAGAACGTGTTTCACGTTGTTCAAAAACATGTTAGGACCACTTCTGGCACTTGCGAAAAATGCGGCAAAAGGTTTGCCCGCGGGGGAGGTCGAACCTGGGGGTCTCCGATTGAAAGTCTGGCGCGTTATCCACTTGGCTATGAATTTAGCGGATTTTTATATTAAAATTTTGAAAGGTTTTCTGAGCAGTTATCATATGCAAAAGGTTCTGAGAAGATTGCGCAAATTTGAAGCGATTTATGGCGAAAATGGAAAAATGCCCTCGAAAATGGAAAAATCATTTCCTATAAGTGGAGGAATTTTCAACTCCAAAAACGGATACTGGGAACGCCCACATTTTCCATTTAGAGTCCAACTACTGATGAGAGGTATTTCTAATTTGGATGAATATTTTTCTATGGATTGGCGTAGTCGTAGTCAAATTTTTTTCCTCGAGATTTTTGATTTTTTCTCTCTTTAAAAAATAGCCTGCAGCGTAACACCGGCTACATACGTCGAGATTACTAGCAGAATAACAAACCCCCCCCAATTCACCATCTTAACATTGAAGAGAGTTATGATTTTCAAAGTTTGTCTTGGGAAAATTCGAGTACAGGTTTCCTTATCTTTCACCCGATTGTTGTGAACTTGTTATCAAAAATATTACAACGCCATTGTAGAGATCGCCTGCTCAAATACCCTAGATTTTTATAACTTTTCAGACAATTGAAAAAATATTTGTTAAATGCATGACAGATAATAATAATATTTAGGGTGGAGTTTCGCGCGATTTCTCGCATATATCTCTCTTATCAGCCAAAATTATATTTTCGAAATAACAAAAAAAAGATGTCTTCCAAACTCACTATGCTTTCTCCTGCACACAACAATAATGACAATGACGACGACGATGAGGAGAATGATGGCAATCTGGAATGAACCAATACAAAAATCACGAATTAACTATGAGTTTAAACCAACAAAAAAATATTTTTACATTATACATATATGTGTAAAAATGTAACAAACAAATTTGAAGAAATACAAATACATATTTTTAAAAGAATACCAATTGAACCTTAAAAAGAGAGATCATATACGTTACAGAGCCACCAATCAGTCGCTTTTCCCATCTTCTCCCCTCCATAAAAAACATGGTATGCAACGTACAATCAGTCCGATGAGGAACGTGTTGGAGAGAGCAAGTGGACCAGTCTCGGGTCTGCCGGTTGTGATCTTGGGAATGGCAGGAGAGATCGATGTGACGCTCTGAACACCAACAGTTACGAACTCATAATGATAAATGCGCAATGCCACCAATACAAATGGCAAAATCGTTGTATTTTTTTTAAAATTCAATACGTTTTCATGATAATTCTTTCAGCACGCGATCACTGATTGAATTAGTCCAGCAAAATCAATTCCCTAATCCCGTTTTTGTGAACAGTTGTGTGTGGTACTTTGAGAGGATAAAACCCGTGGAATTTTGGAAACGGTTACGAACTCATAATGATACATGGAATTTTATGCTACAGAGTTTACAACCCCGTTCAACCGATGCGAAATCATAGCCCGTCGCAGAGTTGCATTTTCAGCCAATTATATTATTACTGATTTGAATTGCATAGACACCGTTATTTTGAGCTTAAGAAAATTCACGTCCGAAAAAAAACATGTCCGTGGTTTTAGGGCAAAATCTGGCTCTGTTCGGGTCGTGGAGGATTTTAATAATTAAGAGGGACGTAGATATTTAAGACCGTCATTGGTTCTCAACCAAGTCTTCCACATTGTGGAATACGAGGGTATCACCGAAACTCAAGAAATTGGTTTAAAGAATGCATATGATTTTTCTATGTATTATTTTTTTTCAGGCAAAAAATTTGTCGAAATCTTGGGTTCTCAGTAACAAATAATCTCATGAAAATAACGACTGCGAAAATGGGCCGGTTGTTTACAACTCACCGCATGAGTGCATGAGTGAAGAACATATCGAGTGAGAAAAAAGGATAAAGTTCACCACAAATCAGTTCATTTTAGTGATTCGTTTAGTCAATAGTATTTTACAATACTGTTCATTTAATGGAGAACCTTAAATACATCTTAATCAATCTCATAAGAGATATTGGTGAGAGAGAGAGGTGAGAGAGAACGTTGCCAGTCCATATCAATTGGATGATTCACGATCGGAAGAGAGGAAGAAGGGAGTTGATTTTATGAATCATTCAATACTTGACTCACGAAGCTGAGCATACAGTCGAAATGATATAAAATGAACAAAAAATTCTCCACTTATAAGAAATAAAAATGTCTTTCTGTTTGACTACTTTTTTCCGTCCGCGCAACGTTCATTTCCCGTGGTATTTTCCAAGCATACCCATACTGTCCTCTAATAGTAAGGTTCAACCCCCGCCGGTGGCCTCACGTTTGCCAATTTTTACGATCCTATACGATACTGCGAGAAACTCGCACTCATACTCGCACATGTGGTGAAACCGTGCAGTGCACACATTCATTTTCACTTTTAGCTAGGGAGTCGAACTCAAAACGTTCGGATTGATAGTCGACGCTCCTACCCACCCGACTGCCAAGGCAGTTACGAGGGATAGATGAGATAAAAGTCAGTCGGGAGATTTTTCGCAAACTATTTTATCGATATTTTGGGGGTCTCCAGGGTTCCTTAGCAACTTTTGACAACTGAAAAGAGGTACCCAAATGAGTCCCAAGTTTGGTATTTTCAACGTTTTTAGAAAGCACACGGTCACTTCGCGACCTGCCTTGTAAGAAGGTCTATTCATAAATCAATCTGAACGAATGGTCAGTTAATGGTGAGACGCGCCATCGACTTCCCCTGCCTCACCCGAAATTCTCAGTCTAAACCACGAATAATGATCCTGACCAGAATTTATAATGATATGTAAAGTATTTTCTCACAATTCACATTTCTCTGCAAGCATTTGCTAATATTACCTCTTCCTTCACGGTAAGAGAAGGAGGCGCTCGATTCGGCTCTTTTTCAATGGGATTCGATGCAGCGATCGGAGGCCTGCAAGCAACGAGTCAATTGTTGATACATCGTTTTAATACATTGCTTGTGTTTGTCTAATTATTCCAGTTGTCAATCAGGTGTATGTATAAACTACAAGTCTTCTGGGGGAAATCTGAAACTCGCCTGGTCGTTGGAAGAAGTGGTCTGGAGGAGTGTTTAACGGTCGTTAGTTTCGAGTAGACCTGGCTTGGAGGTAGGCCCGAACCCTGCAACAGCAAATTGAAGGATCCCTTCAAATTATATATTTTAATCTCAAAATTATTAAGCCATTGTAGAACAACTGCAATGAAAGCCAAGACAGTCACATTTTACTCACAACCATATCACTCTTAACGAAAAATGCTCGGGAACGCCTATTCGATATACACACGACCTGTCCTAGAAAGTGCGTCTGTGTATAACCCCTACATTATTCGAAAAAAAGTTACTAGAAAAAGTTCACAATTATTGTCGTCTCTTAATACGTTGTCACAATATGACACGGGAAACCATCCCGAAACTAGAGGATATACATGAAAAATTAGGATTCGAAAAGCTAGAAAAGCGTAGGGAAGCGATTGACTTGAAGACAGCTATGAATTTTCTGAGAGGCAAATTCAAAACCTCTAAACTCAAGCCACTTCACTTCAGCTATTGTTACACACAAAATGGAATCTAATTCACAAATGCTGGCTCTGGTGCCAACTATAAACACCATAGCTTCTTCCCCAAGCGGTGAAACACAACTGTACAGTTCTATTATTCGCAGTGGTGCATTTTCTACTGTTTCTCCAAGTTCTTGCGTCATCTTGGGATGCGGAAACAATACGAGGAATCTCTGATTCATCCTAGGGAGAAACGCCAGCTCGCTCAATTTTGTTGGCGGTTCCCTATGGATGACATGAAAATACCATTATATAGAAAATACATGGCAAGTTGCCATTCAATTAATAAAAATGTAAGAACGCAAATAGACATCGAGCATAAAATTGGTGTGAGCAAAGTAAGTTTAAAAAGTAGTTAAGAAAGGATAATATTACATTTTTTGATGAAAGATGCAAATATGATGAAATATGTACCTCTACCGTATCTTCATCGTCAGTTGGGGCGTTCGCACTTCCTTCGACAGCCGAGTTATGGGGAGAAACGACATCAACCTGAACATCTAAGATTAAACGAACAGCCGCACACTCCCAATTTTCCACAATTTGACGTTTTCTTGAGTGCTACCGCAATTTAATTAGATCTCATAGCATATTTTCACAATAGCGCATATATAATTCAGATTATCGTTGTTGGTCCTGAAGAACCCATTAGGATAAGGAATGAAATGTGTAAATGTGTCCATTTCCTCACCGGTTCTTCGTCGTCCTTTGACTGAGCCGCGACATTTCCAATTGCAAAGAAGAGTAGAAGAAGAAAAGATATGGAGACAGAATTGAACTGCATGACTGAGGAGAACAAAGGATTAGATACACAGAGTGGAAAGTCTCCTACTTCCCTTACTCTGGAGATGCTGTCTCCTCCAGAGAGGGAGAGAAAGGGGGGGAGAGGGAGAGAGCGAGAGTCGTTTAATTGAAATAGTTGGAAAAGATGTGGTCTCTCGCTCTCTCGATTTGGCATGCTTTCTCGGCAACATACAGCATTAACAAAGTTGGGGAAGTAAGAGACTTTGTAGTAGCACGCGATACAATACATTGGACACAAATTCATGTCTGAGTTTCGATGATTTGGACAATTTGAACGAAGGGAGGGGAGAAGAAGCGAGAAAAGGCAACGAACCTCTGCGAGAGCTTCTTTCAGGACTTTGCGCACACTAAATTGGCCCAATCAGATGGCAGAAAACGAAAGTACGAGGAAAAGGCCGCTCAAACGAGAGGAGAATGATGGCCTTATCACTAAGGGAAGCGATAACACGAGTCACGATCAATAACTGAGGAGTCGGAATGGAATTAGAAGAGACACAAAATTACGTAGACTTGCGCAAGGCCGGGGTGTGGCCGGAAAGGAGGAAGGTTTGAGAGCGAATGATGAGAGAGCGAGAGAGAGAGAGGGAGAGAGAGAGAGAGATGTGAAAGAAGACGAGGAAAGAATTGAGGAATAGAGAGAAACTCCTCATGAGGAGGGAACAATATATAATTTAGAGAGCATTTAATCATCTCTCAGCTCGCTTTTCTCGCGTGTCAATAGTAAGGGTCGACATTTTCTCAACTAATCACTCTTGTACAATAATTATGGAAATGCCATTTGAAATTAATGAAATGGCAAAAAATGCGGCGATGATTAAAGTGAGCACGATCGAGCGTTTGAGAACCTAAGGAAAAAGGCCCCGAGTACAGTGAATGAATGAATCATGGGAGAGATAGATAGAGAGAGGAGGAGGAGAGAAGAACTACTGACACCCCCATGAATCACCCCCATTGGTACCGCTACAGAGGACAACTATCGGGGACTCATTACTTCTTTCTCTCACACTCGCCGCAAATTAGCGCCTAGCAGACAGCTCGCGCGCCAAAGATAGGGAGACAATAACTTCATGGCACATGATCAGTTAAAAATAAGGAGTAAGTTTAGGGAAAAGAGAGAGAGAGAGAGAGAGAGAGAGAGAGTTGGCAGTCTCACGGGGATGGGCTGCATATATGAGTAATCACTATCGATACAGCGCTAGTGTGTCTATCGAGAGAGAAGGGAATAGGGAGAGGCGCGCTCTCCTTCTTACTATCCTTCTCTCTCTCTCTCTCCCTCTCTGTCTCCCATTCTCTCTTTTAATCACATTCTCTCACACGCACAGGACATTCTAACACTGTCGATAAGCGGAAAGAGAAGAGGAGTGCGCTGCTCTCTCTCTCTCCGATAAGGAGTGTGTAGTAGTATGTGGAATGGGGGAAGGAATGTTGTTGCTTAGAGATACGCAAGTAAATGTTCTCGGGATACATTCTCACTCAGATGCACGTTCTATTTCTATGCTTGGAATATCTCGCTTTGAAATTTAACATGTTGAAATTTCAAATTTCACAATCTGTGCGCCTTACCAATGTGTCAAATTTGGGAGAGTTTGGTGTTTTAGAAAGTTCGACAATGTAAGCACACTCTCATATCTCAGAATTGAAGGCGAAAACGGAAAATATGATGATTTCTATGCTCTTTTTGCACTTTCCAAAAGACGACCGACTCGTAAAATGAACAACTGTGGGAGCAAACTGCTTGTTTTTTTTCAGCCAAAGTAATATGGAGGAGAAGTGGGCGCGAAACGGTCGTGTCATTCACTGCAGAGAAGCTAAACGACACTAATTCGAGTTATTCGTTTCTATTCCTCTCTCCTCATTTAATTTGACAGTGAAAGGAAGGGACGCGAGCTTCTCGCAGGTTTGTAGTAGGGAATCGAGAATCTTAAGGGGGCGGAAGAGTAGAGAGAAGAAGACGAATTTTACACGCACTTCTCTCTCCGCTATTTCTTTGTTCGGACAGATGAAACGTTGACTGCACCTTGCACTAAAACAACGAGCCAAGAAAAGGACGAATACAGATGTGAGGGGGGAAACGAAATCACAGACAATGAATCATCATCTATACACGGTGAATTGAGAGTATTCTAAAAGGAGGGAATGAGAGGCGAGAGGTCAGCATTACAATAGATAGATCCAATAGCATAACACGTTCTCAGGTATCGGATACGTCGTGTATTTAAGGATAGATCAATGGCGTGAGGGTGGAAGATGCGAGGGGAGATGAATTACTAAGGAACAGTTAAAGAGTCCGATTCTGTGATTAACCATGACGTTCACAGACAGAAGGATAGAAAAAGGCAACCAAATTATCCCAGTTGTATATTGTCCCATGAATGTCTAAACTGTGAAGCTGACCCAAATGTGAGAGGAAGGATCACAGATATTTCTTTTTATCATCTTACATATACTACCAATTTTTGTTTCTTCTTATTCTTTTCTCAATGGCAAGCAATACACTAACAAGAGAAAAAAATTATAGCAGAGAACGGAACGAACTTACATTTTCACTCTTTTATATGCATCGTGGGAGCATAATAGGATAATAAGTGACAGCTGCCGATCTGTCTTTCTCACATCAGAGGATATTTGAGTGAGGGGAGAGAAGAGGAGGGAAGATAATGAGAGAACACAAAGGGAAGATAATGAGAGATCTTACGTACACGAATTGGAAAAAGGTGGAAGCTTTTACCCCACATTTCTTTACTTCTTCGTAACATTCATCTCTTTAGTCCACTTCGTCTCTCAATCGCAAAATGATTAATGTTGTGGAACAGGGGAACGATATTACGTGGACGCGTTTGTCTGACACACATAATCAAAATGGGAGATCTATTAGTTTAAAGAATTATTCGGAAGCGTGTTTCATCAGAAAAGTAGTAGTGCTAATTCTCGTATCCCGCGCTGCTCGGAAAAGTAAACATAGTATCACGTACAATTGGAAGACGATCGTAGGTACACAGAGAACTAAGTAACTACTTAAATAAAAGGATGAGAGGTATCAACAGAGTTTTTTTTTATGATATTTAGGAAAGTTGGGGAATCTTAGAAGGAAAGCAGCGTTGCATCTTGTGGATGCATCGAGATTCTTTGGAGACGAATTATCAAAGATATTCCGACAAAAGATATATACCATGCAGCGAAAAAAAGAAAATACATTGAATCCTTCACAGCTATAAACAAATGATTGAAAAGAGGATAGGGAGTTTTTTTGAAAATAATATCAAATTAATGTCATAGTAAAGGTTTGAAATGATGGTTCGAAATTGCAAAAGGAGAGCAGTAAGAAATCATGTACTATGTAGATTGAAAGATAATTAAAAGGTCCATCGTAGGTCTACCATGAAAAAGAGAAACGCAACAGAATTTGTAATCTAATTTACGAGGCGACTGGCTTAAAATCAGGTTATGTTCAATCGAAACTAGAATTATAGGATCAATCTCGCTTTGCTAGTGGTTATGTTATATGGAAGTACACCTATCAATTCCCATCCAGCCTTCGGAAAAGCAATTGTGCTCGTTAGAGATGTAGCTAGCTACTTGTGTGCTCTTCTAAGATGGGTCTCCAAATGTCTCCTCTTTCTCTCTCTCTCTCTCTCTCTCTCTCTCTCTTCTCTCTCTCTTTCTCTCTCTCATTCCTCCTCTCTTCCTTACTCTTGTTTCTCGAAGACAAATAGTTTGCAGGCGGCCTCCTTAGATGGGCCGTATCAATTTGAAAGACGGAAAAGAACGAATCGAGGGGGATACAAAACAAAATGACTCTACATTTAAATGATATTTAAAATATTTATTTAAATGAAAAGATATTTAAATGAGAGTTCTGTCACGACAATCTGCAAGTCGAAAGGGTCGAAATATTGCATTCCGCAAAAAAATTAAGCGTACACTCTACTCCCGGAATTCACTTGGAGGACTTTGAGTGAAACCGAACACAAAGCAAAATCAACAAGCCATCCAAAGTGCAGAGACGAGATTTATCTAACAATCAGACACTCTCGCTTTCAACTCACAATCCCACGACAGAATGCGGGAGAAAAAAGGACAGAAATTGCAGCTAACGAGTCATGAACTCTCCCAGTCTCATATCTCTCGAATGGCACACTCTCGAAATCCCGCCTGGTTCTCTCGCGTGCGTTGGCTGTCTGCCATCTCTCTCTCTCTCTCTCTCTCTCTTGGATCTCTCGCTGACGTTAGACCAGTGTTTGCCGTCCTGTATCGATCACAATTAACCTCTGAGCAAACCACATTACGATTGACAAGGAAAATAATTAAATGTATCGGCTGGAATATTTGATCAAGAGAAAATAGATGGGGGGGGCACCGTCGTTTCCTCTTCTCTCTCTCAGTTCACTGCGTCTCTTTCTCTCTCTCACTCGAATGTTTCGTTCGTACACTGGGAAAGTTACGTACAAAGGTCATCAACGCCACGGGAAAGAGCGGACGATCAAACGGGTTGCAATTACCCCCTCCTTTATTTCTCGTTCTCTATTAGTTTGATATTAAAATGCAATGCAGCGAAGAAAATTTAAGGTATGCATTACTAACATTATTCAATAGGGCACGATTAATGTGGAACTACAAACAGTTCACAACGCAATGACAATATCTAGATCAAAAAGGTGAACCTTCATTCGAAACTTGATATTTGGAAATGTTTTAGAGGCGAGGGGGTTCAAGGGATGTCTCAAGTGTCGATAGACGATGGGAAAACGACTGAGTGGAGGGAAAGCAGTTGTGATCAAGCAAAATCATAGAGAGGGGTGTGACGAGAGAAAGAGTGAAGGTAAAGAGAGAGAGAGAGAGAGAGAGAGAGAGAGAAGGTGGCATCAGGTGAAGGTAAAGAGGAGCGATTGGAAGATCCGCTGATTAATTGAGTCAGATGGAGTGATGCAGTAATTGTAATGATTGGGAGATCGAGTGTGAAGTTCGAGTGCGAAATAGCGTTGGCTCATGGTAAGGAGCCAGATCTTCTAGAAATATGCAGCACAAGAAACTTTCTGCAGTTGCTGGTTATCAATTGCACAGAGGTGAGCGACGTCTGTGCTGGTAATACTATTAGCACGTCCATGCTATGCATAAGGCCAGAGTGCATACGCAGATAGAAACATTACAATGCACCGGGTAGATAACAAACAATATGCATATGCCGACGTCACTGCGAGCACGGAATTTTATATTTGCGCACAAGTGAAACGATACTTCGCGTCCGGATCATCTCGTGCATGTGTGTGATAGCTGCCATCTTTCGGAGCTGAGTGGAGGTACAAAAAATATTAAAATAAAGAGAAGAGGAATGTAAAGTTGCGATGAACGAAGAAGTATTGTTAAATACTTGTTTCCGGTTGTGCATAAAGCAACAATGGCTAACATTGAACACATTTTCGAATCAGTCGTCAAAAAGATGACGAACTATTCTATAAAATTTGAGAAAAATTGTTTATAGTAAATATCATGGAAATTGCACAACGGGACATGACTACTTTGCGTTTTCCTTTCGATTGGAGAATGAACTCGAGATTTCGCTAAAAAGAAAAGAATACTTCGGAACAGAAATTTCGAGTAATTTAGAATGAGAATTGGGAAAATTATTGCGAATTTTGCAAATGTATTAGTTGCATTTCTGGCAATAGAATAATGTTTTCTGTCGTTTAAGCGATGGGTTGCCCTTGCTGTATGGCTGCACTCAGTCCGAACAAAATTCGGGCAGTGGTCGTGTCCAAATTGGAACGATGCATAAATCCCATTGGAATATGTCCAGTCGGAGTTTGAAGTACAGAAGGAAGAGAGGCCGGCGGCTGACTACAATGATCAAATTGTGTGATGGTAACGTGTCCAAGGCTTATTAAATTATCCCCTAGTTGCGGCATTGTTTTTGTCATTTTTAGGTGAGACTAATTAAGATTTGAATTTGAAATTAATTCGACTAAAACTAGTTTGAAACTCACAGTCTGGCTTCCATTCCTTGTGCAGCACCTGCAGCCGCATTCATCATTGCAGCAACCGATGCAGCAGCTGCAGCAGGGGCGAAGATGGTCGACCGCTGAATTTGCAGTGCTGCAGATTCCTCGACCGTCGCCTGCCGCTTGAACTTGTTCCGACGATTTTGGAACCAGATTTTCACCTGAAACTGTTTGCATCCACTTATGTTTGTTTTAAGTTTCGTTTGTTTCTTAAACCGTTGATTATGCTATAATTTCTGTTTTAGAAACTCCCCCAGTAAGTTTATAAAAAAATCGATTGGACATCTTAATTCTTCAAAAAAAAAGATTTTTTTTTCAAAAAAAAAATTCTTCAAAAATCTTAAATTTTCATAAAGTATTACGTAGAATAGGGAAAGAAGATAATAATTAAAGATAATTATTAGAAGAAGAGATATAAGATACTCGAGATTGCCTGCCTCTGTTCCTGGTTTTTGAATTTCCCGGGAACAATGGGATCAACAGCAGGAACAACAGGAATACATACATATTATCCCTATGCAATACCCAAAAGGCCGGGAGTTATTTGGTATACCCCATGATATGGAATTTAGATGTGACTCGGAATCGCGGCCCTAAGAAAAAAAGAAGCCCTCGATTTTTTCTAATATTCTGACAGAAGATACCATGCCCTGTCTAACTACTTCATCAGAATTGCTATATCGCTAGTTTTCGCAGAGAATGAGGCGAAATTGTCGGAAGGGGGGATAAGCTAAGTTGAAGTGTTAATACTCGGTGGCAAAACGAGCTATCATAATTCGGTTGACGTAGTTAGATCGAAGGTGTCTTCACTTGGCATATTAGAAAATCCGTGAGTATCGATTTTATCGTTGCATGGCGACGATGCCGAAAACACACCGAGGTAGTGAACCAACAGTCCTATTCCAAACAACTCGCGGCCCTTTGGGCATTGCATTCAGACAAAGTGTTCTGGTCGTCTTGAATAGCTGACTATACGTCATAACAATTATAAAATGTTATAAGATAATTAAAAATAATTATAGGAATATTGAGGGCGACTACCTGTGTCTCGGTGAGGCTGAGCTTATGAGCCAGAGCGGCTCGTTCGTTAGACGACAAATACCTCTTATTGTCGAACATGTGCTCCAACTGACTCACCTAAACTCATTTTTGAGCTCCATCTCATTCAAATTCGAGTTTAGTCAATTTGTCGCTCTCACCTCTCTCTCATCATAGAGTTGCTATACACTGTGACCCCTACCTTCTATAGCAGAGTAACATTTTTGGTTTTATGAGCAAGTTCTTTGGGCTTTGGGCAGCAACTCTAATAGAAGTTCTCACATCCCTAAATCATAGAATTAAAAAAAGATTTACAAATTACCCCGTCATCAAACACCTTTGTTATTTCAATCGAAATTCAAGGGTGCTTCCTATATCTATATATCTTCCCTTTATTTCTTGTCAAACTTTAGAACCTGTTGCACCTCGGGCGTAGATAAATTATTATTATTCTGTCACCATGGGTACCTGATATCTACTGAATACGGTTCTTGTCTTCTTTTTCTTGTTCTCATTATTATCCAGGCTCAATGTATGATCCATGTTATCTGAAGCGACAGTTATACTTCCCACGAGTTATTTCGTAACCTACACGCACCAGTTATTTCTTCGTCTATTTCCGAATCTCCGTTTGTAGTAGTCGATTCTGAGGATCGACGAAATGCTGATCCCTCAAAATCAACAATGTCGCTTCCTCCACATATTTTTCATTCTACGAAGTTCTAAGGCATTTTCTCCGGTTAAATTCGTTTGTCTTCGTTTTTTCTTACCGTATTCTAATGAATGAATACAAAGTATAAAAAATAATAACCTAAAACAAGCGAGAAAAGGATCCGGCAAAAACTTTCAAACTTATAAAATACATTTTTAAAGTAACGGTCTACACTAACATCGTCTTGATGAGTTGACATCACTGAGTGTATGCTTGATTGATCGTCGATTGGCACTGAAATCTTACATTTCATGTCCCGATTACCTTGTTTCTGTTCGGTTTTCGCATATAATTAGCATTTTTTAAAGAAAAATCGAGCCCGAAATAACGCGAGTGATTCCTTTTCGTCCCTCAATATTTTGGCTGTCTGCTTATTGTTGTCTCGTGTCATCTTTGTGGTCCATCAAATTCGGGTGTTGAAAAGAAAGGCGCTAGTGAGATGAAGCCCTCCCCTCATTCACTACCATCACATTCAACATAATAGACTGAGCGACTAATGACTTTTCGTAGATGAGCCTTCCCTCGAATAAGCCTCATTCAAACAATTGTGTATGCGGAGCGAACGCGCGTTTCGCGATAACAAGAGAGTCGAATAGGCGAAAAAGAATATGGAGATACAGTAATCCAGCCGGAAGTAATCAGCTCGTAATATCGTTATGTAAACGCGCCACGGAAGCTTCAGTAAGCTGACGTATGACATAATTACATATCGCAATGTGTCGCTATTAAATACATGATCTTAACATAATTCTATGTGCGAAAACCAATCATATCCTTGCGAGGATTACGCAAAAATGGACCGAAAGAGCACGCAGGCGCTAAGTGTTCTTTCACATTATTTCCTATGGATGTGGCGTAAACTACGGGATTTCTTGATGCACTAGCATTAGCCTCTGACTATTTCAGCGTTGAAAAAAATCCCCGAACAGAGCATTTCCGAACAGAGCAGTCCGCATTTCTATTCTCCCCACGCTCCAATCTAATTTTAATGCGATTAGCGTCATCACTTAGAAGTTTCGCCTCGTTCGGAACCGTTCTCTTTAACCTCGATTTTAGTGGGCGCGTGAAAAGTGGCTGAGATTACGGGGAAAAGAACACACTAATCGACAAACGATAATGGACACGACTAATTCTTTCAGAGATTGACAACTTCTCAGAACATATAGAAGGAGATGCGCCGGAAGGAACTGGAACAATCTTCAACAAATGTTGCAATCGGGATACACAGAGAATGAATATACTGAGATGAGACACCTAGTATATGATTTACTCAATATTGAGTATATTAGTGCGTCGAGAATGCCTGCGAAAAGGAGAGATTTGTAAGTATATCATATACTAGGTGTCATATCTCTGTATAGGATACACTGAATAGTAAAGATATTCATTCTGGGTGTAGGATCTAACCACTTCGGACGAATATTTCAATCATCGTTTCATCCAATAAACCAATATGTTGCTATTTCACACCTCTGGAAGAGGTAAACGGTCTATCCTTCTCCTCCCTGAAGAGTCAACAGCCCTCCTCGTTTCACACACTCTCTCGTCTTGACGAGAGAGGCTGATAGCACTCACATTATGACCAAAAAATAGTAAGTATATGATTCTCGAATAGTACCTCGGAGTTCCCAAATGATTCGACCACACACTATACATCGATCGTCGTGTCTTTTCCAGTTATTCTCAATTTTGCTCCGAAACGAGAGATTCAGCTTCAAGGTGGGGCTCCTTTTCAAGATTCACACAGTCATCGCCGTCTATCGTCGTTAAAATCGATCTAATGGCAAAAAGCGAAACGCTATCCTTTCGAGCACAATGCGAGGCTATCCAAAAATTGTAGAGGTTCAGCAATTGTAGGTCCACATCCTCATTTTGTCCAGATCCTTACGTTGTACGCGTGCTATACTACAAGATAATCAGGAATTCCTCCACTTATAGGAAATCATTGTGTCCGTCTGTCTGTCTGTCTGTTTTTTTTCGTTCGCGTGACAGACATTGTTTTGCCATGGAAAAAAGTTGCCACGGAGCTACGAAGTGGCGTAGTGGCAACTTTTTTTCGATCGCTCTCAGCCTGACGAGCCTTTTGCAACGGAATAAGCCAGTACTCTTTCTAGAGATTAACATTCCCCAGCATACTAACTTCCCCCTGGACTGTTCCTGGAGCCGGCTACCGAGTCCACCTCCCTGATCCGAACCTGAAGCCGGCTAGAGAGCTCCCCCTGAACCGAGCCGGAAGTAGGCTGCCAAGGTCCCCCTGAACCGAACCTGAAGCAGGCTGCCGAGCTCCCCCTGGACCGAACCTGGAGCAGGCTACCGAGCTGCCCCTGGACCGAACCTGGAGCAGGCTACCGAGCTTCCCCTGGACCGAACCTGGAGCAGGCTACCGAGCTCCCTGGACCGAATCTGCACCCAGAACTATGCATAGAGCGTAGTGTACGCATAGAGCGTAGTGTATTTAACCTCAACACATCCCGGCCAGTTCACATTAAGTGTGTTTCATAAAATAGATTATGTTACCTGTTCCAATTGCATGTAATTGTGGCATGCCAACCATCAATTGTTGCAGATGCGCCAGTGGAAGAAGATTAAGAGGAGCAGTGACCGAGCCAGACAGGAGACCTCAAAAAGGCCGAATTAGTCAATTGACGGAGATATACCAAAATCTTCCTTTAGAATATAATTCGATGCTAAGATTTGAAATTGCTGAAAACAAAACAAAATAAAAAAATAAGTGAATTGTCGCAAGCGACCTCACTTGATTGAAATAAAGCCGCTATTTGGTGCATTTGAAGTGAAGGAAAGGGAAGGGCGTGCGTTAAAGGAAAATCTCTAATAGGCTCGGACGACCAACCAGAAGAAGAATCTTCCTTTATTTCGTTCTTCACTGATCTAAATGACGTGTATAAATAATTTTTCAGAAACTTTGAAACATATATGCGTAGCCCATTTTAGGGTCGAGTTCCCGATTCATAAAGTTTGCACTAGGATAAACTTTTCAGCATAGGCCATTTATTCCTAATACCCTTCAGGCAGACTCTCAATCCTGTCAGAAAGTCTTTAATAGTATTTTCCACTTCCATATGCATATGCATATGTACACTGACACTGATATTCGACATTGCATAATTTAGTCCACATGCATTTAATTAGACAAATCAGATTTAGAATATAGTTACTTTAAAGAGCATCAGCATGTTGAGATGTGCGACGATATCATTCAGCGTACGAACGAGAAAAAAGATTCTTCATAATCATCAACCGTCGCTTTTTCGATGAATTCGAGCGTCTCTTAATCAGCGGCAAAGAAGCCATAATTGTCAAAATTTGATGAAAGAGTATTATGATATGCCGTCTACGAACGGCCATTATGAATGAATCGATGACCACAGATGACATAGATGAAATACGATATTAAGTAACCAGCCCACAATAGACGAAATGTCATTAATAGCGTACAATGCGCAAGACTGAATAGATCCTGATTTATCAACATTTTTTCACTGAAATGAGAAAATGAATTGTGATAGGAAGCTACTTGTTTTGAGACGCTTCGACATGAAATTACCCCTCACAAAGAATGATTCTATTATCACGTTAGCTCATCTAGTCGCGAGACAAAAACGCGCGTTGCTTTGAGGCATCGGGAGTATTGAAAACCACTTACGACAGGAGTAATTCATCGATGAGAAATCCCGATTTGGCGCTAACAATCACGTTCTCATCCGATTTCAATTCAGAAGGCGACCGAGACATTCTAAGGAGAATTGTTTAAAGAAAAATGAAAAAAAGTAAGTTTTGGAAGAATGACGGAAGAATACTGTAGAATGCGACGCGAATAACAACCACCAACCAATTATGCATACAGTAATCGCTTTTAGAGAGAAATGAGGGAGAGGAAAGATGAGGAAGCGGAATGTTTATTTCGTCGTTTCCTCCCGAACTCCGCCCATTTCTGATGATTCCTAATGAGACTAATACCATCAGTGAGTGCCTTTCTCTCTTTCTCTCTCTCTCTTCCCACCCTCTCTCTCTTCTTTCGCTCTCTGCGCCCCTCTTATCTCTCGTTTCTTCTCTTCGATCAGACATTAGAATTAAGGTGCTGACAAAGGCGTCTGCCATGTTCTGACATAGAGGAAAAAATTTTTTTTTTAAATTTTTTTAAAATTTTTTTTCGGCGAGAAATTGGTTACTTTTTGATCAAACAAAATTTGTTTCAAATTTTCTTCACAATGCAATAATAGGATAATTTTAAAAAAAAGAAATAAGCAGTTGGAAATAAGCGCAACGTACTCAATGAAGATCTTTATCGCTCTTTGTTTTTTGTTAATTAATCAATTAATTAATCATTTTAGCTTGAACCCTTGTGTATATGAATGCAATCGCGATCGAATCGGACGAAGGTCGAGATTGGGAAGAAATGGCTCCAATTTGACTAAAACTATTTTAAAAAGGTTTGGGAGTGCACTAATTTTGGGCACAATAAGTCATTAAATTTACAAGTTACCGATCTGATTTGGAAAGAAACAAGTACCAAGTTCTCACAATGGGAAACCGCATAGTAAATCTGAGACCAATGGTGATGCACAACTTACCCAGATACAGTATGCTATCGGGTATACACATTTGTGAAATTATTCACCTCAACCAACAAAGTGGTAAATCGTGATCCGTTGTCTAGCCTGCATATTTCCCCCCACCTTCCCTACCCACATTCATATCATCTTTTATTTTTCCTCTTTTTTTTAAATTGACGTTAAACCCTTCGCGGATGTATCAAGTAAATAAATACAAATGAGCTAGAGGTATGAAAAAAAATGTAACAAAACAATTCTGTCAGAGAGCACAATACAAGAATCAAAGGCATCACATCGGTAATTCGGTGCAAAGTGAAGAGGAGAGGCAGTCTCCACAGTGTTCGATGCTCGAGGTGTGCAAACTATATTTTTTGCCTTTTTTCTAAGCATAATTATGAAAACAAGGCTTATCATTTCGCAAATGCTTCAGGTACGAATAACGAAAAGTTACTGTCATGTTATTTCCAACATTTTTATTCACATTGTATTGTTTTGGTAGTTCGACGTACCGACCTGATGAAGAGATACAAGTTATAACTTCAATAAAAACTTTTCTACAATTTGCCGTTTTGCCGGTATGTTTCAGGCCTTTTTGTACCGCAATCTGAATTTTTTTTTATTTGTTTCCATTTTTGAAGAAAATAATGCTTCAATTTTGCGCCTCATAATGAAAGTAATGAAATTGTATGTGTTTGATTACTTTCAACATAGGGCTCTTTCTTTTCAAAAAAAAATCATGCGAGATAAAATATTCAGAAATTAAAACAAGTTTGATATTGTAACGAAACAGTCAGAAAAAAAAGAAAATGTAATATGTAATGTGTAAGGTTTTTATATGTGTCAATCGATTGTTTTGATCTCATATATAAGGGTGTCCCAAAAGTTTTGCGACTCGGGCCTATTTTAGTTTGCGACGATTGCGCAATCGATCGATATCGATGATTGCGAAATACATTTGGTAAACAATCCATTTCGTAATCATTCAAGCCTTAGCACAAGTCGAGTGCTGTAGTCTCCTAGTTTCTACAACGTTTCTCCCGATGGACACTTCTTTCGATCATCGCACAGTTTTGCCTCACAATTTTCTTGCGGGAAAGACGGCGAAGGCAGCCCATCAAGAACTGGTGCTTTCGAAAGGAGATTCTGCCCCGACTCTATCGACCTGCTATAGATGGTACCAGCTTTTCAATTCTGGCGACAATAGTATCGAAGACGAACCCCGTTCTGGACGCCCTCACAGCAAGAATCAACCCCTGGTACTCAGTGCAGTGGCGGCCAAACCCAAAGTGAGTGTGCGTGAGTTGGAGATAGAGACTCATACTCCCAAATCCACGATACAACGAATCCTCCACCGGGATGAGAGGAAGCCGAAGCTCCCCCATGTCATTCCCCACTCCCTCACCCCTGCTCAGATCAAAAAGCGTGTCGATGTGTGCCGAGAATTGCTCCACCGTAGACCCAACTTTCGATGGGTCAGCAAGATCATCGCTATGGACGAGAAGTGGATCACATACGATAACTCTGAGCGGAAATTGGAATGGTTGGGCATCGGAGATAATCCCCAGCCAGTCCCGAAGAAGGAATTGCACGAAAAGAAGGAACTACTGAGTTTCTTCTTCTCCGTGTTGGGACCCGTATACTGGGAGATCCTCTCCAATGGAACCACCATCAACGCTGACGTCTTCACTACTCAACTGGAAAAGGTCGCCATCAGGGTCCCTTCTGGTCTTCTAAGCGATGGAAAAATCCTGATCCTTATGGATAACGCGAGACCCCATCTTGCGAAATTGACCCAGAAATAGTTGGACGAACTGAATATGGAATGGCTGCCTCATCCACCGTATTCACCCGATATCAGCCCCTGTGACTATCACTGTTTCCAATCTCTTGCTAACTTCTGTCGCGGAAAGAAGTTCGCTAATCGGACCGATCTCGACTCGGCCTTCCAGGCTTGGATCGATTCGAAGACCAAGTCATTCTGGAGAAATGGAATCATGAGCCTGCCCGATCGATGGCAGAAGGTTGTGACTACGAAGGGACCCTACATTGATTGATCACCTTTGTCAATTGTTGAAGATGTGATGATAAAAGTTTTTATTGAAAAAAATCGCAAAACTTTTGGGACACCCTTATACATACATTAATATTTATTAATTATTTCAAGCCGTTGACATTGCTTATTTCGAATATTGCCCTAATTTTAGCATATTTTGAAACCAAAGACAGCGGTTTGAAATATGATTTTCACGAGCAGTTTTGATATCTTCGCAGAAAGTGGAACCTACCGTTGGCCAAAAATGACAACCCTGTTCTGCATAACGCACCAAAGAAAGAGAAGTACGTTTAAAAATGAATTATAGAATTGTGTGTTCCTTTCCGAGGTTACACACTCCTCAATAAATGTTGCTTAATTATGAAGAGGAATCATCAAATTGTCACACACTATTTGATTTTATCGGCGCTCTTTTTTGTCGTCCAAAATTTCGCTTGAGTACAACATTCCATTCACTTAAGCCACACATTTCATGGTTCTAGATACATATTAGTGCAGACAGGGAAGAAGGTGCAAATATTCTGTGTTCGGATGGGTTATCCAGCGTCTAATTATTTCGATCCCTTTCGAGGCCAAATCCGGGGAGTAAATTTGTAGTAATTATTATTGCGAAAGCCCAAAAGGCTTTAGCAAAGATTGGGTTACGTAATCACATATTGCAGCTGCACTGGCTTGCCCAATCTAGCTTGGTAGCTTTCTACTGTATAATCGCTTGACATGGAACATCTTTAACTTTGAGTCGATCAAACGCGAGAAGTGTAGTCATATCAGATACAACATCTAGAATTCGATTAAGGAGATTTTTGTTGAATCGCCCCATTCACCTAATTCTCCTAGTATCATTGAGTTCATGTATTAAAAAAAGAGCTGCTCTAATTCAGGATGATGCAATTGTGATGATCTTATTTATTCCAACAAAGAATGATATAAATTCGAATGGGAGGGAATCGAAATGTGTACAGATACGTCTCAAAATAGTTTCGCACTTAGAATACTATGACTAGTCGGGTGATCGCACCATCAACACCTTTGGGATCAAAGATGATCGGCCTCTCAGTTCTGCTGAGCGACGTCGTGCCAGAAACACGCCTTCATGTTCTCGAAACGGTCGTAGCAAGCTAGATATGTCAAGTCCAGCTGCAATTGATGACAATCATCAGACGAAACATTAGAGAGATGCGTAGACGGATGTGTGTCTCGTACCTGGGTGACGTTTCCGGGACGTTGGTCGCAGAAGGTCATGCATTTCTCGCCGGCAAGAGTGGTGGCGACTCCGTTACGGGCGCAGCACGAGGTGTGGTCCTTGCCCTGAATGAAATATATTTGTCTTTTCACAAATCAAGTTTTTTAACGCAAATAAGCACCTGCGCGGCGCAGAAGTGAATGTCAGCGGCAGCCTGCATCGGGCAAGAGTCCATACGGAAGTACATCGACTGCAGAGATTCTTCTTTTTTAAAGGGCAAATATATCTTTGTTAATGAATGTAGAAGGCTAATAACGGAAATCGCAATAGTGTGGACACAATTGCGAAATTGCCGACTTAAAATGGTCATGATTAAACCTGGAGCGCGTCGCGAGTGTAGGTAGAGTAGCTGCACTTTGCCAGACACGAGTCGGGCAGATTTCGGTCGGCGCAGCACGCATGGAACTTCTCGTCGGGGGTCGCCGGCTCGGGCTGCTCCTGCACAGATTCATTATTAATTATACGATCCCTACAACCCCTAAGCATGATTCTTATAAAGTAATTGAATATATATATATATATATATATATATAATTTTAACTGAACCAGCTTGGATGTAAACAGTGGCACTATACCTCAATCTCGACGGAAGAATCAGACTTCTCTACTTTAAGAGTACGAGAAGAGGCGGCTCGTGCCCTGGCGCAGCCGTAATGACCACAACCGTATCTAAAACGGGGCAAGGTTGAGATATTTCTTACACGATTGTATCTTTATCAAATCCATGGTTAATTATGGTGTTTGCAATTGTAATAACTCACCCAGCTCCGCATCCGCTGGAGCAAACGGGGGAAGGAGGGGGAGGGGCACATCCACCACCACAAACTCCCGATGCGAAGCACGCTGTCGAAATATCGACCAGAGCGAGCAAAGCGAAAGAGACGGAGAGAAGAGTTAGCGATTGCATCTGTGAGCAACCATTGTAGTGAATACGTATTCGATACACGTATTCGAAAAGGACTACTATTTAAAAAAACGATACAAAGTATGAGAGGTAGAGAGAGAGAGAATGAATTGAGCACTCAGGAGGCACCAGAGGAGCTGCGCCGTATGTCTTACCCCACAGTCGTCATTCCCTTTTATACACGCACCGGGTGTGGATCCGGTCCGACGCACGCGTTCCGACCGCCCCTCGTAGAGATGGCACCTGAGCGACCGTGTGAAGCGGACGAGAGAGTGTGAGGAATGAAGAGACAGTAGAGAAAGAGAGGCAGTAAAGTACAATAGCCTTGAGGCACTCTGACTCACTCACGTACTCTCTCACTATAGAGTATGCTATTTTCTTCCTTCTACCTCTTTTTGTGTGGCTCCTAAATCCCCTTTCCCTTTTTCTTTATTGCTCATGGACCTTGGCAACAGTTGCAGACCATTGCACACAACGAGTCTCTTCTGTCAAGCAACATTAGCCGGGATGGGAGCTGGATTGAGTTAGAGAAGTGCTGAGAAAGAGGGAGGAAGATCGAGTATGAATATGTAGAAGAATGACCGAAATCTCTCCCGGAGTGCGATGGTGTGCTAGTTTCTGAAAATTAAGCAAATAGATTAAATGGCATATCCATACATCACATGTATCTTCCTTTCATAACTCTCTTTCATCTCTTTGCATTCTTCTTTCATGTCCGGCCAGTCCACTTTTTGCCGTTCTTATTCGTACTTCATGTATACACGATAGATGACCGGGAAATTGTGCCGACTAGTGGCTGTTGATTGCTTGTGGATAAAGAAGTGGTTTCCTTGTAGAAAGAAGACATAATGCGGATCGGATTTGCAAACACGCGAAGGGAGCAATACAATTACTAGGAGGTATCCCCCGACTGCCGGCTGAATTCTCGTTTGTAAATCGGAAGCAACAGGAGATGTCTGAGATATTTGGCTCGTGTATTGCGTGTAAATGAGTTTTAGTTCTTCTCCTCGAGCATTGTTCTCGCGCATGACTCACTACGATTGTAATCTCACAAACTCTCGCAGTTCTCTGTGTGCCCGTCACAACAAAGGCGAACTGCAGCACTCGGGGAAAGAGAGAGAGAGAGAGAGAAAGATATAGACCTCTAAGCAGTACTCAATGAGTCATTACCCGAGCTCTACTCAAGTAAGTGATTCCAACAGTACGGTGCTGAATGTTTTTGTGATTTACAACATCAACCGGCTTTGAGTAGCTTCAGTGCGTGCAATGATTGAATTTCGCTAAAGCAATGTATAAACTTGCTGAGCAATAAATTCGCAGTGGGAGGTCGTGAATGAAAGTGAAAACGAGGTGTATTTTAGAGGAGGAATCGTCCCCCTTGAATTGAGTAAACATTTCTGCGTCCTTGTCAGCCAAAGGAAAGTGCAAATAATCCGACGTGTGTTCAGAGGAGTTCCACCTACTTGAACTCGACGACCTTCAACGCCGCTTAGTTACTGCTTACGGGGCGCTGGTTTGAGCGAACCTCTCATAGATTATTACTATAAGGGACGAAGTTATCAGTCGGTTGGACTAGATTTTGATGCTTGATCGATGATCACCCGTAAGTTGGATGTCCGGTAAGCTTACCTCTGACGGAGGTGACAAAAGCTACAGTATTCTCCGCAACGTCTGTAGTCGAAAGTGAGGCAGCCAGAGCAAAACCTGCCAATGGTCTGGATATGGGAAATATACTGCACTTAGCCTCAGTAACTGCTGGCACACCGGATGTGGAAATTGACTAGCATAGAATTCTCCCCCTCCGGTTTTGAGGAAGTGGGAATTCTGCATACAAAAAAAACGTCCACAGCGAAGGATGTAGGGATTGATAAGATGAACGATCCGTACTAGTGGCCGGCGTGATATTTGCGAGATTCTGGTCGCGTAAAGCTAAATATACCTAAATATACCATGTCGATGTTTTTCGAAGTAATTTCGATATATTTCATTTCATAAACACCGTTCAAGTGCCGATAATAATCTGCCAAGTGCCAATAATATAATAATAATAAAGTAATATAGTATAATAATACTATAATAATAATGCCAATAATAAAGTGCCGAATTTTGTACATTCATGGTTCTATAGCTATTTTTCAGATATGAAGTAGGAGTATGATCTGAAATTTTTTATATTGTTGTTGTTGAAATTCAATGACTATTGAATCATAAGTTGTAGAAAGTTCAATTTCCCATCCGTCTCTATTCTTACTCGATATCCGCGACTCTATCGATGTGTATGTTTCATCGACACTAACTTTAATTCAAGTTCAAACGAAACAATGAAATATATCGAAATATGTTCGAAAAACAGCGAAATCCAGGCATATTTTTCTTCACGCGACCAGGATCCCGAAAATATCACGCTCTGGCCGATTGGATACTGAAGCAGTTTTTCACGGAAATTCCAAAAATGAAATAAGAATGGTAGAAATGTTTCAAAAAATTTCTCAGGGTGGCCAATTTTTATGGTGTGTCGCAAAATAAATTATCCAGTCAAAAATAAAAATAAATGTCTTTTTCTCAGATTTTGAAACATATATCAGCCGGATTTGAGCAGAGCCCATTTTATAGTCGACTTTCGGACTCTGCACATGAAGTTTATCCTTCAGTATAGGCAAATTTTTAGCTAGTACGGATGAATAACGTTCCTCATTGATATGCGCTTGTTCAAAGGTATCAAAAACAGAAATATCGTTCTACAAAGCAAGATTCTCGAAATTAAAAATGTTGTTCTAAAAATCGTCGGGCTAGGGGGCTCTTGTTTATAGTATATCTGGATGGGTAATATGCTAGAGCACTCCTTGCGTGGATAAATCATGGACGTTAGCTAGTTTAAGTTCCAAATTCACTCAAAAACCCAAAATTTGGAGTCAACAAGGTGGTTTCGTAATCAAGCATAACTCTATCTGAATGTTAACGTCCTGTAACTCTAAATATAACGCAAATGATAAAGTCAATCTTTAAAGTTCAAGAAATTTTGATTTTCGACCATTTTAGACTGAAACCTATTTTTCTCCTAACCCAGACGGAGCTATTGGCGATTTGAAAATATTGCCTGTTTTGTGCAATGCGGGCCCAATAACGTCTACCTACCCAAGACTGGACCCCAGTTCTCATAGCGAACTCACTTGTCTAGGAGATACGGCCTCTCAAGACATTTCTACAAATTTATAATAAGATAGTAGGGACAGCCTTGAGAAATGGTGATGAGTGTATCGGTCCTTGGTCCAGACCCGACCACCTCCATCTCGTCAGTAGACATTACCCAGTAGCACATTTATTCGGAAAAAAAACTAATACAAAACGAGTACAAACATAATGTCCAGCGAAATTAGCCAAGTCCTCAAGCTAAGACACGAACAGCCAGGCTAATTGTTGTTCTGCTTCCCTAGTTCCCTGGTCACCCTCGCCTTTCTACAAACGACTCGACAAGAGTGGAATCCCTGTCGTGGCCGGCCTGGTCACCGTTAATGGGTATTACCGTTTGATGTTGGCTAATAGATACCAGTTTCGCTTATTCTCAATTTGATTGATTATTCGAGCTTTGTGGACTCAAGTGCAAGAAGGACGCGTCATCAGGACTGCCCTCAGCCTCACGTTACTTCCCCCTTTCTTCCTACGTCCATGATCATAAGAAAGATCTCGTCTATTCCTCCAGCAACTTCAATTAAAATGTTCTGTGAATGAGAAGAAGACCGATCCTCTACCCCGACCCCAATCCGAGATGATCCTTCGAGACTGAAAAGAATCATCCAGATCTGAAACCACATCCTCACTAGATAGCTTTATTGCCTGATGAGATAAATAATTGAATTGAATTTAGTCAATTATTACAATCTATAAAACATGCCATTCGCATTTTTGACATTCAATGCTTTTCACCTAGAGGGCTCGATTTTAATTTTGTAACTGACTGAAGTCGTCATTTTTTTCATATTCTGTACAGAAAACTCTTGGATTCGCCCATCTAAAATATTTAATATTTTTTTTGTAAACAATGCAAAATCGAATTTTGTCTAGTATCTGCGTCAGACATTTACTTACTTAGCGCCGGCATAAAATTCTTTATCTGATTTCTGCTCACACTTCTGGCGCAATTTAAGGTTTTCTAACTTAATTCTGAAGAAAGTTGCGACGATTTCGGCGATAGAACCCGAAAAATCCAGAACGCCGGCCCTGAGACCTGGTACCAAGATTATACGAATTCTTATCTCCAGTGTACTGGTAAGCCATTCTCACATAACAGTTTGACCAAAATAAAAAAATTCAAAAATTGTTTGCAAATGGGGGACTTTTCCTGCAATGTCTCGTGCACCTCTCTTAGTTTGTACAATAGCTATGTATATGACAACTTATAGTGGACAAAAGTATTATAGTATCATGGCTGCTTCTCTTTTCTTACAAGATCATTTGCATTTTTTATCAGAGCAGTAAAAGGGTGTGGGAGTAACAAAGCTCTCAAGTGCATGAAAGTGTCTTATCTCCGACACTCGCCGCAATGGAATAAGATCATGGGATGTATCTAAGCTATCTTAAAATGTTGCATGATTAGGGCGGTAGTTGTCCAACTTGAGAAGCGAATTTGCCCCCCCCCCACAATGACTTGGCAGCACAATGTCGTACGACCAATGCAGTACGACCAACTGGTTACTGTCACTTGTAATAATGGACAAAAAATTGAAAGATCCGACGACATTGAATACATAACCGAACGAAACAATCTCAAATAATTTTATCGCGATGATTGAATTCACATGATAGATTTTATTGTAAAGCATGACACAATTTTTAGGACCCGAACAGTTGTTGTCGAAAACCTCGAAGGTACTCGCAAGAAGTGGATAGAGATGGCCTAATTTGATAGCATTCCTAAACTCGTCAATTGATATTAAACTGTTGCAAGGGAAAATTTCGACTAAACAATTTGAATTTTTTTTGATTGAACACATATAATCGGACGTATGGGAGAACAAAAAAAGAGAGAGGAGATCTTATATGTACTTGGATATCTCATAGTAGAGGGAGATTATGAGTGCTCCTGATGAGGAACGAAGAGTATTGGGAAACACTCCTCGGTAGAGTGAGTAGATGCCCTCGTGCCTTTAATAGAGGAAACCATATGAATAGATGGATGAAAAACGGAGGAGCGAAAGAGGGAGAAGAAGAAGAAGAAGAAGATAGAGAAGTTGCGATCTATCAGAATCTCTTCTCGAACATCTCTCATCCCTCTTTTTTCTTTTAGAATAATCGATGATTAAGGCTGAACTCACTTGAGAATTTGTCTCCACATTGAAATGGTGGACGGAGTAGAAGAAAGATTGTGTCGTTTGCCCCGAGATTCGACCATCATGAGACGACGTCTGATAGTGTCGAAGGGATAGCAAGTGAAGCCGGAGATGATGAGACATGTCTGACATATTATTAATTCATTTGATGATATACAATAGTAATATGATAAATATCCCGTTCAACCAGTGACCCAAATTGCCCTTGGAACATATGCCTTCTTTTTGCCGGTTTTCGGATTCTGTATTTTCTTGTTGTCATCTAGTGTTCTTTTTAAAATGTTTTCAATTATCAGTCTTATATGTGGCTGTAAACGAGAAGGTTCTACTCTCACTCCGAGGTCCCCAAATAGTGACTGTAATACAACAGATGGATGATACAATCATATTCCTCGTTGCCTATCTGTGATCTGTTCGTGGGATATCAAGGCGGTGGAAACCCTCTCCATATCCTGCACTCTATCGCGTAGGACCGACTACAATTTAACACTAAGGTAGATCGTGTCTATCTCACCTGAGCGAGTGCGAGTGTCGTGAAGAATGACATGTCCCTCTGATCTTTAACTTTTCCAGTTCGAATTGTGTCGAACAGACCGAAGAAAACAGCCCGGGAGACGAAAACAAATTGCAGTGCGGATGAGAAGCCCCTGAACATAATGAAATGATTTCTTGAGATTTTCACGCTGGCGCAAATCTTTTGGAGATCTATTTGAGCCAATGCATGTGTGTTATTTAATGCAAGTGAGGATAATTTGCTGCTAGGGTAGTAGCACACTTCGACAAACTACACAAATAAACATGAAATATACTGCTACGGTTTCTGAACGTCGTTTGCTTCTTAAATTGGCCAGTTTGACATATACGTTGCATAAAATATACATACGACGCGCATAAACAATAATTAACGGTCTTCTCATTAGGAAACGTGAGAAACCATTGACTGACCTGTACCAAGCCGTTGTTCCGAGTGTTTGTCTCGTTCTACGCAAACAATGAGCGACGTTCGTGTATCTCCTCGACCCATCACTTTTCACGTCGATCGCCATACGAGTACGGGCGAAATCAAGGGGATAGAGAAGTAGAAGAGAAGTTCCACCGCCAACACCCCCGGCCAGAATCGAACCTGGAATTGTGGAAATTACTGTAGTCATATTAGCATACACTACAGCTCTAAAAGAAACTTTATAGCTACTATTTCGTCATTAGGAAAGTTGGGGATTCATTTTGCAGGGCTCGTCTGACTAAAGTATGTCATTCTAAAGTATCCATGCGATTTTTTGGTCGTGGCCTCTACCATATTCGCAACTACAGTAACCGATGGTATCGTACCCGCAAAATATCTCCACTTGTCGCTTCGGTCAATTCCTTGAAGGAAGTAGCCACGGTATATATCTCTCAACAGGAAGTTGAGAGTGTGAGTGGGAATACATTTCAACACACTCGCTCCGTTGCCGCGCCATAGCGATAAGAGACCCTGCAAGTCCGCAATCAAATGGTCATTCCAAAACCACTACACCCAGAATGAATATACTAACTATCGAGTATCCTATATAGAGATATGACACATAGTGTATGATAAACTTACATATCTCTCGTTTTCGCACGCTTTCTCAACGCGCGAATACACTCAATATTGAGTAAATCTAGGTGTCTCATCTCAGTATATGCATTCTCTGTGTAGAAAAATGGATGGATAAAGGGTCCAGAAATGTGTATCGCCCTGTAAACTTCGTGGAAAATCTTATTTTTGGTAAGTTGAATAGATTGGACTTTTGAATTTTTTTCTTAGATGCATCAATTCTCAAATATGGACTGCTGAGAAGTATATTTTCGCAATTCTCCTACCCTCACCTGATCAGATGTGATTCTGCTGAAGCAATCAACCATTCCGTTGTACTTTGTGAGGGTGATTCCGGAGGTTTGCACCTTCAATTCTTTATGCTCGTTGTTGATTCGCATTTTATCGCCTAACGTTCACTGCTATTTTACTTCTTCGAATCATCTTTGAGCCAGTTAGCGAGTGAACGTGCATCACACTAAACTATAGAACAAACGGAACCATCGATTAAAACGAGGTTTCTGAGGGTTCGGACGGGTCGGGAGGAAAGAACTGTAGCTACGTTAGCTGCTTCCTTATAATCTACAAAATTATCTAAAGTGGTAAGGGAATTGCTTCTGACGGAAATTTGGTTGTTATTCTTCGGTTCTCCCTTTTTCATACAGTTCCAGAAGCGCTCGTTCCGAAACTGCACACCATCCTCGATTCAAATGCGAAAATCTCGCTCTATTCTCTCGATAATTGCTTCTCGATATATACAGCTTACTAGCCGGCCGATTGATGCTACTGGTGCGAGCATAAAATGCCTCCAGTCAATGACCACTAATGCGACCAAAGGCGGTTCTATATTACAGTACCTGCAGGACCAGTTTGACTCTGTCCAATGGAGCAGTTGTCGTCTTCGATATTACAGCAGCAGATGCTCCAATCGCCATCTTCTTGAGAGCACCTGAGGGGTCGAGAGGATCGACCAACTGGGCCGACGCCCCCATTTGGGCAACTGAAGTGGATACGGTAGCACAATCTGATATTACGATGAGGGAAGATTGCGGTACATGGCTAGGCATATGGTGGGAATAAAGGCTTGAATACGGTATGTAGCTAATTTTCGAGCACCAACAGCCCGAATAAACGAGGAGCAGGTGATTGAGGAACAGCATCCATTGGCTCGATATTGACACGTTTCAAGTGAGCTAACACAGGCAATGACGCAATTTGGGGAGAGAAGAGGAGGGGAGAGGGGCGAAATTGAGGGAGAGGAGAGGAGGAATGCTTTGCAAAGAGTGGCGAGTTCCCCGTTATCAGCGTCAATCATCCGACACGAAAAAGTGATTCTATATTCAAGGATGGCGATAAGGATTAGGCACGGGAAAGAGAGAAAAGGAAGTGAAAGAGGATGAGGTGATTCCAGACCTCCAGAAAGGGGTTAGGAGTGAGGCTGAAATTGGGCAGTGTTAAGGAATCTCACAAGTTAGCACACACTCTTACCCCTTTCTGGAGGTGTGTAATCATGTGAGTGGGAGAAGAAGGCAGTGGGTGGTGGGGTGATCTAATCAGTCTCCGCCCTCTTCTCTGCTCTTTTCTTGCAAGGAAATAGCTGTGGCGGAGGCGAAATCGCATGACGAAATGTCAACGAAAGCAAGCCGGTCGTCCAATCTCTCTCTCTCTCTCTCTCTCTCTCTGTCTTTATCTCTCCACTGTAAGAATTGGGTGTATTAGAGAGAAGATATGAATAGTAACAGTATAACCAATTTAGCTGTTATTCGAGTGAAATTCTCTGAAGTAAAGGGCGAAAGTGAGCGTTGTGGGCCGGAGTGTAGTGTGGGCAGGGAGTAAACAGCCTAGAGGCTACTCGATCAGCTGGCAGACGCGATGGATCGATCGGTGTGGAGAGGGAGGGAGGGAGAGAGAGATAGAGAGAGATGTTTGAGTCACTCAGCCACCCTCTCTGACCCTCTGACGCTCTCTCACATCCACACTCACTCTCTACGCCCAACACCCCCTCCTCTGCCCATGTGGAGGTTCACGTGAAGGGGAGTAGGGAGAGGGGGGACATCAAGCTGATGCAAGGCCCCGAGTAGAATGACTCCCCCTTCCTTCTCTCTTTCTGACCTCTTCCGCCATGGGGAATTCACGTGAATGATTTATTCCACCAGACAACTGCTGCACAATTGCATGAAGTGTAGTAGACTTAGCTATTGGTAAAACAACGACAGTTTACCCATTATAACTTTTCAATTATTATTATTACGTGTGGTTGATCACTAGCGTGTCTACCTACAATTGTACGTGGCGCCTAAACAATATAAAAATATATTCAAAAAATACCTAAAATGTATCAATGAGTTTGTTTTTTTCATTGCCACTCAGATTTTCGCGTGGGTGTCAGCATTATTTGAAGGGAGGAACGGGAAGAGACAATTGAGAGAAGAAGAATGAGAGCATTTGCACCAGCGTAGATCCAAGTCGCTACTGGAGACAGACAAACGTTCTCCAGCTGAAATTGATACATTTTAGTCATAAAAGTGACAAACTTAGAGGTGGGAACTAGATCCAGCATGTAGGTATGATTGGTTGTTAACATTCTTACATGTAACATTCATTTGTCGATCAGTGGGAGAAAACGTTATATGTTTTATCTGGCAATCCCAGCGCACTTCGTTCTTCAGGAGATATTTTTTTGAATATTTTTTATATTCGGTGAATTTTTTAACAAATTTAATATTTAACTAAAAATTAACAAAACATATTCACTGAATAAAATAATGACTGTCTAGAACTCTAGATCAATTAGAATCAGCGCTATGAGAGAGCCAGCGGTGAATCCAGTCTTAACATGCAATCACATTTAACGAATTAAGATAAGTCGCTGACGAGATACTACTCGTGACCCTTCAAATGGAAAGCACTGCGTTACTGTTATACCACTTGACCTATCCAATATGTTCTCTCACCTCATCAACTCTCGCCACATCGTCAATCCAATTCCATCCTCTTCCATTATTTTCTCCTAATGGATTGCTGACTCCAATCAATTCAATCGACGTGGAGTTAGAAGAGGACAATGCTGAAATTTTGTATATCGTTTAAATGACAAAATTCGAACTATAGTTGAACTAAGTGATCATCGGGAGGTACTATTGTACATCTAAAAGAACATAACAAAGTATGTCATATTGGTACATTTCTCTTCGAATCACTCGGGATGATTTTACCTTATTTTTTACAGTAAAGATCATTAAGTCTGTCGGATGATTTACGATTCTCCCTAATCGCTTACGAGTTTCGTATCTTCCTTCAGTCTCATTGACAAAATGAGAACGACGACGACGGGGAGGGTCAGGACACACGGGAACCTCAATATTTTATATTTTAAAATATAATAAATATAATATAAAATATAGAATGCAATTTTTCAAAAGTATAATTTGATCCGTTGTCACCATACGTGGCTGATGATCTCATGACAGGTTGCGACTCGGCTGTTGGCATGGCCGAGACTGCATTGCGCGCTTTCTTATTTTTATCATATGCTACCTTTTTGAATTCAAAACTACCGATATAGTAATCGAGCGAAGCGAATGTTTTTTTACAAATAAGAGTGAACGCCTTTCATTAACTTTTGTTCCTTTTTCATTAACTTATCCTGGTGTAATCTGTTTGGAATAGTTGATAAAGCTACGTTCCTGAACTTGGTAGAATAATGCTCACGCACATTACAGTACTCCTGTCCCGGCTCCTTGACGGTGATCGATATTTGGCACTCGAAGAAAATGCCCGATTTGTCGGCGTATTTGTACACGTGCGCTTCCTTTCCTGCCATGAGATCAGAGGTGTACTCGAGATTCTGCAGGAGGTATTTGTCATGGGCGCATCTGAAACAAATTTGTTGATCGCAGATTAGGAGGTTATCACTTTAAGACTTTTTTTTTTGAAATTGTTTTGGATATTGTTCAATTTCATTGATATGAAATTTCGCTCCAAACGGAGAGAAATTTAAAAAAAACAGGGAGAAATTCGCTAGATTCTACAACTTGTCGACGCTCTCTAGCTCCTGACGCAATCCGATTTCACCACATCATTTCAGTATGACCGCATCTTAGTGATAGACAGTGACTATCACGATAATATAATAAATGCAATAATAATATTAAAATATAAATGAATGATTAATCCGTTCTGACCCTCTCTCATCCAGCAACTCCACTTTGTTCCCATCTCCGTCATCTACAGTACACGAGTGGACGACCATGCAGAAAGTGTCTGTCGTCTCCGTTTCGCACGTCCATTTGTGATAGATCTGAGAGAGATAAGTGGGATATTAGTTTACAAAATCATATTTTCCCACAAGTAAGTTGCGCACATGTATTCTCTATATTTGCAATTTCGCAGAAGTGAACTAGAAGCTGCACAATATCCCTTTATGTTTGCCTGCCATCAGTCAAACTGCGCTCGTCCCTTCTCGTCTATCATGGGCACAATTCGCTTTCTTTCCGATGGTCTCAAACGAGATTTCTCTTTCTTTCTCTCTATTCAAACCTCCCGGGAGGTTATCGGGCCTCCGATCTCATCTATTGGAATGGAATGAATATACGAATGGAATCGAAAGCGAAAACAGGATGGAATGATGAGAAGAAGGCATTGGAGGAGAGATTGTAAGCGAGATGCGAGGCATTGCGAAACTGAGATTACTAGGAACAGCCCCCCATCATGTACTTGGTGTAGCATCTCCATGCATAGCGCACTCAATATTGAGTCTTTCCGAACTGACCATCTGTCCTATTTGGGCGTAGTGAACGGGCGGTCCGAAGGGCGATTTGTCCAGCACTTCGTATTTGCAGATTGGCATCGGCACTATTGATGTCTGCAGTTTGGGTCCCGGCATGCTGCAAAAGGGATACTGTAATAACGGAATTGTGCCAAAGCTCATTGCGAAGTTTGTCGGACTGACACATTGTGTCGAGTTCGACCCAGCAATAAAATACACACCAATAATGGAATAATTGTGATTGAGAAGATTCGCAATAATCACATTCTGCACGATCTAATTGGCAATGACTACTGCAAATTTTTAAAAAGCAAATAAATACTACATTATAAAATTAGTGGATAGTTTGAGGAGCGAAAATATGTTGCCACACATTAGCTGTATACTTTTCCCAAACGCACATAATAAGGAGAAATATGTAAGTCTGACTTGATTTTAATGATTCTCTCCTCCGTTCTCATCATTGACATGTAGTAGCACATCACTTGATACACTCGATCGTGTTTCGTTAGAAATTGAGGATGAAATGCGATGACGATGTTGGTAGTAACGAACATACCCGGAGGATCATTCTGAGAAACGTAACACATCATTTTATGCCCACAGAAAGGGATCAGGAAGTGAGAGAGAGCGTGTGAAATGAGAGAAAACTACTCCATTAAAGGATGGCGGGCATGTGGAACCATGTAATAATCAATTCATCAGTACATTTTTTTCATGCAGAATAACACATTTTTCGGCAAAGGAATGAAGTAGTTGCAATGCCTATTGCGAACTTAGCATGGTATGAAGAAAAATGGTCGTACTGGCAAAGGCTAGGTAAAGGTATCCCCTTATCTAGGCTCCGCTCCTGAGGGAAAGGCCGACGCAGAATAGTCCATTTCAATTCTTCTTGTTACCATCTAGTTACCACGAACAATGGCAGTAAGGTTTATGTAGGAAATATTACCGATAGTCTCCTCTCCGTCTCACAATCGGTCAACTTGATTCGAATCGATGTGTTTCTATGCCAGTTATCATCGGCCGGCGGACTGCGACACTCGGGTTGCTCCAGTTTATTGCGAACGAACACCATTCCCTGATATATTCATAATTTAAAAAATGAAAATAAATTTTGCAAAGGCATCATCAACTTCTAACTACATTCATAATAGTTTAATTACCAGAGCGGATTTATATCTCTATTTTGGGCTTTCATAGGGTATTTGAAAATGATTCTCACCCTGAAGGGGGCTTCGGTGTCGAATGAGATTGTGATGTGTCCCTCTCCACAGTCAACAAGAGGATCGCCCACCACTCCGTTAACGTCCTCGTTTTGCCGAGAATTGTTCTGAAATTTCCAAATAAAACTTTTTTATGTGATCTCCCTCTGCACAGACTCGATGACGAATTATCTGGTTTCTTTTAATCGTCCATCGCAAAAACTGCGCCGAGACAAACCAATCAAGCTTCTAAAAAGAGTTATCGGGCTTGTCGGTCTGGTGATCATGTCGATTTAAATGGCCAATTGGTTCGTTGGTTTTGAGGAAAATTGGACACCATTGAAACCGACACACGAAAGATGCCAAATATGACAATAACATAAAGTCAGAAGCAACTCACGAATGTTATCATTAGCAGAATGAGCTGCAGCAATTCCCGCATTGGAATTGTGTTTACCTGAAAATTCAAGAATATCAATCAGAATAGGCAATGAAAACAAAGAAATTGAATTAATAAAACAAAGTTATGGGCAAATTCATAATTGTGAGATGAAGTTTTTAATCGTCAAAGAAATCTCAGATATTTTAGTAGCTCAAAAGTATTATAGGCAAGAGAAAACGAAAGGATTCACGGAAACCGAAAGCGGAGAAATGGATGCGATCGCGGCATTAGGCGAATTATGAGGGGTTGGCTGAGTAAGTGAGAGTGAGAGATAGTCGAGAGTGAGAGGGGGAGATACGAGACGGCGGGAGAGAGAGAGAGAGACCCGGTCTGGTCCTGATTCAATCTCTCCGATCGGGAATGGGCCTTTCGCGTTTGTGTGCATTGTGCCGATCTATCAGACCGAGAGAGAGAAAGAGATTCGTAATTAACTTGCTAGCAGGAGATGACTTTTGTTTTCTGGGAGGAAAATGAAATGCAAGTCAATAGGCATTACGAATGAGGAAACGGAGTACTTTATTCCGGCAACAAACAAGTTTGTGCATACAGTAAAAGGTACAATTTCATTACAATACCTACATATGTTCAAATTAATTGTAAGTGAAAATCCGTTTCAAGTTAATTGAAAGTAATAGGCGTGCCTTTTCCGCTTCCTTAACGTCAGACTCGTAGGTGACGCCTCAAGAGTGACTTGGTTTCAAACAGCAAAAGTTAGACTTTGCAAAATAGTGAGAAAAAAACTCGAATCAAAACCATTTGAAACGAAGCGGAAAGGCGAATTTTTCTCCTGGAGATAGCTTCGATATACATTGTTCTGCAAAGTATTGATTGAGGGTAAAGAAAAGGTCAAGAATAGTACATCATTCGTGAGGATCAGGCTTTTGAAGAAGTCATCCACTTTGGATCTGATCAGATCTGGATCTATATTTTCGAGACGATGGAGGTCTCGCCCGATATCTTGCTCACATTTTTAATTTCGAAATTATTGTGCAAATTGATTAATGCCTAAATCCATATTAAGTCGCTATATGGAAATCACGAATCGCTTGTCCAATTCAAGAATCTGCCCGAAAGTTATGTAGTTCGTGTCAAAAGACAAATCCTTCATTCGAATGCCTGCCATTTTATTTAATCTTCGAAAAAGCGAATTATATTTCAACGTGATTCATTGGGAAGATGGACGAGTAGATGTTGATCAGTTTGAGATACGCTTCAGTCAGTCACCTCAAAGCGATATTTTTGAGGGAGGATTCATATAATTTATCATGGATATTAAGAAATTGATAATTTAAGGATGATCAATAGTTCTTAACATTCTCAACAGTGGGTACAGAGTCCGATTCGTCGATGGAACTGACCTCTCCTTGAGTCGCAGGGGGGATGAGCAAAATGTAATTTTAAAGCGTAATATTTTATGGCGGTTTTTAGGGTTTTAACATACTTTATACGAAAATACTACACAAGAAGACACTTTTTTAGTATTTTCGAGTTCAATTCGAGACTCTATTCCACTTTCTTGTTCAATTTCTGAGTACTGACGATAAAGGTAACAGGTAAAGGCATCCCCTTATCTAGGCTCCAAGTCCTGAGGGAAGCGCATAATAGGCCAGTTCAATCCGGAGGGCCCAATCTCTTCTTCGGATCTAGTTACCTTCGTGGTTACACCACTACCAATTTTTACTCATTCGAGCGCCTTGGTGAGGCGGTGGCGGTATGCACAGCCGGGAATAGAACCCCGGTGTGGAACGGAATGAAACTGGGAGGGCGCCTTAGACCACTACACCACTTCGACATGACTATGAATATAACACTATAAATTGCGCTCATTTATTACATCGAAAATATCATGAATTAACAATTGCCTGTGAGAAGAGATCATACTGAACTAGCATACTACTTGCCGTTGGATAAAGCGATTGGGGAGCTCACGGGGCCATCTAAATGATGATGATGAAACTAAACTGATGAAAATACAAACCAATGAGTGATTGGAAATCGGACAAAGACGAGATGGACGGTGCATATAAAACGTTGCATATGTGCGAGAAATGAATTAGAGAAGATAAAAAATTACGATAATAATACCGGCATGGTACTAGAAATGTGGCCACAGCGAGTTGAATAGGAATAATGACACCAAACTAGCAACCGCGACGCGTAACGCTCGCATTTGTGAACCTCAAATGCTAATGTCAACTCTGCTGCTCGTCCGGTTGAATTTCTAATCTTAATCACGTTTATTGAAATATTTAATTGCCTGCCCTCTTTTTCCCACTTTTTCAATGTCAGATTGTGCACTTGTCCTATATATACATTATATGTTTTGCCGCTGGCTCCTACGGTTGCTTTCAAAAGATATAGACGATTTGGAGAAAGGTGGAAAATTACTGTTTAAATATACACTTATTATTGATTAAATATGCACTTAGCGATTTAACTGAATACCTATAAACCTATCAATAAACATTTTCAAAATTTGAAAACGTCAGTTTGTGCACAAAACTTTGGAGAACATTTAAAAAGTTATCGATACTCATGAATTATCCATTTGTTCAATAAAAAGGCTCGCGCAACACACATTGAAAGTGCTTCTCTGCTTTTACTCGTGAGGAGGCGGTTTGATTTCGGCTATGGAGCGAGTGTATGGCTTCCCTCATATCTGTGACCATAGTGTACTTCTTATCGATCTATAGACAATTGTTACTATTTCTAAGACTGTCGGAATGGTTCGTTCAAGCGAACTTCGCAGCCACAACGCACATTGCGCAGCGTTTATCTTCCCCTCCTACCCCCTTCAACTTGCTGTGGTGGTAGGGAACGCTTTCGTGGCCGGTCTACTTTCTTCCACTCCCGAAAATCTTGCCGAATGCGTGTTTAACTGGTTTCTTTCTCTTGAAGTTCTGAGCATCTGCGATGTGCTCGAATATCGTATCGATTGCAGCTAAGTCGTCTGACGTCCCAGGAAGACGATCGAAAGTGTTGGGCTGAAAAAAAGGTAACTTCGACTTCGAAAGCAATTTCTAACCCGAATTCTACCATTCCCTATATTTTTGAAATTTTAAAATTAGAGTAAACACATATTGCTGTGGTAATGTTGGAAAAATGCGAAAATATAGCCTGATGCGATATCAGAACTTCAATTATTTTGGAATGAAACGATTATGCCAAAATGACAAGAGTGAACTTCTGTTGCCGTGACTCTCTCACTTTTGCATCTGGTAAGCGCAGGAATTCACATTTTGCCATTTTAAATGATATCATAATTACCTTGAGGAACCTGAGAAACCCAGGAGTCTCGTGGCTAATCGAGGTAATCTCCAAGCAAGCGAGGACGCTTTGCATAAACAACACCATTGAGCGCTGTGATTCACCCAGCAACTTAGCGAGATTATAACTCAGCTGGTCGGTGACCTCAAACGAAAGATGACCATGCGATCAGCAGTAGCATGCAATAAGCGAGGGAAGCTTGTGAGCGCCATCTTGCCAAGCGGGTCGTCCTCTAGTAGCCCAATACTAATTATATTTCAAAAACATAACCGCAGCAAGTTCAAAGTGTTATACAAGTAAACTATGGTAAAAAAACTGTTATATGCATAACTGTTTCCTTTGCTTAGCGTGACAGTTAAAAATGAAGCTCTCACTTCGTCTTAACTATTACTAGCTGTACTACAGCATTTGCATGGTAAATAAATGGACATGAAATGTTCCACTGTCAACCGCCGAATTTCGACAGTTTTGTCCCCGCAAAAATAGATAATGTTTGTTTATGCACATATAATGCACGCTTCCGAGTCTTTCATGATTTCTTTCTTATGATACATGCAAGTTGTTTGACTCTCCAAACGAGTCTTTCAGCTATCCCAAATTTCAAACATTTTAAAATTAAACTTCCAAAATGTTCGTGCAGGAGGGTCATGCGATCATTCCAAGCAATCACTAGCCTTTCGCCGTATCCACAGATCGAACATTGCGCTCTCAACGAGAAATTCGAGGTATTCCTTCCGGCAGACGTTATGCTGCTTGTCAACGAGTGTCGCCTGGAAAGGTTCATCACAGTTATTTCAAATTAAAATTCAAAAAAAATTAAAACCTTGATATTGCGGTCCCATTGCGAAAGTGCTCCCGAGCTTTTGTAGTGTCCAAATAGAGAGGCGTACCAATGGAGCATCGCCTGAGGCGATTAATCATTGCTATTGTAGCTACTACGAATTCTGCTGAATATTAAAAAAGTGTGTACATTCCATTGTATTTCATGTACATGGAATGTACAAACTCTGTAAGCCTTATCACACATTATGAGACCGGATAGGTATGGATCGAGCATACGCCGGACACTGGTACCAGAATTTGAGATTCGGGCTTCCATGATACCTGATAGGTTAGAAGGCCACACAGGTTTCTGAGGTTTCACGCTCGTTTCTGAATTTGATTTTTCACGTTCGACATTCAAAATAGACCCGGTTTTGGATATGTTTATATTTTTGACAGGGATCAACAAATATGGAGTCCTGAATCACAAGTCCTGGCGGCGGTGCCTGGGGATGGTCGATCCTCACCTATCGAGTCTCTTAAATCGTACTACTATCTCCAAACTACCGTACATCGACAAGGAAAGGTGGTTCGTCACGAAAAGCGACTGGCATTTCCCAACAACTTCAGAGAATTAATTTCAACTAATTATAAAATGTATCAAATTTCTTCCCTCAATTGAATTACCTCGGTGCACGTCTCAACATCTGCATGGGCCTTTTCCTTGTTGAGTGCCTTGGTGAAATGAGACATGAGCGACTTGGCGACCTAAAAAATGTTTCTTCAAAAATAACTATAAATTAACCTACTTCAGTAACATACGTTGTTGTGAATAGGGTGTGTGCCAAAGCCAAATACTGCATACGAAGATATTCTTACCTTACGTGGCATTCCCACTCGCTTGCAGTAAGTAATGCAATTCTTCGCTCGCAGATGCGTCTCTCTCTCCTTGTCACCTGCACAAACTACCCACTATTTTTTACTATTTTTTGACAAACTATTTTTGACAATTGAGCCGAAAATCAACAGTTGAGATTAGTTGAGATTGTCATGGGCAAATGCAAATTCTTCTTTTTTTCATTGGAAATACAAAAAAGATAAGTTGTTTCCTCCTGAAAGTAGAATTGTAATCTCACTTTTAAAGTGCTGATCGTTATCTTCAAACTGCTGCAATGTCTTGATTGTGATTGGTATCGGGTTGATCATTCCGCGATCGATGTCAAACATTGCGAATTCACTCTGGCAATACAGTCATTTCATGTGAATAGTTTACAAATGTAATAAATTATTGTTTAGTTTGAATATATATAGCATATATATTCAATTTTAAATCAGTATGTGTATAAACTCGAGAGAATCACCTATTCCAATAAATAAAACAATTTAATACCTGCATCTTATCGAATCCAACGAGTGTCTCGTCCAGTTCCTCTACTACCATATGTTGAATTTGATCGAGATTGTGTCTGCAATTAGGAGCCGTTTCGATTGATTTTGTCGAAATTCATAGTGGCAAATGTTTGGGTATTTTTTTATTCCAAAAAAGTTCAAAAATATGCATATTCACCAGAAACCTGACGTTGCCTTTTGAAGTGAGGGATGTGTTTGTGTGTATATGTATGTATTCATTGACCCGACAACTCACCTCAGCATTCCTACGAGATACGGCGACGGATTGTCGCACAATTCGACGAGATTATCAGGGAGACATGGAATGAAGCAGAAAGGCCATTCGAATGGACGGAGAAGAGCGTCTATGGCATGGACAGTACACGTGACCTCGTGAACCTGATGGTGTCCGATTCAAATTCATTCATTCATTCATTATTTATTCCGTCAGAGAATCGCGTACTAGAAAATGAACTGTGAATGGGGCAAAAAACGGATGTCCGTCGACGAGGTCGAATCGATTTTATGCATGGCAGCAAGGGTATGAGGAAGAAAGGGTCAGAGCCAATTAAAAATTCATTTTAGAAAGCCTTAACACCACAGAACCCGGACATCCTTTCATGTGCAATTGCCCAGTTTCTCTTCTGCCTTTACACTATACGCTAGAATCTCAGGAGATCCAAGATATTTGATCAACATAAATATTCAGAGGTTTGATCGACATAAATATTCATAATTGTTTAAAACTAACTGAGCTTCCCGTGATGAGCACCCTCTGTTGTGCGAGTAGTGCAGCGATCACACAAGTTGTCCACTCGGGAGCCAACTTTCGCACCAACTCATTCGAGCTCCAGTCCTACAATTGCTTTGCGTTAACTCAATCATAAATATTCAATAATATTCAATTGCATTATGATTTTTTCAAATAGTTTGTCTTCTTACGATGTTAATACCGGTACACCGTTATTCTCGCCATGACGATAGATGCTTCTCTTTTATGTCCAATAAATAATACGAGAACGATGAATTTATAAATTTCAAATATGTTAATTACTAGCCAATTTGAGTCGTGGCTCGCAGCCGAAAGAGCAGATCTCTGTGCGTTTGCAGGCCGAACCATCTTCGTTCTTCTGCTCCACGATCAGAATTCCGCCTACAAATATTTATTTTCATAAATCCCCATTTCAGATATTTCGCATTTTTATTACAGGTAATTTATCGATTATGTGAATACTTTCACACCATTTTTTTCGAAAGTTGGCCAGTTTCGCTTCGGGCTTATAGATTAATAAAAAAAATGAAATTGATCGAAATTGAAAAGGTTATTGTGACCTCTCCTCGGGTGCTCCTTCTCAATGACCACTCGCAAGAAGGACTTGAGTCTGTTCGTCTCTCCAACGAAAGTGATCGATTTCTTGGCCAGTTCGAAGTAGAACGTCGGGTCTCGGACACGAGTGATCACAGCGAACACTTGGGGGAACGCAACTCAATGTATTCATTTATTTGTTTTCAAAATTTATGCAATTGTACAATTGAGTTACTTGAGTTGTACGGGACGACCGCTATCCAATTGTACAATTGTACAAGTTCAATCTCGTTTTTGTCAGTCGTCGCGAGCGGTCCCTCTCCATTTTGCTCTGATGGAGAGGGGACTTCCCTAGTTCCATGGACCCCCTTGTATTTCTACCAACGACTCGACAAGATTGGAATACCCGTCCTAGCCAGCCTGGTCACCGTGGATGGGTATGACCGTTTGATGTTGGCTACTCAGAAACAAGTTTCGCTAATTCTCAATTTGATTGATGATTCGAGCTTGATGGACTCAAGTGCAAGAAAGATGCGTCACCAGTTCGTCAGGACTGCCTTCAGCCTCACGTTACCTCCCCTTTCCTCCTAAACCCATGGTCCTCAGATAGATCTAGTCTATTCCTCCAGCAACTTCAAAGAAGATGATCTGTGAATGGAAGAAGACCGATCCTCTACCTCGACCCCAGCCTAAATGATCAATCTACACTGAGAAGAATGATTCTGTCCCCTGAAACCACATCCTCACCAGATAGCGTTACCGCCTGATGTGATAAATAGTTGAGTTAGTTAGTTGAACATATGCGTGATTTTCTTCAGGAGCATGCTCTAATAGGCCATAGTGCCAAAATGCAATGCCGGAATTTGTGTAAAGGCTCACCTTGTTCAAAATTCGCCGCGGGAGCCTCGAACTTGATACAGTATGCGAAGGTGCTGAAAATGCAATTTTCTTTCAATCGTCTCAAAGGTGTCCTATTTTTGCTTCATATAATTGCACGTGATCATCACAGGAGGAACGATCAGAGTCTGACGATGAGATAGGGACCACTTCTATTGATATTCACACAAATAATTGCAGTCCCTCCAACACTATACTTCACCATGGAAAGTATTAATGCACTTTATATTTTTCATGTAACTAAAAAGTGTATTGCGCGCTCGGGTATTGAAAAAATGTGTGTACGAGCGAGTAGGGGCAATGTTAGTTCACGTACCGCATTCCCTTTTCATCAGTGAGAGCGACGAAAAAAGATTGCTCCACTTCTTCAATTGTGTGTCCTTTCCTAATGGGACTCGCATGGCCAGCGTCCGGATAAAGAATAGAGGGAGTGATCGATTTGCACTCGGCTGCAAGCAATTACTGTACTATTACAAGTTAACATGCATAGGTGCATGAAATGGACTACTGGATTGTTCATTCTCTTTCAATATCACTTCCGTCTCTTTGATACGCTCGCTTGCCAGCGGAACGCGTGTTTAGCCGCGAAACGTTTTATATTTTAGACGAATTGGTGAGCTTGCAATTGCATGCTGATTATTCTTTCCCTTCTCATTTCTTTTCAATTTTGTTTTTCGCTGGTACCGTTGTTCATTATGTTCAACGTTGCAAGGAAATAATGACGATTTCAATATATAGATTTTTTATACTCCAAATGTTCAAAATGTCAATCACCCATTTTTTCATATTCCCCGCAATTCTCACATTCCACCTCGATGTTACATAGAAATTGATCATAACGAAAGCAATGACGCATGCCCTTTCACGGAAAACTGAGATTTCTCGATTGTTTCGAATTTTTTTCAGGTTTTGAAACTGACGATCAGAGGAAATTTGGCCGTAGACAAAAGAGACGACGGGACGCTGCTTGAAGGAACCGTCGACTTGACGACTGAAATTACTTTTTTTTTAAATCTGCATAGATATTTGTGTAATATGAAAATGTGAGATCTTGAAATCGATAAAATTCAGGGACCAGTGAGCACGCCTGCTACCCACGTACTTTGAATTATGGGAATCTATCAACTAAAGAGCTCATCCGATGCCAGAACGACCTTTTTGAAGAGTACAACAGCAAAAGAAAACTTTCGTAACTGGTAAATTTGGATGATACCATAACATATATAAATAAGTGTAAAGAGATCGGTTGAGGGGAGGTGGGATGAACAAACAAAAGCGCAAGGCTGATTCACCCCTTCACTACTCGATGGGGAGCGCATCCCACTCGAGAAATTGTGAAAGGTTCTACAGACGTGAAACAATCCGCACAAACAACTTGAACCATAGCAACTTTCTCTAAAGAAGGAATTAAAGAAGGAAAATGAAATGGTGTAAACAACAGTATTAAACCCCCTCCGATCCACCGTTATCTGTATCTATTCCCCATCCCAATCAAAGTACATATTATATTTTATTCGTCAGATTTACTTTATTTGCTGCGAGCCATCGAGGATGGATCCAGTAAGCGCATAATACTTTTTAAAAAACGAACACTCTCTCGACGGAGACAATTATGACAGCGTCAAACAACATCCTTCTCGTCGTAGCAAGGAGATCCTCATTCTGCAATTACTTTAATTAGCGCGTCATACGTTAAAGTCAAGTTTTTCTTTCACCCAGGAAAATTAACAACGAAATACATTATCGCGCGCCCAATAAAATTCCGAAGATAAATATTTGAAAAGTATGTTTCACAATCAAACACTCATTCCCCTCTACATATTGTTGTGAAAATAAGTGTTTAGGTTTTTTTTACAAAAAGACTATCGATCAGATTTATTTTTAAATATCGGGAAGATCAAACCTGCTTCTTTATCTGTTCCAGAGTGTGCTTTCGGATGAGCACCGCTCGCTCTTTGAGTCGGCGTCTCTCGCAGACAGCTTCCTTCTAAAAAATGCAAAGAAAGATTAAATATTATGTTTTAAGCCAAAACCCAACTCACAACATATGTGTATCATGTTGCTGATTATAAAATATCAAGTTCCAGAAACGTATAATACGTTTATCTCTGGCTCAATGCACTTTCAACAAACACAATCGATTGACATCACTCCCCTTTTTTCCTTTCCCTCTCCCTCTCGCCTCTGAACTTTAGCTGTTCTCTCATCGCGAGAGTGAGGGTGGAAACTCTCGCGCCGCTTTACGATATTGCGCCAAATCTGTCCGTCACAGTGAATTAACCCACTCCTCTTACCTCAGTCTGCTTGCTTTTCGGAGTTGAGGGAGCCGATGGCGCGTCTTTCTCTCTACAAAGAAATGTATTTGGAACAAAGTGGGGAAGTAACACAAGAAAACGGGAGCTCGAGTCGGCTAGGAACAACGAGAAACCCCTTCCCCCCTCTGAATGTCGTACGGGAATGGCTCTGCGCTTCGGCCGCCGATGATTCATAATCTATCGAAATAAAAGCGGGATGAGCCGCCACGCAAACTTTCCTTTCCCTCTTTCTCTGTCTTGCCTGTTCTCGCTCTATTTCGTTTACTATCTACTCGCACAAAAGAGTGGAGCTGTTTGCGCAAGAGAGGAAACTATGAGGCTCGCCGTCGATATGTGGTCAAATGCGCGCGAAATCCACTAGTAAGCGTTTTAACGCGGGCGAAAACTGAACGTAAACAGGAGATGAGCTAATTATGGGAGTTGAACAATGGATAGTTGGACTGTCGACCAGGATATATAGGTATTGTTCGGAATGGAGAGAGGTTGTTGTGAGTGAGTGCACAGTACAGACAGATCAATGGAGGAGATAGTGAGTAGAGGGAGTTCGGACAATTGACATCACTCCACACACACACAAACGAGCCAATTATTTTGCGATGGAAATTGAGCGTTTTCAAATGTTTCCCAAAAATTGAGCGTTTTCAAATGTTACTTTTATTTATACATGTATCACAAACCGGCGGCTTACAGAAGTGGTCGAATTACACAACATGTATTATAATAAATGGGGTATGGATGATCACTCGGCGAGCTACACTGGGAAAACAATAAACGAAATGTTCGAATTGTTTGTGTGACCCATTCTTTTCATTTTCACTGACGCTCTCTCGCCCCTCGTGATTTCCACAAGAAACACATTTCAAATAGGAAAGCACCAGAATCGGCTGAATCATCGTGATACTGTCGAATTCGCTATTAGAGGGATGCTAGAGAGAGAGCAGAAAGGGGCGGCGAAACATCGGAATTTCCAATTCAAAATAATCTGCACTAATCACGCACAATGATTTTTATTTCAAAAACGTAATTTGTTTCTTTTGAGACTCCCTCTTGCCTTTTATTGACTATCAACTGTCAACGAACGTTTTACAAATCTCTCCTATTGTGTTCTAAACCGATCCAAACGCACATCGTACCTCACACCGTTCCTTCTCCTGATTTTGAATTTGAAGAAGGGATCCTCTTTATCCAATTCCGCCGATTTGAGAATAATCGGCGCTTCACATGGCGAAATCGGAGTGAGCGATTCTCTCTCGAGCAGCTCAATGTCACTTTTTTATCTAGATTTTTTATAGTGTCGGCTGTGAAACAGTCACCAACTTGACTTATATTTTAGACTCAACCCCCAAAAAGGGTAAAAAAATCTCCAATTTCAGCAAGGTTACAACTTCTATTTATATTGTTTTTTTTTCACATTCATCGCTCACCGTGCAGAAATTGCCATTGATTGGCTGCAGAACGACAATCTTCTCTTCCTCGATTCCAACCAGACGACTCGGTCTAGGAAATCAATCGGTAAGGGCTAATTAAAGGACTTATTAAACGTCTCTCTGGGAAATCTCTAATAAGGCCCGAGTAGGCTCAAAGAACGTGAGCATTGCAAGAGAGGAAATATTAGTGCTCAGAACGGGATTCGAACCACGGGTATTCCGTGTACCGGGCAGATATCTCATCGATTGTTAGTGCTTAGGAAAATCATTGGAAATTCAGTTGAATTTAAATTCCCACAATATATTATCTCCTTTCCGAGTTGATCTATAGACTTCAAAATTGTTTTGCTCTGGGAACCACTGAACCATATGAAAGTTGTTTCAAGCCGATAGCTCTAGTGGGAAGCGATATACGAAATAGCTGGTATTCGAATCCAATCTAACTGCTTTTCAAACGCTTTTCGGAAAAACAAAACCGTATTAACCACTGCCCGAATCACTGATCTCTTCGATGTCTTCTCTCTATGCGATAGGAATTTCGCCTGTATGATCCTTCGCTAGGCAGATACGCTGTATCATTGCGCTATGCGGGAAGATGATTCCGAACAACAGATTTAATGCCTTGATATTTTTTTGATTTTTTAAGTAATTTAGATTTAACAACAGATGCCTTGTGTTGATGAAATAAATAAGAATCAACGTGTCTTTGAGTAAACCATATTCGCATCATTTGGACCGACGAGAGTTAAGCATTTCCAAATTTAATTATTTTCTCAGTCACGACAAATATTGAAAAGAATGATTCTGTCGGCCATGCTCCCTCACTTATCGTGATCTCTCTCAATGGTTCGATCTATTGAACATCGGTGCTGAGGAACCGAAGAGAGAGAGAGAGAGAAAGAGAGAGAGAGAGAGAGAGAGAGAGAGAGAGGGAGAGAGAGAGAGAGAGGGAGAGAGAGAGAGATAGCAGAGAAAATAGGGAAAACTTCGTAGCGAGCATCGGCTCATTCAAAGATCTGCATCTAACTCGGGCAAGGGACACACACTCTGACATAAGCTGACACTACGGGTGCAAGACCAGACAACAACCGCAAATATTTTGTTTACTACAACTAGGGACATGAGGACAGAATACAAGAAAATGCCCCATGAAATGAATACACTAAATTATTCCCGACAGCACTACACACAAAATTGGATGCGAACGTTGATAGACAGGCGTTGTAGATCACCTCTCCTCAATGAATTGTTACTTACCTTACAAATTTGCGCTGGCTCTGCTGATCCTCGGCGAGATGTTCAAACTGAAGAGAAAAGACTTATCATTATAAGTTTTCGGCAGCGAGAACAAAGATCGAGCGAAAGTGACCGTAAAAAGTGCGATCATTTCTCAAAATGAATTGAGTTTTGAATAGGGCAATCAGCAAATAACCCTGACCATTCACAGATCGAAAATCCATGAAAGGGAATCTTTGAGGATCTATTTTTTATTTATTTTTCGATCACGAAAAAAATTACATAATTTTTATTCGACTTAGATCAGCCTCGTGAATATTAGTGTGCATTAGAATATGCCTGACAATAAGCCACATATTTAGTATAATCTCGGTTTGTATAAGGGTCACCCTGATCTTCAATATTTTACATAATACTGCAGCCATTAAAATATTTTTTGTAGCAGTTTGACCGCTTAATCTTTTTTTCAAATGGTATTAGTGCACTTCTACTACATAACATCGTGCAGTTGAATGCATATAATAAGTTTCAGTTTTAAATAGCAAAAATAAGAACATTTTTTTCTTCTCCAATATATTCATTATTAATACAATTTTAAGGTATTGCTCACTCTGGTGATCATCTTGCTGGCGCTGATACCGAAGTAACTTCCCGACGATGCATTCTGAACAGTTAATTAATTAATTAATCAATTAATTAATTGGTTAATAATTGATTAGTTACATCGAGTAATCGGTATTTTATTTAGTTCATTATCAACTATCATTCATTATATCTGTTGCTTCCTCGTTCTTTTGTATTTCGGCAGAACTGGAGTGGAAAAGCGTGCGACTCTTCTAAGAGCGCAGAGATTGTAGGCAGTTTCAAGTGAGAGTTGAGAGAGAAAAGAGGGAGGAGGAGGAGTGAAAGTGAGTGTGAACATTGAGAGAAGAACGAATAAAAGGAAGCCCCAGCAGGTGGAAAAGCAGTGTGAACACTCAGAAGAAAGAAGATGAACGCCCTCCTTTCCATCGTCGCCATCTTTGGACTCATCGTCTGTGCTAGGTGAGGAATACTGTAGGACTACTTTGCGTTAGCGAGGAATACTGTAGGATTCATGTGGTCTTTCCTACTGTAACACCACCACATACGCTACTGTAGGTATTGTAAGCAGCGCCCCAGTGTAGAGCTTCGACTATTTCCTTGACGACTTTCAGTCAATTGCATCATGGAGGGAAAAATGATGAGAAAAGGACTCGAAAAACAACATCTTCGTTTTGCAGTGCCCAGTTCGGTTTCAACAATGGTGGTTTCGGCCGTGGTCCCACTGTGACGAAGACGATCATCACCGAGACTCGTCCTGGCTTCGGAAACAACGGATTCAACAATGGATTCAACGGCCCTTTCAACAACGGATTCAACCGTGGACCTCCGCCATTCCACAGACACGGAGGATTCAATAATGGATTCAATAATGGAGGATTCAACAATGGATTCAATCAGCCTTCCATCACCCGCACTATTACCGAGATCAGAGGTTGAACTGTGCTAGACAGACTCTCGCCGTGTATATGTATGTTATCGCAGTGGACAGAACAATCGATAAATGATTGCATCATCAATTCTTTTTCTTTAATATGTTCATGTTCTGGATACCAATAGTGGGCTGAAAAATGGTTAGGGTGAGTGCTGCTTTCATTCAAAACAAAAATCAACACTATCTATGGAAGCTGCATGTAGTTTCAATGAGAATCGATGGTTGTGTCGAAATACACGAAGGTGGCTATCTCCAAGTCATTTCCATTTGAAAGAAACTCAAATGATCATACTCTTTGAAATCGGAGTGATGTGTGATCACATTTATACGGAGAGAAATAAGAAGAGAAGAGGAGAAATGGTGAGTTCGACCGTTCAACCTTGAGAGGGATTGAGAGGCAATGTGAACAATCTATACATATTTGGCAAACTGAGATCATGTTGGAATTTGAGGTGGCATCATCGAGATAAGTGGGTAATCTATTTCAGCATCCGTTAACGAGATGCCTCAGTTTACTTGGTATAATATATTTGAAGTGGTACCAGGCAGAGGTCAGGATCGACTACATCTAACTCAAGTCGCCAACAATCAAAAAGAGTACGACTACGACGTGAGTTCTCAATTCTGTTGATAAACGCTAGTTCGGATGTCGCTGATTGTTTGAAGATCTACTTCTACGCTCAATGACTTTCATCCAACATCGACACTTCATTTGACCAAAGAAGCTAAGCTTACCATCTATTCCCTTAAGTCTGTTTCCCTGAGTTCGAAGAACCGGGCCACCCCTGACCATCAAGGTATACCTTCCTGCAGGCCCATTTGCCTTTATCTGTAATATTTTTGAGAACGTCTAAAATCCGAACAGATTATCATGAATGTTATCCGTGTAATCATCAAAATGTTATCACAGGTATCTATGCACGTGAGTATTTCTCATTTTTAATGAATACATCATATTGTCAAGTGTTCTCAAGCGCAGAGATTGATCAAGCACCGCACCTTATTGTTAGTAATTATTAGGTAGAATCGTTATTCGGCGGCTGATTGTAAATATATCTTTCAACAACACCTCCGATACGTTGTTTGAGGTTCGCTTCTCCAACGTTTAATCGTCATCTACTTTACTACTTTTGATTGTAGCGGAAATTCTATTGATTCTAAAAATCTTCCCGTGTTTCTCGAGAACAATATTGTGACTGGCGTTTATATCACAGTTACAAAACTCTACCAAGATTCGAGAATAATATGATAAGAATCGTTTTTATCTGTCCCTCAAATGTTGCTATTCAATGGTTGTCTTTATCGTTTTTCTCTAGATAAAAACGTGATTTCTCTGCATTCATCAGAAACACAAAACTTCTCTAAAATTTCTTCGAGACCTCACCGCAAATGAGGGTAATCAAAAAAGTATCCCATGTTGGCTCATAAATCGATTGTGGGAAGGTCGTCGAGGTGCAAGGTGAAGCGATTGAGAAAAGAAAGGAAGGAAAAGGATAGCGGAGAGATAGTCAGTAAATCAGTTCAGTTCACGTTCATCGACTGAATGAACAGACGATTAGTGCAGCGACCACTTAATATAATCCCCCTCTCCCTCTGAATTGACCACTCATTTTAGCTAAATCAGTTCGTTTTGTGTAAAGTCCGTGATTCTAATATCTAGTCTCCCCAGATTCAATTTTCAAGCTTTTTTCAATTTCGTTTTCGAAAATTCGTCTCATATTTATTCTAGAATGATATCTATTAGCGACTACGTCGAAGCGTGGCATGCCTTTATTCCCATGTTCTTTTTCATGGCGCTGTGAGTTTATTTTCTTACTGATTTCGCAAAGAATTTGAATTGAAGATTTCAATAAACGTGTGTGCATATAGCACGGTGGTAACCTGAAAGTATGATTTAATATAATATGTGAATGTATTAATCCGTCAAATATAGTTTTTTTTGCAAAAATTGCAAGAGTGGTCTGCAGAGCACCGTTGATCGAAGCATATTTCACTCTGCTCATCATAATTGATTGGATTTGGTCTCTCGAAGGCCTTCCCGATTCCCTCCCTTCAATCAATCTCACTGCATGGATCATCAGACTACCACATGTTGGCGTGTCTATTTTGTTCGCTATGAGACTTGTCGAAGGTGCGTTTTATAATGTTTAAAAATATTTTTAATACATTTGATTACAATACTTTTTGATCGAATTACGTTGACGCCAAATGAATATGTTATTGTTGTCGTAGAAGTGGACCTGAAACTAATCCTGTTTCCGGCCTATGGCAACTACATAAACCTTCATCTACATAGTATTATTCAAGGATTTTGAATGTTCCCTTGGATGGATTCAGGGAGGAATTTGTAATTTATCTAAATACCAGACTGCTGATCTAGGTTTTCGAACTTGATATTTTAAGACCCTTTTTTCAGGATACCGACGTGCAAAAGAGCAGAAAATAGAAGATGCATGTAAGCTGTTCCGAATTTATCGAGATACCGATATTATTTATTACACACACATATGTAATTGTTTTCAGTGAAGGGAGTGCAGAAATCGCGACATGTTTGAGTTCTCTGCCAACGAATAAATGAAAGGCTTCTAGGAATTTCAGTTCGATGGTTTAATTCCGTCAGGCTCTCTGGATGTTTTGACTCTCTATGCTGCATTTTTCGTATTACCAATTTCACGTTGCAGTAAAACCATTAGCGAGCTAGCTCTCCCCTAGTCAATTCCACACCTACATATTCTTGAGCACTATTCTTAGCTATGATTGTAGGTGACATTGTGTTTCATTTGTAGATACGTTGTTCAGCTTGAGCTAGATTTTTGACACAAATCACCTTGTTCCCATGTTATATTCTGAGATGCTAGTAGGAGGCGATTCTTCTGCCTGTTATCCCATTGAGCATACTGAGAATAATAAAGAATCTCGCCTGGTTCGGATGCGAAAACAGTCAAAATACCGATGGTTGTTTGATTTTAGTGTAGTCCAGTTAGTATTCAATTACGGTCTCTCGATTCGTCCTTGCTCTACCCCCTCTTAGCGGCTCAAAGTTCGCGAAAGGTGCTCCTCGAAATGCTAAATATGTGGTGACTCTTAGCAAGTGCCACCCACTTTCGTCAAGATACGCGTTCTACATCACAATATCCACGTTCACGTGGTCATCTCTCTCCATCTCCAACACAGCACATAACTCACAGCGCATTGAAGTAGCAAACCCCTCAAAATGGCTGGCACGCTTATTCACATAAGAGCCTTTGAATAGGAGGAGAGACGAGGTCATAACACCTGCCGCCAACAAAAACAACGAGAGTGGAGAAGAGATAGAAAGAGATAGAAAAAGAGAGAGAGAGAGAGAGAGAGAGAGAGAGAGAAAGTGGACCTTCTGATTGTGAAAAGTTGCTAGGTGAGAGGAGAGCGAAAGGAATTAAGAGTGCGTGGAACGTTTGAGAGAATGTCAAGAGGTTCAGAGAGGTACACCAGTAGCTATCGCTCTTTTCGAGTGGGCCCATCGCGTATATAAGGAAGCCTGTGTGGTCACTTGCCACATTCTACTCTCTCTCTCTCTCAGTTCTCTCTCAAACCATCCAGTAATGTCCCAATCTACACTTTTCCTCGTATTCATCATTGGAATGTCAGTCGCCGCCGGAATTGAACAGTAAGTGCTACGGTATCAGCCACAATGTAGCTCAGCTCTCAGTACACCACCTGAGCTACCGTTCTTCTCATTATTACAGTACACCTCCTGAACTACAATATCTCCCACCACAGTTTATTTCAGGGGTACAGTATCCCTCGGAAATTAAAACATATTCAGAAACCGCGCGAAGCGTCAGTTCGTGGAGGTGGAATCTGTGGGTGGCTACGTCCCACATTATCAGGTACGCACTATAAGCTTTCGAACAAAAGGTAGTTGATCAGAGTCCGGTAGCCGTAGTCAACAGACTTTGTCTACGGTAAGAACCTTCTACCGTATCCATCTCAGCCGTCAGCTGTGTATCGGTACGGTGGTGCTACTCGATGGGCGGCCGCTGCTGATCCCTACTTCTCCGGTATCCCCGTATCCGCACCCTATTACGCGCCCCGTCAATTCGTGTACACGCCAGTCGTCCAGAGAAGACCCATCTACCAGAGGATGGAGACAGTCGACTACGTCCCCGTTAAGAGGTTAGCGTACCGTACACGCAAAATGTTGTTACTTGAAAAGCCCACACAATACAATAAATTCACCTCCTTACAGTAGTATCGGGAAATGGCACGGTGCGTTCTCACTCAATGCGACATAAGATACCCTGTTACCGTAACCGCCCCTTACAGCGTATACCGTGCGCGGCCGATAGTCTACGAGCGCCCGGTGACTACCGTAATCGAGCGACCAGCGCAGTTCGTGAGCGCCTTCGCACCGCGCCAGCACGTGATCGAACTGGAGAAGAAGCGACGAATGATGGCCAAGCACTAGATACCGTACTCCCATAGGGCCTGTCACAATTCAAATTTATCTTCCCCCGATGTTTTACTTTCCCCCTGGCACACGATTTGCTCTCACCTGTCGACAAATGTCATTGATAAAGAGCTTAAGCAACTCACAGTTTGAATCACTTTCGGAATCAATGACTCATCAGTATACTCATTGAAGAGGCTTTTGAAACTAGCCCAATTCGAATTGGGTCGCTATGATACGTGAGTCTACTTCCCCTTTGGGTGGCTTTATGAAGTAGTCGATACAGCGTAAAATACCGCAGAAAAGAACGTGTGCACAGGATTGGAGCACACACATCATCTGTTCCAACCCTGTTCAAATGGGCAATTAGAAAATCTCGTTAGGAAAGGGTGATTTTTCTGAGCTGTTTTGTGCAATAGTAGGTGCTCTATATTGCGAAGTATTGCACTGAAGTTGTTTATAGCTCAAAACAAATTCCGTAATGGTGATGTGCTATATGCTCTCACCTAATATAAATGTATTGTCCATGAGATCAGTCCATACGTATTTTGCATTACTCTTTGCTAGCGCAGAGTTGGAGTTGTTCCCGTTGAAATATTCAATTCCCTTTTTCTTCTTCTTCTAGTCAGTTGTTTCTAATCGCGACGAGTGGCGAGAAAAAGGGTCTCACTTTCAGAAAACTTGATGATATTCGCAAGCGGAAGTGGCCCATTCACGCTTATGCAACGCGTGTTTCGAAAGATGAGACAATTGAAAGTGATGGAGGAATAGACGAAAGGATGAGAAACGCCGCACTCACAATGGAATGCAAGTGTACTGTGTGTGATAATGTCAACGAAACTACGCATGATCCTAATATGAACAAGGAGGAGGAGAAAGTCAAGTCTTCTTCAGAAAGCATCAGCAGTGAGACACGACATAATAATATTAACAATCAGGAAATCATTTGATAATCTCACAGACACCCTTTTAAATTGAAATTGGAAAGAATCTATTTTCAAATTCTTAAAAAAAACAACAATTCATCGAGAAAGCCGGAATGGTGACCTAGTGCTCCTACCATTTAAGAGAGGGGGTCGGTAAGACTCGAGCAGATTCGACCCTCTCCGGACGTGGCCGCCCAAAATGAGGGCTGGGGGACCATACTCGGGTGGGTAGAGGGTCCCCACCCCGGATTGCACAAAACACCACTTATTTCTATTTGCCGGCCCTGGACTTGGAGAAATATGGGTTTGAGTGAAAAAAGGTCGAAAAATCAATATTTCTCAAACTGAAAAGATAGACTATATTTATTAATTGTGTTATGTTTGGGGTACCCAAACACTGTAAAAGGCATGTTCAGATCGAATTTCGATTGATTCCGATGCCACTTTTTGGACTCGAAATTTTGTATTTTCGAGAAATGTTGGCAATTTTTCGAGCCAGATCCCATAGTTTTTATGCATACGTTGTAGCCTGGCACCATATGCAACTATATTGACCATAGCCAGGTCCGCCCTGATTGACTAAGTTTCCGAAATTTTCACTCGAATATCCGTTACCGACTAAATCGGTGTCGACCTTTCTCATGTCTTTCCAAAACAACGTTTTGTTTACATAACATCAACTTGTAATATTATTACAATATCATCAACATGATTGAATGACCATTTTAAAGCCCCAATTTACTATTTAACGATCGTGGTTTTTGAAATCTTTTCATAAAACTTCGTTTTCGAAAATGTGTCCATCTTACTCACACACAACTCTGATATTTGGTACTCTACCGAATCCTGGATTAGGTCAAATTGCTTGGAGAGCTTTGTTGCATAATTGTGTTTTGATAGTATTCAACTCTATGAGTGATTTGACCTCGAAAAAATTCAAAATTTAAAAGTGCTCAAATTTTTCAACAAAAGAATTAATTCTGTGAATATTTGAAACTGCCAGCGAAATATTGCCCAAATTCATATTCATATACCTAAAGAACAACTATGAACCTAATAACTTAAACTTTTGAAAAAAAAGTTTTTTGAAAAAAACCATGAACCCGGGTTCATGGTCCAAAAATAATTTTTCACCATGAACCCCGGGTCATGGTATTTTTCAAACAATTTTTTTTCTTCAAAAGTTTAAGTTATTAGTTTCAAAGTTCTTCTTTAGGTATATGAAAATGAATGTGGACAATATTTCACTGGAACCGTTTCAAATATCTTCAGAATTAATTTTTTTGTTGAGAAATTTGAGCAGTTTTGATTCTTCGATTTTTTTCGAGGTCAAAGCACTCATAGATTTGAATACTATCACCAACAAAATAAGTCAGTAAAACTCTCCAAACAATTTGACCTGCGACAGCATCCGGTAGATTACCTGATTTTTGAGATATGTGGGAGAAAAATGGACGTATTTTCGAAAACAACGTTTTATGAAAAGATTTCAAAAACACGGTCGCCAAATGCGATATTGGCTTTTTGAAATGGTCTTTCAATCATGTTGATGATACTGTAATAATATGACATCTTAATATTGTGTATACCAAAAGTTTTATTGGAAGGAAATGAGAAAAGTCGATACCGATTTAGTCGATAACGGATATTCGAGTGAAAATTTCGGAAACTTAGTCAATCAGGGCGGACCTGGCTATGGTCAATATAGTTGCATATGGTGCCAGGCTACAACGTATGCATAAAAACTATGGGATCTGGCTCGAAAAATTGCCAACATTTCTCGAAAATACAAAATTTCGAGTCCAAAAAGTGGTATCGGAATCAATCGAAATTCGATCTGAACATGCCTTTTATAGTGTTTGGGTACCCCAAACATAACAAATTAATAAATATAGTCTATCTTTTCAGTTTGAGAAATATTGATTTTTCGACCTTTTTTCACTCAAACCCATATTTCTCCAAGTCCAGGGCCAGCAAATAGAAATAAGTGGTGTTTTGTGCAATCCGGGGTGGGGACCCTCTACCCACCCGAGTATGGTCCCCCAGCTCTCATTTTAGGCGGCCACGTCCAGAGGGTGGTCGAGTTTTACCGATCCCGTCTCTTAAAGCGTGGTCGCTACGTTAGACCCGGAAATATTTTTTGTTCATTTATGATTCAATCTCATTTTCGCATAAACGGTGATTGGTAGATAATTCGGAAAAAGCGACCTGACTGATTCCCGGTCCGTAGTACAACGAAGGAAAATGATTGCGAATCAATCGACGAGAAGAGCGACGCATTGAGAGAGATTGAATACAATGAAGACAAATCGAGGAAAGAGTCGATCGAGGGATGGGGATTATGGTAAACAAGGAGGGGAAGAGCAACAGTTATTTTGTGACAGTGACTCACCAATCCACTAACATCACGATTGATAGTGGTGCCATTCCATTGGGATTGATCATATACTCTTAGCTCTTTTGCTTCGTCTAATTGAACCCCTTTGTACAGGATTTCCTTTCAGTGAGAGTACCCCTGTTGGTGTGGTGTGAAAGTACAGTAGGAATTACGGTAGGATAAGAGAACTGAGCTCAGATCCGAGTTTTTTCACTGCTAATACACAAGGAAAACGATGGAAGAATGAGGGGTAGATGAAGTGGTGGTTCAGTGGTATGGCGCAATGGTATCCAGGCGGAGTACGGTATGCTAAGATCCGGAGATCGTGGGGGTAACGAAAGATCCGAAGATCACTAAGGCTTAGAGCGGAGCTCGGCCACTGGAGGAATGGGTTCTGGACGAGGGAGCGCACTCACAACGTCGATACTGGTATTTCACACGTCGAGAGAAGGTCTCGGCGACATATATACGGGGAAATTGGGCCAATTAGCATGAGATTAGACCCGTAGCCAGAGATGCTGCAGAAAGTCGAACTCAATTGCCATTGTAATTGATATGATAATTGGTATGCAGATGCGTATTCATGGATTGCCGCACGTGCGAATAAAATGGGATTAGCAAATAGACTGGAGTTGGGCCGAGTCGCATTGGTATTACATAGGAATGACGTAATTGGATTGATTAGATTGGATTAGTACCGGTAATCCGGTACACCTTTTCAGCATGTGTTGCCTTGTTGTTCCACAGTAATTTGTAGTGCATCGCCGGGTATCGATTACTCTATTTCAGCGCATTACAGCATTACATTGTGTAATATGGCTAGATGCTTGATCACCTTTTTTATATTTATATTTTTATCTCTCTCCCAATATTCGAGCTAACCTCATTGGAGTTCGCATATCGATAACCGACTTCTTCGTTCTTCTTCACTTCTCCTCCTCTTTCATTGATCACATCTTCAATCTCCTTCATTCTCTTCTCTTCTTCTTCCATTCTCAATCGTTCCTTCTTCTCTCCTCAAAATGCGGTGATAACAACTAGCTAGTAGTTTTCAGACGTCATGGCCACTGTTCTTACTCCAACCTTAAATCCATTTCTCTCGGAGGAGCAGTTAATTGGATCCGTAAACTAACGGATTGCATAGTAATTAAAAAGAGGGGAAATCTTCTTGCAAATAAAACAAACGGAAACCGAAAACATTAGAAGAAGAAAAAATGATGAAGACAAACGAGTCTTAAATGTAAACTTTGTGCTTCTAATGTGCCCCCACATAATACTTTACCATTTGTGTTCAGAAATTAAATAATGGTTTACTTTGTTCAGCCGCTCTTTCCGCCATAAGAATGTCGTGTGCGAACGTCCTCTTCGGTTTAATCGGAGGAATCGGACTGAAAAGCGTCCCAGTTTGAATTGAGTTCTCACACAAACTACAGTGTCATCATCATCATTCCTCGTGTGATCATTCGTCGGTCGTCAATTCAGCGACCACACACAAATGTCACGAATCGCCATTTGCAAATGCGAGCAATCACCGGAATTGCGTCATCGAATCGGGTATTACACCCTGGGGTGATGCCAAAGTCAGTAAGAGGCGACAGATTGTGGAAAACGGTGAGAGCATTTGTCAAGAGCACATTCTTTTCTGTCTAGGACTGACCAATCACCAATTGATACCGCGGCTGACGGGACGAAAAGACGATAGCTTTCAGATTGAAAGTTTGATACCTTATAGATTAAAAGTACGGTAGCTTATAGATTTAAAAATAGCATAGAGAGTCAAGGGCAGAAAATGGGGGAAGAACCTGGCCGGAACGGAGGCTGATCGTTTGGTTTCCATTGGTAGCGAGAGCTCGAAACGACTCATTCGAGACGAATGACCTGGTGGAGTCTGCAATAGAGAAGAGGAGAAGAAAGAATCAGATTGAAGTATAAACGTCTAACTAAACATTTTCCTTTTTTTATAAGGATTGAAATTATTGTTCATTGAGAAATACTTAGAAGAAGAGTTGCCCTGGTTATGCATGCTAATAAATTGCAAAATTGGAGAGAAATGAAGAGTTGTTCATTAATGTTTGGATATTTTCAAGGATTATATACTTAATAAATAATCTTACTGTTGGTAGTGGAAGGAAAAGCGGTTGCTGAGTGCTCGATTGCTCAAAGAACTCCTGAATAAAAATGATTATGCAGCGCAAAATTCACGAGTGCAAAGTGCAAATTTAAATTCCCGCAATTGTGGGGAGCTAGAAACTTGATTTTTTTTTGTATTTCAGGAGAAATAAAACTAATTCTCGAAAATGCTGCTGAAAATTGTGCATAAGTTATCTCCTGACAAACATGGTTATGTTGTACTTCACGTACATTATGGTCGAAAGATAATGCAAAAAACTAATATCAATTTCTCTTTCTAGTAACCGATTAAAAAAAGTATTTTGCGATATATTATTGGATATCCAAAAACACACACTATAGCTGCATAATAGAAGCAGTGAGATGTTGGATTCATATTTACAATTGTTGTTGAGCGTAAAACGAAAAGGACGACGAGTCAGATTGAATTGTTATAAGGAAGAGATACTGGCGTCCTCACATTCAATGAGACGCACTCTCAATTTAAAATGGAGAAAATAATCAATAGCAATATTATTGTGTACTTCTCGTTCGCGCTTGAAAAGATGCAATACATCTTCTCAATATCCATCTATTAGAAGATTAGAAGAACTCCCATCAATCAGAAAAGTGCAAATAAATGAATTTCACAAAGGAAAACATAGAAAAATCTTGACATATCTATTATAAAAAGCTGAGATCTGAGAAGAGAGTGAATAAACATTACCGAATTGTCATCATTCATCTGTGAATCTCATCAATTCAAAGAGCGCGAACTCTATCAGATATGTGACGAGACAATTCAAGAGTAGAAAATTATAGTGAATTTAACTCTGCATTTAGTGTTCATCAATGTTTGTCGATGCACTCTTCATTTGCACACTCTTTCGATCGATCGGAGTCTGGACCTATAGTTTCTAGAGAGTAAAGCGTTGTGTGCAGTTCGCACGACTCCTCGAACAATTCAGGGCACCTTGTCTCTAAAACGACTGACCTTTCTCGCTTGAATCACGCTCAATCGCGTACTCATTGCGGCAGTTTGTGATTCCGACGACACTCTTCTATTTTGCCTAGAATGTAATAATATTAACAAATAAGAATGCATATTATTATGTCAGGCAGTCTACGCTTCAATAAAAATATAAATTAATATTCAATAAAAAACACTATCTATTCGTCTCGGGTATATCGATTATGTTTCTGAAGTGGTCGAAAGTTTTCTTTATGGTTGGGGATGGGTGCCCCAGGTTGTGAGTGTTGTGAGTGGTCATCAATATATCTTCAGCTCCAAAACTCTTTCGTCCACCGACCGAATAAGGGGGAGAACCAAGAGCCCATTGATTTGATAAGCACTAAAGGGAGGGGGGGGGGTGCATGCGATTCTTGAGACAACTGCTTGACCAGCTACAATACGCAACAGGCAGAAAGATACGGCGATGGAAAAAAAGAGTCGAAATGGGGCGGGATTGGAGTGTCCATCGAAGGAAGGAAGAAGATGGAGGGTAATTGAGGAGGGAGAAGAGAGGGATGGAGAGAAAGAGAGAGAGAGAGAGAGAGAGAGAGAGAAAGAGCCGGAGGCGAAAGGTTAATGGTTGGAGGGATAGAGAGGGGGCGTAGATGAGTTGGGAAACGAACGATTCCGATTAGGGGTGGGAGAGGTGAAGAAGAGAAGTGTGAATGTGCCTGTGGAGAAGAAAAACGAGGTATTCTCCCAATAGAAGAGTGTGAAAAGAAGTGATCAGACAGAATAAAAGAGAGCCCGCGGTAGTTCCCTTTTTCACGCTCATTAGAAAGTATGCCAAATATGGGATGAATAAGGGGAGATATGCCAAGCACAAAACCAATGAATCAGATAGAGGGACGACAATGAACAAAATGGTCAAAATATTCTAATGTCTTCTTGGCAATATGAGTAGATTCATACTTAATTTAGTAATGTTTTACAATTTTTTTTCAGAAATCCGATTGACCACAGCAACTTATTTGCTCGAAGAGGGCGCTGTTCATTTGCATTACTACAGTGGGAGTTTATCGTCCATAGTCTCTTAGTCTCGTTGTCTGACCCTCTCCTTTCGCGCGCTCTCTTACTTTCCCTCCGATTCTCAGCTGAAGCTTACCTTAGATATCTAGACAGTCCGACTCCCTAATTTTTCAAAGTTAATATCCCCTCTGAAGTCAATACACTTTCTCGTCGAGAGAGTCGAGATAGCGAAATCGAAAAGAGTTCACACGCTGGGGCTCCCATCCTATCCTATCCTATGGCTCCCATCCTATTCTAATTAATATAATAGAGAAACAAATAATATACAGGGTCTTTAATGCGTTGCGTGCTAAGTGGGCAAATGTAATCAATGTATGTAAAAAGTCTAGCAGGAAACTTTTGACGAATGATGAAAGTTTTTCGGAATAAGATTTCAATGGATTAGAGGATGGAAGTTCCGGAAGCGAAAATGCGATCAGAGCCGCATTTCGAAGTCATCAAACCCGATAGTTTAATGCAGAGAAGAAAAGAGAGAGAGAGAGAGAGAGAGAGAGAGAGATCGGAGTGAGACCATGTGGATATAATGATGTGCCTTCCTTCATTCTTTCTCCCTCCTTAGTCTTACTTACTCCCACACATTCGCGGATTTTGAGAGTACGGATGGGTAAATCAAAGGTCGCGGCTCCCCCGGTACCATATCTAGGTCCGTCCCAAGCTGGCACACAGGACCTCAGTTGGGATCTGCGTGGAACCTTGTGAAATGGCTACCGCGGGAACAAAAAAAGGTAGATTTTTCAAGCGGTAGAATGCGGGAACAGATAGAGAAGAAAATTGGGAGAAATCGAGATGAAAACGTGCACAGAACGGACGATAGAGAGGGAGAGAGAGGCGAAAGGGCGCCTATCAAATGCAAGCGAGAGAGAGAGAGAGAGACAAGAGGGGAAGGACTACCTTCCATCTTCCATCCATAAGCAACATGTCGCTGCGTGTTCCATCGAATGAGGAGGAGAAAATGAGGAACGATAAGGAGCAGGAATCGGGGTAGAAATGGGGGTAAAGGTTGAGCTTCGCGGCCCTCGAGAAGCGAGAGAAGGCCTAAATGACGTAGCCGTAGATGCAGTAGCATTAGACCTTGTCATGAAAATGATCAGACAAGATATTATATTATAATTTCACAAACACTCGTCCAATTTAATAAAACTTCCCGCTCCTAAACAATATACTTTAATTTCGAGAGAGAGCAGGACAACACCAGAAACGCGCCGAGGAATGGAGTTGATAGCAGTCGAGAGCCAGTAATCCATTTCATGAACGCATAATTTTAAAAGTTTAATACTGTATCGATGAGGTTAGGAATTCATTGAGTGTAGTGAGGGATTGAGACCTCTTTAGGACTCGTCATCACAGTTTGGCTCCAAGCTTTTTAGGGCACAAGAACGGATAGACCGAAAAGGGAGGGAAAGGGAAGAGAGAGAAGAAGAGCGAGAACCGCTGAGTACACGGATGAATGGGATGACTTATGCATGAGAGAGAGGAGAGAGAGAGAGATAGAGAGATATATATATATATATATAGAGAGAGAGAGGGGATAGAGATGCTAGTAGCTGAAAGAGGATAGATCAATGATATAGTGATCCATCGTTGCAATCTACCAAATTGTTTTGTGTTCGATTTCCTCTCTTTTCTCCCGTTTGATTGATTATCTCCATTCCCACGAGAGAAGTCTTTCCATATTCAAGCGTTTCCGTTCACTTTTCTATTACCGATTGACACGATCCGTCACTCATTGTTGTTATCTACTCTCTCTTATTCTAACATGACATCTTGCGCACTGCATGCGGAACCTCAGGAGACCGATCTGTCCTTGATGTCTGTCGTCTTGATTGAGAAATAGTCGGTCGAGGTACTCTGTTTGAAGTGGCATCAGGTGAGCGAAACAGGCGTGTTCCTGAATATCAAGAATTCTCCGAATTGTGGTGGGAGAAGAGCAGGGAGACCGACGCGGCTTCAAAATGGTTCGTCTTTTATAAAAGTGATATCTCATTTGATCGCTCTATTCAACTGTGACTCTGTTTCCTCTTTGTCCTCACAGATCATCCAATTCACTCTTCTTCTCTTAATCCAATTCCAAATCCCGAGTGCTCTGAGAGGTGAGACGTTCCCCTTCCCCCGGCACATCACATTCATCCCTTTCCTCCATTATTTCCAGACCCTTTCAATACGCTGCTCTCTCTCTCTCTCTGTTCACTCTCTCTCTCTGTCTATCCGAAATCTCCCCCTATCCTCTGGCGGAGACGCAATGATTCGTGAAGTAGTGATGTGAGGATTTCAGATTCCGGAGAGAGAGAGAGAAATGGTATGAGGTCGGTGAAGAGAAACGAGCAGAAATCATTCACTTTTGTGGGGAAACGAGAGATGGAACCAATGATTTCATGTAGTGGCAAAAGATAATTATTAGATTGAGTAAACATTCGGTAGTCGGAAAAGCAATAGAAGCGTTAATGAAAGTGATCTGGGTTGATCGCTCTCTCTCTCTCTCTCGCTCTCTTTTTCTCGTTGTTTCATCAAATCAATTAAAATAATTTAACACGAAATGACCTACTAGTGTGCGTACTCTCTTTGTATATAAACTTCTTTTCCCTTGCTCTCTCGTCTTTATTCCAATTTGTATCACGGGATAGATATATTATTCCGGACGAATTTCTGCAGGCTCTTGCCTCTCAATCATTTCAATTGGGCTTCTCTTTTTCATTCTTGCTCTTGCATTTTTGCTGACCATCTGGACATTTTTTTGGTTGTTTTACAAATATTCTGAGTAATTGCACTTCATAGAATGGAAGATATGCATTAGAAGAGATGGGATCGCCATCTGGACAGAGGGAGATTAGGCTATTACGAAAGAGTAAGAAACGGAGAGAGAGAGAGAGAGAGAGAGAAGGGAAAGTGGACCTTATGATTGGGAGAAGTTGCTAGGTGAGAGAGTATATGAGTTTCCGGTCACAAACGCTCTCTAGCCTTTGCCCCTTTCCGGTGTCGTATCGTAAAGGGCGCTCAACTTTTGCGAATGGGTTAATCTTTTAAACACTGTGGTCATTTTAGCGATGCGAATATACACGAAATATCGCAAACTTCGCTGCACCTTCCCCGTCCATTTCCGATTGTGTGTGTCCCACCACGGTCTCTCTCTCTCTCTCTCTCTCTCTCTCTCTCTCTCTCTTTCTCTCTCCACTCCATTGTTTCTTCTCCTCTTCCTCCGAATGGAGAGAGAAGAATTCATCTCGACATCTTCTCTCCTCCGATCTTCTTCTTCTTTTCCTTTCTTCCTCAGTCTGCCACGTCGATTCAATCCTTCCATTGACGATCCTCTTCTTTTTCTTCTCCTTCCTCTTTCCATTTCTCTCCAAGCAACCATCTTAGATCGCCCCCATAAACTCTCCCCCCCAGTGTTTTCCCTGCCTCTCCTTCATTTTCCCTACCACAAGATCACACAGATTCTTACGGCGCAATGCCTCGACGGTGTTTCTGGTCTCTCCCTAGCCCTTCCGCTAGACGGAAGCTAGCCATGCCTCTACCTTTAACTGACTAGCATATTGCCTCTGAGAGATGGTCCCAGTTCATTTTGCTCAATTAGCAGATCATAATTCACAGAAAAATGACTTCATCGCATGTTTAAATGACTTCTCCGTTAATTGTGTTTGAATTAATCTATTTATTCCATTTGGGTTGAAACATATTTGCACAGAAGTGATTAAATACTTCCATCATGCGAAGGAGTACATATTTCATGGTGCGTGCTAAATTTTTAAAAGTTCAAATGACGTTGTTTGCGTATTTCCGTTCAGTCTGCAGCAAATCCATTATTTGTTCCCTTATAAAGTAGATCTGCTCAATGCGCAAATGCCTCCTTTGTGTGTTCCGCCGACCTTTTGCAGACCTTTTTTGTCGCACTAAAGCTCCTCTAATTTCTTGAAATTGCATACGCTGCAATCTTCTCAGACTAGTGTGAGATCGTCAAGACGAGGGGAAGAATGGCATCGCGATTCCACGATCTCCGAGCGGGATTCAACGGCAATAATGAGGTAGAGAGGGATTCAGAGGGATGAGAGGATATGGTGCTCACTTGTAGAGAGAAAAGATAACCAGTGTGAGGTTACGATACAAAGTTGTCGAAAGAATTTCGAGATAACTCGGTTCTGATTCGTCGAGAGTGTTGAGAGGTTTACGTGAAACGGGGATTCGGGGTGAAGTAGCTAAAGAAATCGGGTGGTTGACATAAACAAAATGTAAAAAGGGGCTTGAATGGTACGGTAACCGACACCAACTTTCCGAGATCGTTGGGTACATACTCATCGCTCGTGTGAGGAAACGTTGTATTTTCTGGTTTCTGATTTTTTGTAGTCAAGGAAAGGCACTATAATAGTAACGAGGATTTACTCATCAGCTGTAAGCTAGAGTGAGGGAAAATTGAAAGACGTGTGGCCTTCTCAAATTTTCGCACTAATGCATTCGATATTGCAGTGACAATTACAATTACAGTAAAGAGCTGTGACTCACTATCAAGTTTTACACAGAGCGCAAATTTGCAAGGAGAACGGTTCTCCAAGGTTCCATTTGTTAGCGAATGGTTCTTCACCCTCCTCTTTCCGCAAACTCTCTCGTTTGCCCGTCGATACGAGAGAGTGTGCAAAACGGGAAGGGTGAAGAACCGTTCTCTAACAAATGAAACCTAGGACAACCGTTCTCATAGAAAATTTTCTTTCAGTGGTTTAAAGTAAAGACTCACTATCGTGTTTGAGTGCGATATTCCTTGCAATATTGGTTACAGTAATGCAGCGATCGTAATAGTACCGACTACCGTAATCCTTCCAGTGGTCGGATGATTCTGTGACTGATCCAAATGCGAACTTCGATCCGACTCCTCTCATCGTCTGTCTCTTCATTTTCATCGCAGGAGCGATAGCGATGCGACTCGTATTCAAGTATCTTTCATTTAAATTCATACATTTTAAATTGAAAAGGAACAAAAAACAGATGGGTAGCTTATCACCGATTAGTACTATTTTCCATTAGCGGACTTATTAAACATATTAATGACCGAAGAATATGTATATCTGACAGATCTCATATTCTTGGTGATATGTAGGACTCCATAATGGATTAAAAGGACGACTTAAAAGTTTAAAGAAAGAGAGAAAAAATCAAAGCGTCAAAATATGAGAAAATCAGTAATTATAAAATTATCAGATGCTTCCAAGTATAAATGTTGCATATACATGATTTTCTATAATTATTGATGAAATATCAGAATATTTGGCTCTTGAAATAAAATTATCAATAAAAAAACTGACATCCCGATTCAAAAAAGTGGTTTCGCCGCTGGTCACTCAAATTTATTTTTCTCCTGGCCTAGGGACAGGGCTTCGAAATAAATAAGGGCCGTTTTGTGCAATGCAGAGACTAGGCACTCCAATACGTGAATCTATATGAGGAGACTCCCAGTTCTCATTGCTAGTTCAGCATCTCCGGGGGGAGAGTTACCGATCTCGTCTCTTTTTTTAAATGAAGATAGGAATTTGAACTTGAAATACTAGTCATGAGCGTCAATCGATCATTCATTTTTATTCCTTCGTTATAGATTGTATTATTTTAAATCAAAGACACTTGAATAGGAGTCTATCTGTGCAGGTGTATCTACAACAGCATTCTCTTCGACGACGAGACGCCCTCGATAACATCCATGTACTCAATCGCTGTCTGTTTTATTTTCATTAATTATTTACTGTTATTTATCGTACATTGCGACAACGTGTATAATAATGCTATTTAGTAATGGGTAAATTCGCAGGAATATGGGAGCGGGAAGGAAGTGATCGGGGTAACCGCACGGAATTAGTTATCTTGTCAGACACTAGTGCTCAGATGAGTAAGGACCGGTATTATTCATTAGTTGCATTCCACCATTGGAGCCCGATTTATCGTCTCAATTCAACTCTGCATAGGGTATTGCGGTGGCCTTGCGGGCCACATGATTCCAATGATGGTTTTTGTTCTGTTTGGATGTATACTATCTGACAGAATAGGGTTCTACGCACCAAATTTACTCTTGGACCAACTTTTCAACGCTTGTTAATTTTCGCCAGTGCGGACTCTTAAGACAGAATTTCAATCCTTTCAGAAAGTGTCTGATATATTTTTATGGCCACAGATTAATTTGTGCGAAACGCAAAATCATTGACTTGGCACTGGTCGGTGACATCTAAAACGAGGCAAGATGTGGATAATAGAGAAGACATCCTCGCAATGAGACGCACTCCTTACCAAAATCGAATTGTTTTGCAATTTTTTTAGTAAACAGTTCTCAAATGAGGATGGGCAGGTGAATAGCGCGAATTGTTTCATACGTGAATTTTTTTCGTTGATATAATTATGCCCTTTTCCTCTTCCTAAGCTCCATTCACTCTCCTTCAAGGTAGCTCGTTAGGGACGGCGTCAGGAGTGCCAAATATGTTTCGAGATTGCCAGGTTAAAGTGGTGAACCAAAAACTGACCCCTCTTTTTATATTTTTTATGGTAGGAGATTCTAAGTTCTAAGAATACGTTATTTTTAAAATTAAATAAATTTTTAGCCTGTCACATCATTTATGGTATTTTATACCCGCGAGATTTTCCATAGCTATTCACCGGGCTTCTAATGCCTCATGCGAGCTGGGTTGCTGAACAAGGTTTAAGCGACGTCGAAAATTCCACTCGCACACTTCATTAAAGCACATAGAACGACTTTGAGAAATATCGTCCGACATACTGTACCACCCCAGAAATGGAATAACGTGCTGCATTTATCTTTTTCTAAAAAAATCATATTTTTCGAATTTGTTTATCCTTCGATTTATATGTATAAAAGAAGGGGTCAGTTTTAACCGATCTACTTTTAGTGTAGGGGTAGCTCTTTGCCGCACCCATTTTAGTCACATTCAGTAGCAGCACACAATTTAGCGAGCAACTTAGATTGTGAAAAGTGAATGCGTGAAACTGATAATGCCTGTGAGTCATCACACAAACCCAAAACGTCGCACCGATTCTATTCGCAAAGCGAAAAGTTCCAATGAAAATTCCCACTTTCAAGGATTCCGCAAGGCGATATGGAACCATCCATTACAAAGTAATTCATTTCGACTCTAGCTTCCTCTGTATTCTCAAAATTCACGGGAATTCAAATACGCTTTTATTTCGAAAATAATCAATTTGCACATTAACTTGTTTCTGAGTAAAAATTTGCACTTTTTTCAGTCGTCCGTGGAGAAAAATGAGTCGACTGCCTACTACTCCAACGTTGGATATCAACACGCGGAGAGAATCATTCCCTGAAAATCATCGTTTTCTTTCGATTGAAAACCTTCTCGAGGTTCCCCACTTCAACAGTAATCCGTTATGATGCAAAAAAATTACTGAGAAATCAGAAATTGTCTCGTCATTTCTCCCAAAATTTCTCGGTCTCTGATTGAGAAAGTGTGCGAAATGTCGAGATTATTTAGATGTCTCTGTGATTCTTTTAACATCTTTTGTCCCCTCCCCCCGTTTTCTTTCGATTGAAAACTTTTACTCGCTCTCCCAACCACTCGAATAAAAGAACCTCTCTCATCCTCCTTCGTTCGTTCACTACCATCAATTTCCCCCACTTTATTTGAAAAAAATTACCGTTTATTAAATCATTTATTTTTAAACAGCGATTTACGGTTTTGTCAAGAAGGAATGTAATTTGTCCATATATTCTTAAGTAGGAACCAAAAAATGTTCCAATTTTTTCGGAGACAGATAATTTATTTGATATTTAAAAATTTCTTCAATTATGTCTCGAACTCGGGTGATTAGGTTTGTCAAACTTTCAAACTTACAAACTAACCACGTCCATTTTTGGATATTTGTGTGCAACTCTTACACATTGTTTTAAGGCTGTAAATCTGTTGCTCATATTCTTTTAAAAATTAGTCAATCTCAATTTGCCTCTTTTTTATTTTACGTCAACTAGGATGGGAAATAAGGACTGAGTCGCGAGGTGTGAGACCGTAACGAGTAGATTATTTGATCCCAGGTTTCATATTATGGGATCTTTGATCATTATATAATTATCAAAAATTTAATATTAGCAAATGCTGCAGAGCCACTCAAAATTGAGAGGGTGACGGACATCAAGAAGATTGATCTGAAGGAGAACGCGCGAATTTGCGCGGTTCCATTTTTTTACCATTATAAAATGGGAGATGGGTGGTCTAAAATAGTTGGGAGGCACCGTTCAGCTTTCTGTCAAATATGCGACAGTGGAAGACAACGCAATAGTGTTTTTTCTTCAATTTTTAGCGAAAAACCCAGTAATATGTATTGTGGCGACTCCTCTCCTACATTGTTCTTCCTTCTCTGATAGCCGTTCTCTTCTTGATGTGACCGATCGTTTTCTTCTCTCTTTTCGCAAAGAAGCCAAACAGAACGATGGAATCGGCGCCGTTGTATAAAGCACTTCAAAGGATAGCATCCCTCTCTCTCCTTTCTCTCTCTCTCTATCTCGCTTTCTTCTATTTTGCCCCTTCTTCACACTCTCATGTTTCTACGTTTTTGTCTTTGACTACGCTTTCTCTCAACGCGAAATCTCGGCAGACTTCTGGGTAAAGCCAACACAATTGGTCGTATTTTGTTCATTCCAACCCAGGAAGATGATCAAAACCAAAGTTCTATCGAAAGTTGATACAATGATTCATTGGAACACCCTTTGTTGTGTCTGTGTCGGCATTCATTTTGCCTTGGAGCGACTCCTCTCTCCCTATAACTGTCCACCCCTCATCCCCAATACTGCCCCTTTCGAGTATCTCATTCATCATGTCACGTAATGGTCATTCTCCGTACTGACTGGGATCAACGGGGGGGGGAAGAAAGAAAGAGAGAGAGAGAGCGAGAGAGAGAGAGAAAGAGAGAGAGTGAGATGTACTACCTTTTATAGGGGCTGTCCCGGTCAGTGCGAGTCCATAAAACTGAGCTATACTTCGAGTGTTGTGGAGAGGGTCGACAAGAAAGAGAAAAGGAAAGGAGAGAAGGAAGATGGCGTGTGATGAGGTCTGTCTCTCCCCTTTTGGATTCCAACCCTAGAGAAAGGGGTCTTGGTGAGAGAGCATGTAAAAGTGAGAGAGTCACTCTAGATCTTCAATGCAAATCTACCACATTGGCCGCTAGCGGATTGATGTACACTCATACTCCGCGCAATATTTCATGTTCCTGTTGTATCCTTCATCAACTCTATTGTGTCGTCAGAGGATCAAAGTTATTGTGCCCCTTAAGATCTAATACTGGACTCAGTCTGTCATCGATGTATCCTTCTTAGCACTCATTTATATATTTGTGCCACCGCCCGCCTTTTAAGAAGCTGTCATTACACATTTGATTAGTTCAAGAACATCTTGAAACTTACATTTTAGGATTCCTTAAAAATATTTGCATAAGGAGGTGTGTAGTACTAGTCACTCGGTCACGAGTTCGATGCCAACCACGACTTCAATCCACTCGAGGCGGTAAATTGATAGCAACTATGGTGGCGAAAGGTGCTGGTTTGAGATCTATTTTGTTATTCACTAAAATGTCTCTAGATACGTGCCCTAGATTCCTTGGGGAAGTTTGGGTTACGTAATCCCGTATGGCAGCCGGACCGACCCAATATAGTGTGGCAGCTTTCTACAGTAAAATCGCTCAGCACCTTTACCTTTGCTTAAAGAAAGCTTCGCAAATGCAGTACTACCGTGCCATCCACCTCCTATTCCCTTCCTCATCTTCCATTTTCCTATTTCCTCTCTTTCCTCTTCTACAATCTCCGCTCTCTCTCTCCTCTAATTTGCCGTCTCCGCTTTCCTCCTCCTCTCTTATTTCAATCATCATCAACTTTTCCTCGTCGTCTTCGATGTTTGCAGAAGACCTTATCCGTCTCTCTCTCTCTCCCGTGTGCACTCGAATTGCCTCTCTCTCTCCCTCAATTCTAATCGACGAATCTCAAAAGAAGAGAAAGACACGAACAGTTCCTGCTCGCCCAGTGCACGTTTCCCTTTTCTCAACACAATACCGTTTGTGTTTTTTTTCGCTCTTTATTTGAACGAATTTCTTGCATAGCGTGAGAAAGAGCCAATCGAAACTAAAGAAAGTTGAGTAATGGAGATTCATCACAATGCCCCTTTAAAATAGGATGTTGCTCCCGCCGATTCACTTATTTTCTTTGGCACCAAATTGGAAATGGGAGTGAACTCAACGAAAAGCGTCTGGCCAAATAAAAGTGAAATATCCCTCCATTTCCCTGCCTTCGATTCAAACCCAACTCTAATCGTTTCCAACACATCGAAGAAAGCCAAGATATTCTGATTTTTTTCTGATGGTTCCAATCAAAAGTCTGACCTTTCATGCCACTAGGATCAGTTGCCTACTTTTTCGTGTTTCCGATGACTTTTTCAGATACCGTTCCTGCGAACTATTTGGAGGGGGGGGGGGGTTCGATATTCACATGAGTTTGTTAAAAATAGATTGAAACTCACAAAAATCCTTCACAAAAACGTAACGAAAAATTCCCCATAACAAAATTGTGGGCCCGACATGTCGATTGATCCCGACCGCAACCTTCTTAGCCTTTTTACTTTAAAGGTCTCAAAATGAGCTCTCCAACAGCTCGTAATTTTCCAAGTCTTCATTTGTCTTCTTTCTCTCTTTTCTCACTCCATATGGCCCAGATTACGACGTTTGCTTTCTCTCCCATTTGTCACACGTGTTCGAAATATACTCGAGATGATCGTTCCTTCTCGCCTCGACGATGTGTTGTAATCCAATAATATTTCACCCCCCCCCCTCTCTACCGAGTCATTCCCCCTCCGTCTCTCTCTCTCTCTCTCTCTCTCTCTCTCTCTCTTCCATATGACACCGCATACACAGCGGTATTTCGCACCTTTGTCCGCATCATAAAGTGGCCAGACAAAACAAAACGTTGACAGAACGAATAGCTGCGCGTTCTCGGCGGGCTCCATAATACTCTCATTATTTTTTAAATAAAATCTTATCAGTCCAGGGAATTAAAAACTTTATTCTGGCTTTTTTCTATTGTAGCCCTTTCGTCGTTATGTTCGGCATTTGGTGATATTTGACCCATTGAGAAAGGGCCGCAATCGAATACGAAATTTTTTAATAATTCATTCATTCATTCATTTCTTTGTTTGATTGTGAATGAGTGGTATTTACGTAGAGTCATGCTACCTTGATTTGTATGTCCCCTATTTTGAAAGTCGTACAAGAGAGTAAGACGGAGTTGCGTTTCCCTCTTCCCCTCTTCCTTCAAATTCATCTCAGAGTCATTTGCCTCTAGTGGGTTTAACTGTCGCCGAGTCAGTCATTGTTGTGCCATTTCCTGGTCGTAACTCCTCTTCTTCTTCCTCCTCAATGTCATCCCAAATGGACGATACTCCTCTCTCTCTCTCTCTTTCTCATTGGCGACTTGTACGCGAATCTCGCATGGCTCACACACAACAGGAAGGGAAGAAGGCCTCTCTCTCTCTCTCTCTCTCTCTCTCTCTCTCTCTCTCTCTCTTTAGTCATTCCCGTTCATTCATCAGTGTGTTCCATGAAATACAACTGATTTGTATTTACTATGAGCAAACAGCTTCGATTCTTCTGGATTTAAGGTGTTCCATGTCTAGTCCATGTCCCAGATTCACCAAGCCTTCCATCTCCCTCGGTGGCGGTAAAATTGGTAGCAACTATGATTGGGAAAGGTAACGTCCTAGATGCCTTGGGAAAGGTTGCATTACGTAATCCCACGTAGCAGTTGGCTTACCAGCTTGCCCGATCCAGCGACGCAGCTTGCTACTGTAAAATCGCTTGACATGGAACACATTTACCATTTACCATGCCAAGTACTTAGTAAGATTCCTCATCCTGAGCTTTCAAGTCAGCGGTAATAGAGAACCTTCATGAACACTAATCCTTGTCTTGAAAAAAACATTATAAAACTTAGTATTAATTGGCGGGCAATTTCAGATAATACCCAATGCATTGTATCTGTTTCCTCCTTTTCTGTCTCTGTCTTCCAATTTTTCTACTCAATCAACGCGTCCACCCATAACCCAATCATATCTCAAGTGTGAACTGCGGGAGAGAAAGAGAGAGAGAGATAGAGAGAGAGAGAGATAATTATGCTGGCCAGCTCTCAAAAGAGTCCTGCACCCTCTCAACTCTCTCTCACTCTCTCTATGTGTACCATCTGTGAGTTCTCGTAATCTATCTCTTCTCCTTTTCTCTTTCATCCTCTCCGATATATTCATTCCCATTCAATTTAATTGGATTCCTCGAGGAGGAGGAATAAGATCTGTTCGATCGCTTTCTCATACCGCTATCCACTCGCTTTTCGCGGACTCTTTCAATCAGGAAGGTAATGATACCTTTCAGAACTGCTCAAATTTCAAAGCTTCTAAATGATCTGAAACATATCCCAGACGACTCCTAAAAAAATATGTGGAAGGTTCCTAAACAGCAGTTTCAAAACGTCCTATCACCCTCAAGATGAGTTGGACTTGATTCCGCTGAGAGAGAAAAACTGTTGTAGACCTTCCAATTCTGGCCGTATTTGGCTCGTAGTACACATTGTAGGCATTTCCTGCAGCTAAATAATTATTATTCTGCTTTTTTCTAAATTTTAGAATATTGAATCATCTTTAATTGATTCGGTTTCTGCCAAGTGTCCAGAGCTTAGAACATCAGGCAATAGTTTATTAATTTCAGCAATACTTTGTTTATTTCTCGATTCGCGATAGTATCTCGGCTATGCCAATGTGAGTCACCTGTGAACGCGCTTCTTCTTCTCACTACTACTTCCCTTCTCTCTCTCTCTCTCTCTCTCTCTCTCGTCTGTTTGCAGTCCCTCTTTCAGGATGGGATTACTGCCGTGTGTACCGGTTATACATCTGATTTCCATTGTTTTTGGCTCTCTCTCTCTTTCTCTCTCTCTCCTCCTTCCAAATCCTTTCCGCTTCTTCTTCCGACCAATCATCAATACATCCAATCATCTCTTCTTCGTCTTTTAAACTGTTCCTCTAATTGTTTGTATCATATGAATGGTTGGAATGCCCACAATTTGGGCACAGAGCGTCAACTTTCTTAGAAGTTGGTTTGAGCATGTGAAAGAGAGTAATCCGTACCCTTTCAAGAAGAACAAGCGACTGTCTGATTCTCTCACTTTCGCCTGCTCTCTCGAGATCAGATGTTTATCAGCGGGCTTTTGCTTATTTCCGACAAGTGTTCGTTCATTTTTAATGTCTTCTCGTATTTCGAGGAGTTGGCTGTAAATTGCACTGTAGTTCCCCCCACTGCTAAATAAGCTCGCTCTTATGCACCCAGTCTTGACCACTCCAGAGCCTTCTCTGTGTCTGAGTAATCAATAATCTGTCCTGATATGGTGATTGATTTGTCGCGAGACTGTTTTCGTTTTTTTTCAATCGCTGACCACTTTTGTTCCATGTTTGGATACGGATTTACTGATCACTTTTATACATCTTGCTACTGTGAAATCGCTTAACATGAAACACCTTACCTTTTTTATACATCAACTTTTAAGTAGGCAAACCCCTACGTTTATTTCTCAATTTATTTTGTTCCATGCGCAAATTCAAATTCTGCGCACCGGTTAGAGTACTTATCCTTCCCTCCTCACGCCTCACTTCATTTCTCGAATGGCTAAAAGAGAAAGAGCGGTCTCTCTCTCCACCTGATCTCTTCCTCTCCTCTCCTCTCCTCTCCTCTCTCCCCGCCCTCTCTCTCTCAGGTCACAAGTCGATTAAGTCTCGGAGCTTCTCTCTCCAGTCTCATAATAATAGCTTAACCCTCTTCCGTATAATGATCTCTTCTTGCAGTAATTAGTCTTGATAGAGATTGAGTGAATTAAGAGTGACTGAGTGTTCTCTCGAAACGGGAATTACGTAATTTCTATGCAATCGAGAAAGTCCTGGCCATTTTTGCAGATCTTCTAAATTATTTGTCGAATTGCTAGGTGCAAGGAAACATAGTGGCGATGTGAAAAATTAAATGCATAAAAATAATAGCAAGTTTGCAGATGTGAAATGTCTAGAATCTCACGATGTTGAGTAATCCCGTATACGAGTATCTCTCTCTCTCTCTCTCTCTCTCTCTCTCTCTTCTCTTCCCTATCTTTTCTAGAGTTGTCGATTGGTCGCTGGACTCTCACGAGGATTTATATTTACTCCCCTTGAAAGAGAGAGAGAGACTCAGAAATGGAGGAGACTGAAATGAATAGGGAATTAGTGAGAGAGAAAAGGGAGAGAGAGAGAGAGAGAGAGAGAGAGAGAGATTGCAAGCAGTATAGAGATTTCACATTTTCGTATCTTTCGTTTGCATCATCACTACTCAACTGTCATTACTCTACACGAGCCGCGCGCTCAATCCACTCTCATCCATCTTCTCTACCAATCTACGATCATCGTGTTCGGAAAAGATTAAAGGCTGCGCCGAGAGAGAGAGAGAGACAGAGAGAGATCCTTATTACGGCAACAAATAGCTGTGGGGGTGGCAGATGGTTAGAGAACATTCATTACTCCCTTGTTGGCCGATCGAATAGACCGAAAATCATTTTCCTGTCCTAGTCTTAAGTCATCCATAAGATGTCCATAACCTTATGGGTGGATGCTTTAGTTGCCCATAACCTGCAACTTATCTATAAGTTGTCGGGGTTACAATAATGACATCATATTGCCGACATTCGACCTAACATCTTCTCTTCTGTTTTCGTCTCTCACGCAATATTCTCTCTCTCCTTCATCTCTCTCTCTTTTCTCTTCTTCTCATATTCATTCAAACCCTTCCCGAGTCTTGCCGTAGTGCAAAAGAAGGATAGATGAGTGGTGTTAAATGAGCAGTGGGATAGAGAGACATTGCTGCGTCTCATAGATACACTCTAGTAAATACCTCTGGAACGTCAAAACAAGTAAATTTAGCATACCAATAACGTTCAGAGGACATATATGTCAGATATATATCTCTGTGATTGACATTTGTGTGTTTGAAATAACTTACGGATAATAACTTTGTGTTATATCCTTTTATAGATAGCTAATGGGATACTCCAAAGATTCGCTCAAATATTCGAGATAACCAAGATGTCTCGGAGCCCACCATAGGTAGCCCCAATAGTAGACGACAAATCATCTCTCGGTAGCCATTTGTCCCCTCTTCTCTCTCTCTCTCTCTCTCTCTCTCTCTTTCTCTCTCTCATTCTCTCTAAGGCCTCTCATCATCTTAGGAGGTCTCTCTCTCTTCTCTCTCCTCACCATACGGGATCTCCACTCAAACAGCGCGCACTAGTCTTGCTTATTACGTATTTCGCCCTGCCATGCCAAACTTTCCATATGTGCCGTTTTGACATTTTTTGTTGAAATACTGTAGTATTCGTCAGTGTCATTTTATCTCCTATCGCAGACTCGCGATCAGCAATCTAAGAGTGGAAGCGGGGCAATCGGTTTACGGCATCTTGAGGTACAAATTGGTAAAACGACTGATGAACACAAATATCGTGGTGCTGATTGTATCCAGTGCTGTCTTAGTATTATTTTACAACTTCCACTGTTTTTGTAAGAACTTTGATCAATTATATACGTTTCGAAACTTCCCTTGCAACTTTTTTTTTAAAATTATCTTTTTATAAATTTACAATATTGCTAGCGCAAAGGAAGGTTTCTTACCCGACGTTGTTTCTCTTTTTCTTCGTCGAATCTGCGATTGTTCTCACGTTTTCTCCCTCCATGAGAGAACTCGAAGTCTTTTGCACACACACATAATGCATGTTATATGGCTAATAACCTGCGTTTGTATTTTTAATTTGGTCCGTTTTAGCATACGTATAATATACAAACGAGAGTGGGCATCCATATATAACATACATTTTATTACTCTCACATAATCGAGTTTATTACTCTCACATAAATCCTCCTCCATTTATTGATATGTGCAGAAAAATGAACAAGTGCCGAGGTAGAAAGTACAAATCCCAATTCCGCCTCTAGTTAGGTTAGCAGAGAGCTTTTGGGTGCACTCAGAAAAATTTATGTCATATATGGCTCCTGAACTGCGCTTGTATGTTATATATGACATACAAACGCAGTTCAGGAGCCACATATGACACATTTTTCTCTGTCTACGTCTTCAATTGATTCGGCTGGTGGTCAGTTATCTTGTGGTCTAGCAATAATTACTTTTAAAAATCTATTCTTTTACCATTTCTGCTAAAGCTTTAGTGCTACTCTGTACGAACTGATTGCTTTTGTAAATCAATGTTCTTCCGATTTTTTCCGCATTTCTTCTCGCCAGTCCCGATCCCGTGAATATCTAAGAGCTTGTAGGGGAACAATAAGGGACCCGTCTCTCCTTTCATAGAGGCACCTGCCCTCCTTTCCCATATCAAATTGTTATTGTCGTGAGAACATGGGCCACCCTGCTCATTCGTGTTTCATTCTACCCGCTAATAATCGTCGCCAAATGAGAGAACAGCTTCTTCGTCTTGCCCCCACTGCTTATAAGTGTGGCCAAATCTCGGGAAATTCCATCTGATTCGTGGTAATTCGCTTTTCTTCACCTGTTCAGCGGCTGCTTGTGCTTCTCTCTCTCTCTCTCTCTCTCCCCTTCTCTACAAACTACTATACCTCGAAGAGAGAGAGAGGGGAAAAGAAAGAGAGAGAGATCAAATTGAATTTGACGATGCAGTCAAGTGGAGTTTATCTCTCCGCACTGCCAGTTACGGGTTGGGACAAGAAGAAGGAAGAGAAGAGGACCAAGACTCTAATCTTATCTACCTTTCCTCCCCCCTCCCTTCCAACCACTACTGCATCCCCCCTTTGAGTATGCAAAAGGTAGCACACTCTTTCCAGAACATACCCCCCCCCTGCTTGCCCGTTTCAGGAGGTTTGTAAAAGGGTGTCCTGTGTTGTTGGGGGCGCTGCCCTGATCTGCAATTTATCCTTGATTTCCCTTCTCTCACACACACTTTGAATGGTCAATGGATCGCCATTACCTTCTCTCTCTCTCTCTCTCTCTCTCGTTCTCTCTCTCACTCTCCTCTCTCACTTTCCTTCATGAATCGACAAGTCCTTCTCTTCCCCTACCTTTTCTCTAAACTGCCCAAGGTCGATTCCCATTCTTTCTGTGGAATAACGGTACTCCAACTAAGTCTCTCTCTCTCTCTCTCTCTCTCTCTCTCTCTCTCTTTCTTTCTTCCCTCTTCTCTCTCTCAAGAACTCTTATCCACAATTCCGAGCTTCCCGCATTTTTTTTGTCTGAATTCGTCACGCAAATTGTTTATGTTTGGTATACTCTCTCCCTCTCAGTTTTCCAACTCAATTCATTTCCCCCCTGAATAGCCCACCCATATTCCTCCCCTACTCATCTATTCCATGCACTCTAAAAGTGGATCTTCTCTCTTCTTCTTCCTCTTCTCTCACAAATTGAATCTCACTTCGCCCCTTTTACAGTGGAAAAGAGTAGTGGAAGGGTGCGACTTCTGATTGTGAGAGGTCACTCAACTTGTCTCCATCTCTTCGCAAAGAAAACCACGTGATACTTTTAATATCACAGAGGAGAGCAATTGTGCACACAAAAATGTATTATTTTCGTAGCATTATTGTTCATCACCTCGTCTATGCGTCTATTGTTGTTGTAAGAGAGCGAAAAAGTCATACATATATATATTTCGAAATACAAAAAAATTAGTTGCAGTACTCATATGAACAGTTATAGATATTAGCATACTAATTCAATTTTTCTTCATTGTTATATGTAAGAAATTTCCCTCATTCCTTCTGACAGAATGCATCAAGCATGGGGCTTTGGTTGATCCCCATTTCCTCTATTATTCACCCCTTTCCTACTTCTCTCTCTCTCTCTCTCCTTCCTCCTCCTTCACACCGTATCTATTTCATACAGTCTCATGCGTCTTCGTTATTTGCTACAACGCCAAAGGAGAATAGGCGACTTTTGTGCACGAAAAGCCCCTAGTAATCTGCCCACTCTCTCTCTCTCTCTCTCTCTCTCTCTCTCTTTCTCTCTCTCGCCTACTCTTCTATTACTCCCGTATTTGTACTGTACAGAGCCGCAGAGTAGACGAAAGTTGCAAAACAGCAGAAGTGGTCTCGTCGCCAGTCAGAATTCTCCCCTTTTTGTACTATGATATCGCAGTAGTGACCATTTTTACCTAAACTATCTTCATGCAGAAACCAAAAATGGTATTTTCCCATACCCAGCCATACACCACAAAATGCGCATTATTTACATTACGAATATTCGTATATCTCCGGTTGGTGAATTACATTTTCCTATGCGTGTTAAAATCTTTTTTTATTACAAAATGTATATACTTTTCAAATTCACACAAAAAGACTATCATGAATAAACATATATCTTCATCTGTAAATTAAGCTATTTTTGTAAATTACCGTTCAGCAACTTTTCTCACTAACGGTATTTATAATATATTGAACATTAAGCTAAGCTGAAAAGATCGATATCTAAACATTAGATGACTTATTGCTGAACTTTGCGTTGCTATGCTCTTTCTCTTCACAAATTCAGCCAACTCTTTCCCAGGCGCAAATCTTTTTTTGGGTGAGAGGAGGAGGTCTTTTTCATCCCCCACGAGTCTCGGGTGTTGCAGTGGAGAGAGAGAAAGAAAGGGAGAGAGAGAGAGAGAGGAGGTGGCGTCAATTAATCATCTCGGTTGGTCAGCGTTCTGCCCATCTCTCATCTTCTTTCTTCTCCTCTCTCTCTCTCTCATCACTCTAACCCATCTCCAGTTGTATCATCCATACATGGAGAAAAGCAATGAGATCGCATTTCGTCCAGTATTTTATCCCTTGCTAATCCCTTATTTGTATGCTTTCCTTGCTTGGGAGATCATAAAAGAGATCTCGGGATTGCGCATGAAAGTGACTTCACCTGGGAATTCTCTCTCTCTCTCTCTCTCTCTCTCTCTCTCTCTTTCGATGGGATGATTGCTATCAACCGTTAGAATTGTAGTATCGCATCAACCCCGTGACTGTAATTGTTCCCACTGGCAAAGTTGGAGTAACTGCGTGTATCTCATCGGCGTCCTTTATTCTCACCTCATTTGTTAACTTCTTTCATCCTGCCACAAATCTTATCTTCTTCAATTTTTCGGGCGTTTTGATTTCCATAACTTGATTTAGATCCTTGATCTTACTCTCTCTCTCAAGACCTTTTTTTTGGGTATTTCTCGTACCCAATCTTGCTATATCTGCTCTCTCTCTCTCTCTCCTTTTATTTCTCCCTCTCTTTTCCTCCCCTCTCATTCCCAGTCAACCCACATGCTATCGCATGCTCAATATATCTCACCCATCAGAAGTCTCCCCAATCATTGCCCCCTCTCTCTCACCTTCGCTCTCGCTGTAATCAGTCCTCCCCCAAGTCCTGTCCACATCTTGGCCATTGCTCTCTCTCTCTCTCTCTCCTCCCGCCAACCTCGCGAATCTTATCACACTCGACCCTCACTAATCTCTTTCACTCCGAGAGAGAGAGAGAGAGAGAGAGAGAGAGCACTTCTGCTAACTTCTAATCGCTGCCAACGCCCAGCAGACTCGACCATGTGCCTCTTCTCGGCCGTACTAATCTTGCAATTGTCGTATTAAAAAATAATGTTGTAACCAGTTCAACTGCCCTTCCTCTCCTTTTTCCCATAGTTTGAGAGTGATCTCATGAATTCGTCGGTTACTACTCTGAGCCCTCACTTTAGTTTAATCTTCCTAATCGATAAACTTAGCCGTCAGACCATTCCTTAGTTTGATTGACTACTCGTTCTCATCGTTACCCAAAATGGCGATAACCGGAGTACTTAATACTTAGTGATAGATAGATTCTATTGTATTCCTCTCTCCTCCTTCCTTCTCTCTCTCTCTCTCTCTCTCTCCTTCCTTCCGTTCCTTCCTCATATCAATCGGTCCTCGTCTTTGATATCATTCACACACACTGATTACACGGGGGAAGTTGATGATCGCACTCTCATCATTCTCCAACGATTCGAGCCAAAGGGTTTCATCAAGTGTCTCACTCCCCTCCAGAAAGGGGTCACGAGCACGTTAAAGTCCTAGTCACTTGCGACCCCGCCGCAAAGTCGTATGAATCCCTTTGTGATCAGTTTAATCACTGCGATAGGTCACCCGATCACCCCCCCCCCCACTCGATCATATTTATTGCTGGATATATAATAAGCGCGTGTGTGGGTATCGAGGTAGAGAGAGAGGAGGGGGAGAGGTAAGCACTGACTGACCCAATCCGGGGTCTCTCTCTCTGCTCTCTCTCTCTCTCTCTCTCTCTCTCTCTCTCTCCCAACCACGCTAACCTGACCCTGTGCCCGGCTCTCCCCTCTCCCTCTGTCTCTCTCTTCATCCTCTATCCTATCCCTCCCTTCTCTCTCTCTCCTCTCACTATATTCACACCCTCATTCGAATTGACCGTTATTGCTAGTAGTATCCACTACTTGTGGTAGTACGGTATGTTATTGGGATTGAATCACTGCCTTTGAGAGTGTGAGACAAGACTCGCCAACTTTCCCGCCATTTTCGAGACTCGCTTGCTATTCTATTCAAAGTTTTGACACACCTGCACACCTCGTTCATCAGCTAACCCATCATTCTGGCAGTTTCCATACTTCCCCCTCTCCTCTCTCTCTCTCTCAGTCAACATCCGTTCTATTCCCTCTCTCCCTTATCGGGTCTCCTTCTGTCCTCTTCCTCCCTTCCTTCCACTCCCAAATCAACCGAGGTTTCATTACTCGATCTCGGCCGCCCTTGTCTTCCCACTGTTGTTAGCCTGTTTAGACGCTCGCAATCGATTGTTTACGTATGTATGATGGCGTCTCTCCAGGTAAATCTCTCTCTCTCTCTCTCTCTCCTCTAGAGAGAACTCTGTAATCCTCCCATCGTTCCCCTCTTTAATTGTTTCTCCTCTAGCAGTCCTTCGTTTCGTTTTATCTGATCTCAGGACGCGTTTTTATCACTTTTTGCCTCCGCCCGTGCGATTATCTTTTCCTTCCCTCACTCTTCATCTCTCTCTCTCTCTCAACTCCATTCCACCTAAACGCAGATACTATCTGAAAAATGCGGCCAACGAAGATGTGAACACCTTTCTCCGTTCCCCCTCCCACCACTCTGTGCCACGTCAACGCCCAGTAATGAGTCAGGAGCGAGCGCCAATATTTCATTCCCATTAACTTCCCATACAAAAAAAGGACAACAACTAGTTGAGAAGTGAATTGAATCGACTTCCCTTCTCATCTTCTTACTATGATCTACTCCCTTTTCTGCAGCCCGCGAATAGAATGTCGTCGCCCTCTCTCGTACTCTCTTTTTGCCGCTTCTCTCTCTCTCTCTTTCCCTTTCCTCTTCCATTTCCGTGTCGATCCGTGCGCGCGCGTCGTCTGAGCTAATTTCTCGCCTCGTCCGATAATTGTGGTGTCTGAGTCCGTTTGTATGCAGTTTGTCGATCTTGCATTGCATATAATAGTCAGGTAGAGAAAAGTAACAACAATAATAATACTCATGGCAATCATCAAATGCATAAATCAACAGTGAAATGCTCTTATGCAATAGAAATTTCGTCCGGTAATTAATTAGCCCCATATATTACCGTCCGCATATAAGACATTTTTTCCGTGTTCACTATAAGTTTTACAGTCACTTTGTTTATACTCAATACTCACTTTCCTGTAAGTGAATGTCACTAAAATTAGGAGACATTTCAGATAAATGTTCGTAAAAATGAGCAACCTCTGTCCGTATCCCAGTGGCTTTATTCTGAGTGAAGAACCTCCAGAAAGGGGTTAGGAGACGGGGAAAGAGCGTGTGATAGATGGTGACGAGTTCTCTCCTTTTCTCTTGCAGTCTCTCTCGTTCGCAACCCCTTCCTGGAGATTCGCAATATCGTGTTCTATTCGACCGGCGAACCATTTATCCGCATTTTCAACCCTCGTTTGAACTTTTCCATTCAGACTCTTTCCTTTTCAACAACTCATTTCAGGCCGATTCCACTCCTTCGATGCGGTCGTAAATTTCGAAATTTTCGGACGATTAAAGAAATGCTTGGTGTCATCGCAGCGGCGCTTCTGCTAACGGCCGCCTTCGCTGGTCGGTTTATTTTACTTATTTATTTTTATAGAATACAATATTACATTGCAAATTTCGCTCGCTTTTGTACTGCATTTCATTTCTTTTAAAATCACGCAGAGACCATTTATATTTGCATTTCTTTTAAAATCACGCAGAGACCATTTATATTTGCATGCAATTTTGGCGGAGTCTGTCTCAATTTGTCCTACTCTGACTGTTTATTCTTCTCATGCTTTTCCATGTTCCTCTTCTCCTCTCTTGAGACTTTCCTCGTCCGTTCGCCCTCTAATTGACATTATCTGCTCGTTATGTGTCCTGTTAAGCCATCTGGTATCTATCACTCTCTCTCTCTCTCTCACTGTCCCTCGCCAGCTTGGTGTCTAATCTGAGTCTCACAGGGGAAATCAAGATCATAACTCGGAGGGAATATAGACAAGTCGGGTGCGTATTGTGTCAAATCCATGGGTTTCTCTCTTTCTCTCTCTCTCTCCTAAGAGGGTGTTGAAATTAGAGTACTCCGCAGCCTCTGCCACACAAGAGATTGATAGAATGTGAAAAGAGCGGGACAGCATGAAACCATATGTCTCTCTCTCTCCCTCTCTCTCTCTCTCATCAGGCCTTTTGTAGTTGCAAGCCGGGGCTCGATGTCAGTATAGTTGATTGGTACCTTTGAGTAGTGGGTAGAGGAGAGGGACTGGGCGCTCAAAGGGGAACCGAGGGGGTTCTCCCGATACGAAACATCCGTCTCTTGCGGGGGCCAACAACTGCCTGGGAGAAGTATCAGAGGGAAGAGAGAGAGAGAGAGAGAGAGAGAGAGAGAGAGAGAGACTCAAAGGCGACAAATTAGCGTCGTAGTCCATCGTAATGAGAGTGGGAAGAAGACGAAGAAGATGAAGTAGTCCCTTCTCATTCTTTTCATCAGCAGAAAGACCATCTTGAAATTAGATGGTGGCCGTTATATGGGAAATACTTAAACTAACATTTTTCCACTGACCACTACCATATTCTTGAATCAGAGATCGAAAGTGTGCTACACGTACCAGTCGCTTAAACTGAGATACAAATTAACCGTATCGCTCTCTTAGCGCCCAAAGTTTGGGTGCCCTGTTCAATCTTGTCGCATCTCATCGTAAATCTCTCTCTCTCTCTCTCTCTCTCTCTCTCTCTCGTTCTCTCTCTCATGTCCCTCAGATATCTCCTCCAGTGTCGGTGTCATACTCATCTTCTCCTGATTCGACCCCTCGATAACAATCTCTTCGTCCTCATATCACGGAGGGAGAGATCACGGCAGATCGAGAGACGGCCGGAGAGAGAGAGAGAGAGAAAGAGAAGATTCACAAAGGAATTCGAGGGGCTCCCATATCCATCACAGTATGCGCCTCCTTCTCTTTCATAAATTCATCTCCTTCGATTGGCTCATAACGTCCATTCGTGTCTTTGTTAGAGCAGAGAGGTGTGGAAGAAAGAGTGAGAGAAAGAAAGAAAGGGAGAGAGAGAGAGAGAGAGATGGGTGCTGGGAACCAATTGGAGTCTGTCTGTAGGGGGGAGTCGTGACCTCTCACACAATCGACAGGCTTCTTCCTCTCTGGGATAACAGGAGCTAATGAGAGAGAAGGGAAGAGAGAGAGAGAGAGAGAGATGCCAGACCGTCCGATAGATGATTAGCTGCATTGGGGTGAAAGGCGAAGAAGGAAGAGGAAAGGACGGCTCTGATTCATGTGTGGCTAGCACTCTTCAATGGCCCGCTCCGATCAGATGGAAAAGGTTGCGAGAGAGAGAGAAAGATGGTAAAGTTACCACTCTCTCTCTCCCCTCTCGTCAACCATCCATTCAAAGTCATCCTACAAAGAAGTGGGGAAGCCTCTCTCTCTCTCTCTCTCTCTCTCTCGTCTTTCACCTGTTTTCGACTCGGAGAGACACGGATTGAATAGCCGATGTGTCTGTTGTGGAGGGACTGGCTGAGTGACCGCTATAGCAGCGAGAGAGAGAGATCTGGGAAGACGGGACGGGATCGTCCTCATCGCATGCAGTTTCCACAATGATGAGCGGTGGATTGCAAGGGGGCATGAATTGATCCACACGTGATCTATTCGCTGGCTGTGTCTTATCAATTGGCCAGATTCTAAATATTCCCATTTGAAAATTGGTTTGTTCTTCATCTCTCGCTGACCTTCCATGTATCTACCAGAGAGTTCTCATTCGGTTCCGCAGTCCTCTCGGATCCGTTTACATGTATATGGCAAGCACACACAGAAGACAGGTTGTCATCTCGAGTTTCTCTCTCTCCCTATTCGGGTCCTCATCTTCCATTATGAAAGGGAGAAGAAGGAGGAGGAAGGGAGACATCTGCCAGCGCATGAACAGGAAGTGACACCTGGATAGTGAGAGAGAGCCAAAGAGAGAGAGAGAGAGAGAGAGAGAGAGAGAGATACTCAGTTGGAGTCCACGGCTTAGACAGACTGTCGCCATTCGTCCCATGAACGAGTGGCAGACATCCGTTTTTGAAACTAGCCGAATTTAGAAAATCAACCGTTTTATTGGTAAATATGGAGTATTGATTAGTGATTACTGTACTACGGTATTCACAGTCTCCCTGATTAGCTTCTCTCTCGCGCGCGCGATGCATCAATAATTGATAGTACATACATGCGCGCCCATTTCGACGCGTGGCCAATTCCTCACTCTCACTTGATTGGTCGGTGTGAATAGTCTATGTTCGAAAGAGAGAGAGAGAGAGAGAGAGAGAGAGAGAGAGAGAGAGACTGAACAACCAGCTAATCTCTCAATGACAGACTGACTCTGCATGATTTAGTAGGGGGACGAGGGAGGAGACAAATGAAATATACTACTACTACAATTCATCAGTGGACGCCTTTCATCTCTTTCCCTTCTTCTTCTTCTTCTGCATACATTAGCACGTCGTCGACGAAATGAGTAGATATCGCTCCCTGAGGAGAGAGAGAGAGAGAAGTGTCGAAATAGGACGGATGCAATATGGAAAGCGTATGTAGATGAACGGGATACGATAGGCAGAGGGAGGCAAGAATAATCATAGCAAAAACGGGTCAAGAATTGATGAGTTTTCCATGTAATCTCTGTATTTTTCCCCTTCTCTTCTCCCATTTGTCATCCAAGAAATGCCAACAGTCTCTTGACTTATCTCACTCTTTTTTTGCTCTACTCGATCGACCTTCAATCTTCTTCTTTCTGCATGTATACGCGCATTCCGTGAAGGCTACTAACGAAATTATGCAGAGAGAGAGAGAGATCCCTTATTTCATAAGTCTGATTTCACTCTCGCTATATCTTGCGGTCAAAAAAGGACTTGGAAAAAAATTGAAGAATCCTCTTGAAAGACTCACTCGATCGTCATATTTAGCTAGGATACAAGCAGAAAACAAAGCGAGAAATTACCCGCTGTGAGAATAGGCTAAATTTAGGCTGGGTCACACCTTCCCTTCCCCCGTTTTTCACAATACAAAGGATATTCAAGCATCTAAAACGTGTATGATGGTGTACAATCCACTCAACTTACTATTACTACGTTTCCCCAAATCCTTGTGGTTCACTAACGATGCCCGAACACTTTTCCCATGGCGATCACTGTCCTTTCTCACTATCTCTCTCTCTCTCTCCATTCTCAATGAGACTCTTCCGGGTGGCGATGGCTCCGCTTCTCCCCTCACTCAAGAGCCCCGAATCCTCCTATTCTCTATCCTCAAATTAGCCCCCCCCTCTCTCTCTCTCTCTCCTCCCTCTAGATAGAAGGGATAATCGGTCCTCGCTTCCACGGACGGGCAGAATGAACGCACTTCACGTCCAAAATTTGATTAGAACAGAGAGAGGAGAGAGAGAGAGAGAGAGAGAGAGAGAGAGAGAGAAGTGAATGGGAAAGTGAAGAGGACCTAGCGATGAAAGAGGGAAGGGAAGAGGGATCGAGAATGGAAGAGGGGTCAGCGAGCAGAAAGGTCATGTAATAGCTAAAACAAATCAATACTAGTTAAAACCTTTCATATGGAATTGTTCTCTCTTGTCTGATCTTTTGCGGGTCTTTTTTTATGAACAAAAAATAATTTATTAATTTTTTTTTGGCGTGTCTGTCGGTCATAAGCACGGTCTTTCACTGAAATCAGAGAGTCGTTTGATAAAAGGGGAGAAAATGGCAGTGGAAGTCACATAGAGACAACATAAAATAACTTCGAACGCAAGAAGTGGTGCATTATTTATCAGGAAGTAATTACTTAGATATTTAGAAGATGCTATTAAAAAGCCGAATAACCTGAGGAAATAACAGAAAAAAACACAGTATAGTCCAGAATAGGTGGTAAACGTAATACATTCAATACACTAACCGGTGAGTGAAATGTCTCTGATTTCTAGTGACTTCCTCTTACAAGTAAGTCAATATTTTGAGTTGGTGTCCTGATCCTAGTGTCTTTCTCAGAGTACAAAAAGAGATGTTATTCGTTTGCAGAAGAGCCAGTGATAACTGAGCATCCACTGGATGTCGTCGTACCAAAGGGATCTCCAGCCACTCTCAATTGTCAAGCGAAACCGAGCGATGCTGTCATCACATGGTACAAAGACGGACAACCGGTCAGTTTAAAATACAAAAGATTCTGAAATGGCCAAGTGATTGTGATACTGGCTGGTATTACAATTGTAAAAATATTCGTTTATGAAATGGACTACTGGTGTGTGTACTCTATTCCTGTATCTATCGTGCGCTCTCTCGCAGCCAGATCTGCGTCGCGGGAATATATATGATATTCACTTATATTTATAGAGATTTTGCAGCTAACGACAAACAAAGAGCAAGTGACGTCCCATCGAATTCTGCTCGACACGGGCTCACTATTCCTGCTCAGAGTGAATCAGGGCAAGAATGGAAAGGTACGGTACCTAAGGATTACTGCAGATATTACTGACAGTATAGAGCAGCGGGCTAACAATAATTAAATTAGTGTTAGTGGCTATTAATTAATTAATTAATTAAGGACGCCGATGCGGGCACGTATTTCTGTGAGGCGAAGAACGAGGACGGAATTGCACGATCAAGAGAGGGAATTCTCAAGATTGCGATGCTCAAAGAGGAATTCAGAAACAGACCAAAAGCTGCACAGGTAATTATTACAGATTTAAAATGATACGTTCATGAAATGAACTATTTTATATATTAAATCCGTAGTGGACTTCTAATCTGCTTAAGGTACTGTTTACCCTATGACTAGGAATAGACTAAGATCCGCCTGATATGTGATAGCCTGCTGTTCTTCCCTACCGTAACCCTACCGTATGTGCAGGCACTCTCTGGCGACAAGGCGACACTCGAATGCTCTCCTCCAAAGGGATATCCTGAACCGATTGTGACGTGGAGGAAAGATGACAAAGAGATTCGAATGAGTGAAGAAGAACCAAGAATGAGTCTGCATCCCGATGGAAATCTAGTCATTGAAAATGTAAATGGCGCATTCTAAATATTACTTTATCACTTGTACATTAAAAATATATAAAACATTTTATTAGACGCAAAATGGTGTGTGCCTACTAGACTATATCACTTTCCATGTCATCTTTTGATTTTGTTGCTTCCCGTTTCTGCTGTTCCCGGGAAATCAGTGCGAAACGCTCCCGCAAACAACAGAAACAAGGACCAAAAGGATGAAAAGAGAATCATTCGGATTACACGAAACGCACATTTTCGGCATCTAATTAGAGAATGTAAAATGTTTAGCAATTCTGTCGTTCAGGTGGGTCATGGCGATTCTGGTGAATACTCGTGCGTCGCTACTAATATGGTGGGAGAACGAGTGTCTCCTCCTGCGAGACTCAGCGTCTACGAGAAACCCAAATTCATTGTGAGTTTACCGATAAATTAAGAGTTACCGAAAATAGTTTGGTGCTTGCACATTTCGTAAATCTCGCTAAGGTGCTCTCGAAACAGAATTTGTTTGGAATATGATCCGGAATATTTAGAGGTTTTTGCATTTTTGGTTCCAAAACGGCTGTTCGAAGATTAGCCAACGTTGGCTACTAGATTAAAAATGTGGCAAAATGTTCTGAAGAGAGTGAGATTCGAACCCACGCCTCCGAAGAGACTAATGTCTTAAACCGCCCGGCCATTTCTGCACATGGTGTCTCGGTGAAATGGCTATCTGGAATACAAGATATGATTGGCGCGCAGTGTGTTTTAAGTTTGCGTTATTTATCCTGTCCTATTATGCTGATTACGAAAATGCACATATACTTTCATCTATCATATTATATTAAACATATTTATTTGAGTTGCTAGGCGAAGCGGTACAATAAGATAAACAAAAAGAAAGACAGAAATGCTCAATTGAAAACGAAATTTGTAGTTTGTTGTTTGTAACGAAATTCAATTTGTAGACGGAGCCAATCGACATCACAGTCGACGTGGGGTCTTCTGTACTCTTTGACTGCAGAGTATCGGGAGAACCACAACCACAGATCAGGTTAGTTAATTCATTTTGTGGATCGAAGAACATGAAAATAATCTGTCAAATATAGGGAAAGATAGAAAAAAATGAGGGATGAGTGACACAGCACTTTGCATATTTCTTTTATTTATTGCAAGGCCTAGTTGAACATTCCCGAGTCTGTCAGTCGTCGCGAGCGGTCCCTCTCCATTTCTCTCTGATGGAGAGGGGGATTTTCCCTCAATTTCTCTCATCTATGCCATCGACTACTCAACAAGATCGGAATCCCCATTCAAGCCGGACTGGTCACCGTGTGATGGGTATGACTAAACAAGATGGTTGGTCCCTCGGTTTCTAGACTCGATGAATCTCTTTCTGAGATTGATGATTTGAGTTTAGTTGACGCAAATTCAAGAAATCAGGAACTGTCTCTCTTCCTTCGAACGTAACATTTGCAATGTCAAGCTCGTAAGGTCGTTTTTTTCTTTCTCCAGCCAAAATCCTGGGTCCGTGATATGGAAAGAAGACCGATCCCGAAGCCCAATTCTGGACAAAATGACTCATTCTAAAGAAGACCATCGACCACGTCTGAAACCAATACGAAACCCCATCTTGATCAGCGCCCCACTGATAAATATTGTATTGTAGCTGGACTCGTTAGAAAACTCTCTAGCGAACTTGTTAACCATTTGCTAAATTAATGAATTAATAAACACGCGTAATCTCAGTTGAACTCTAGATAAATCTATTAAAGCTGTAAAATACGTTGATTAAAAATATTGATAAAAATTGTTTAGCTGGAAGAAAGCGAACGCTCAAATGCCCGCTCAACGAGCATACATCGCACAGGATAATCGAGGACTCAAGATCGATCGGTTTGTTTTATTGCACTTTGATGCTTACTAGTAATTTGTTTAACACAACAATCAGGAACAGTAAGTGTTTTTTTTAATTATTCAAAATTAAAATTAAAATTTTACAGTAACAGTAATAGAGGATAAATTACAGTAATAGAGGATAAATTATGAGTATGAACATGATGGGTGCCGAACAGGTCGACAGAGTGATTTCGTTAAACACAAACAATAGTAGGATATGCTAGACTGGTTTAGAGATTCGTTAACCCAAATATGTGTAAAATGGAAAAGGGATGGCAATCTTTGTGTGTTGCCGTACAAGGGTGATCACTTGTGAACATTCTTGAACAAAGGAAAAGTAAAACAAAATACAATGCAAAAACGGGAAGTGGAGAGGAAAGAAAAGTGATCTATCATTTGCAGAGTTCAAGTTTCCGACGAGGGCGAGTACATTTGCAATGCAAGAAATCCCGCTGGTTCAATCGAAGCTTCTGCCAGATTGAGAGTGCAGGTACGGTAGTCAAAGAGTATAGATACGGTAGTCAATCGAAAAGTGATACGCAACCGAGCACAATTGCGAAAGCGCAGATAATTACTATCTAATTATCGCACGAATATTATTTGTCTTCTGTGCGCCCCGACACCGCTCTAGTTGCCCTTACTTTCAATTCATTAACGGCGCTAGTGGAATATTGATACATTTTCGCATTTTCCTTACTAAGCATGTAAATTAATAGAAAGAGTTTCTTTTATTTTGTATTAATATGATAATAAGTAAAGGCTCCTCCTGCCTTCGTTCTGCGTCCTCAAGATCTCACTGTGGATCAAGGAGGGAGGGCTCAATTCGAGTGTACTGCCAGTGGTCAACCGAGTCCAGCCATCTACTGGAGCAAGGAAGGATCATCAGTAAGAACTAATAGGGTGTTCCGAAAGTTCTGTCCATTTTTTACTAAATTTTTTATCTATTTTATGCGGAGACAAAATCACCCACAACGCTTTGTAGTAATTAGAGCTACAGCAGAACTATTTTTTCCCATATTAATATCTCGCAAATATTTCGTTGTGATGACGCAATAAGCAAAAATGACTGATTTTTCACTTCTTCTTAGAAATTTATATCTTGATTGAGGATACTTGCTGCAGGCACAGACTTAAATCACAATTGAGAGACACGATGTACTCTTTATTGAGATATTGAAATTGCATCGTACTTTAGTGCTTCCAGAACTACATCCGAAAATGTCAAAACTGGAGAGGGGAAAAATCACCATTTCTCTACTTAACCAGTTTCTTGAAGGATTAAAAAGGCCTATATAGTGGTTCTAGTATACAATAATTATTTAATAATTTTTGGCACTATTGCCGGAATCAATTTCGCGAAAAAAATGAAAATTAAGTGGAAAAAAAAGTGTTGCGTAGTGATGTTGTAATGCGTGGGCGGAAGTCGGGCTGGTTTTCACGTACTTCTCGTCAACAATGAACTCGATTAGCAATATATTCAGATTTTTCCCGGTGCTCAAAATCTTGAAAAAAAATATGCAGTGAAAACAGTTATATCGCCCGAACGCTAAATTTAACCGGAAGTGCGATGATGCAATCGGTTCGAGTTAAATATTCAAAGTGTAAAGGGTGTTCTATAGTGTATTCACTTTATGGAGCCACTCGATCTATGTAGGCTGAAATATTTAATTTTCAAACAAAATGGACAAAACTTTCGGAACACCCTAATATTTCTACGCAATTATTGTAACCTACGATGGGGGAAACTACCGTGTACACAGTAGTGTCGATCATATTCGTTGTTTTTACATTAGATAACTTGCGATATATTTCAAATAAATGTACTTGGATTTGGGGTAAATAGCCATCGCTCACGATGGGCCACCAAATTTAACATTTATAACTATTAAATATAGAAAATATCCCTCAATCAGATGTCTATGACGTAGCCAAAAAATGTGGCAAAATGTTCTGAAGAGAGTGGGATTCGAACCCACGCCTCCGAAGAGACTGGTGCCTTAAACCAGCGCCTTAGACCGCTCGGCCATCTCTCCACGTTATTGCCCTCCCACTGTAGTGGGGAAATGGCTCTCTGAAATGGAGAGAGCTGCGTGATGCATTTGGTATTTTCAGTCGGTGCTATTTCCCGGTCACGCGACTCCCGACGGAAGGGTTACTGTATCTGTGAGTGGAGAATTGCACGTCAGCGATGTGCGACCACACGACGAGGTCAGAAACATTTATTCTTTCTTTCAAAAAAAGGAATTGACCAACAATTTAATTCAAAATCGCCTCACGGTCTTTGCTTTTAATTATTGTATGTTTTACTATTGCTTTGCCGGTACTTAAAAACAATAAAACGGGTTACTTATCTTTAATAAATATGTATGAATGCTTTTAGGTGGGGTCAAAGGGCATCTCTTCCTATGTTGAATTAAGTTTGTTCGATGGACTCTTCCGATTGTGTATTTACTTATCACACATTATTTGCAGGGTAACTACCTCTGCGCCGCCATAAACTCTGCCGGTTCATCAGTTACCGTCGCTAAATTGACCATCACGGGAAAGAGTGAGTTACCGTAATCTGTCTGAGTTACAGTAATCAGGGGTTTCAGCGACTCGCTGCTCACAGTTGGGTCCATGAACTCAATGTGACTAGTCCAATTGCACATACTGTACACAGAGCGCGAACTTTCTTTGATATCAGCAATAGAATTAGTATCTGACGGTATAGTATGTGAAAGTGATAGAGTGTATTTTGAATATAAAATAGATGAACTCTCTAGATTCGACATCTAAGAGAGTTTGTGCTATGTGTACTAAGACAACGTACCAAATATGGATGACTAATGGTCGTTCTTTCACTATCTTCCCCGCCCTTTCCCACATGATTTTTCTTCGATTCTTCTTTCGTCTCAAACAAGACAGGACCAAAGGGACGCAAAAAGGACGAAAGGCGGAGAGGATCGACGTTTCTATCCGACTTTACTCGGCTCATTCGTCTCTCTCTCTCTCTCTCTCTCTCTCTCTCTCTCTTTCCACCTGCATGAGATACCGAGTAATGATCCGTATCGATGATGTGGCCGTGTCCTCTCCACACGCACTTCAACTGATTTCTAGACCCTCTCCATCTTTTTTTATGATTGTTCCTGTCTCCTTTTTTGAGTTTATATTTCCCGGTTGCGTCTTTAATCTCAATCGATTTCGAGCTTATCTATATGCCGATCAGCAAACACTCGCACAGTGACTAATTTTATGTCACATTTGCATCTGAACAGTGTTCCAAAGGAAATGTCACCCCCCCATTCTGTCAACTCTAAGTCAAATCTCGCACCGTCCGCCACTTGCCGACCGACCCAAACACTCATCAATCTCTCTCTCTCTCTCTCTCTCTCTCTCCACTCCACTCCACTTTCTGAACATCATAAACCCGGATTATTCCATTTCTCTCTCTCTCCCTCAGATTGGCTCCTCAGATTTCGCTTCCTCACTCGAAAGTGTGTGTGAGTGTCCACTACATCCAAGGTCGTCACTACTTTCCTCCTTTTCTTACTACTTTTGCCTTCCTTCGATCGTCCCTCACTAATCTCAGTTGTGTAGCTCTTACGTAGTGACTAATGATCTTCCTCTAGCTTTAACCACTACTTCGTTTCATTCTCTCTCTCTCATGAGGCCTTTTGTAGTTGCAAGCCGGGGCTCGATTTCACTATGTTGATAGGTACCTTTGTCCTCCTTCTTCATCAAAAACTGTGAATTCGGTCGCAAGTAATTGGCTGATGGGTCCCATTGCTCCGTGATTCTCTATCATCTGCCTTGAAAAGAGCAAAAAAAAGGCGCGGGGAAAACCATTCGACAGGCCGATATTCTATGCTTAAAGGGGTGTAAAGAGAAAATGGAGAGGGCTCTCACAATTTAACACACTCTCTCGATCTGGCCCCTTTTGTGTAAGTTGGTTCTTATCCTTCTCAAATACCCTCCTCCCTTCTCCCTTCTCTCCATTCACGGTTCTCACATAACGCCGTAAGTTTGTGTGCTAAATGCATGGTTATCCAATGGGACAAATTCCTCGTGTGTATACAGTACTTTTTTGGCCGATCTCTCCACATATTGAATGTGTTCTATCGGGACGCCGTTTGATCCCTCTTCTTCCTCTCGAGTGTCTCCGATTCGTTTCTTGCCTTAGATGAGACACCGGAAGTCGCAAGCCTTGAGAGCTCTGGCCTACAGGTGACCCCCGTCTGATGCATATTTACTCACTTCTCTCTCTCGCTCTCTCTCTCTCTCCCCTCTCTAGGAGATAGTTGCAACTCTCCCTTCTCTATGCGCCTCCCGCTGATTGTGACCCTTCTCGACTGGTCAGAAGGGATGGGATGTTCCTAATATTGTTTACAGAGAGAGAGAGAGAAACGGGCAAACTCTCGTGCGCTTATACCAGTCTGTGTGAGAGTCTTTAGAAGAAGCCGGGCTTAGCAACTTTCTAGTTTACATGGCTAGTTCGCACTGCGAAACGGCCCGTTTGTCCTTGCCAACTTTGATTTCTTTCTCTTAATTTTCCATATGTACCAAACCTTCAAACCTCATCAAGGGGCGGAACAATGGATTAATGCAAGGAAGCTTATTCATGTCCTACTAAAATCGTGATCTCTCTCTCTCTCTCTCTCTCTCTCTTTCTCTCTCTCCCATCGAAATCCACCCAATTAGTGGGACGCTTTCTCATGTAGTTCGATATGCAAATGAGTGGTTGAGAGAAGCTGTCAGCGACATGCCGACACACTCAAATTTCGCTCCTCTTTCACATTCACTTCTCTTCTTCCTCACTACTCTCTCTCTCTCTCTTCGGAAAGCGAGTAAACAGTAGCTCAAAGCTGACAGGTATAATTATTAATGGGTATTGTATGTATTCTGTCGTTAACCATCTCTCAGACGCCTGTTTCCCTACCCTTTCCACTTATGTTTTCACTGTCCCCTCACCTTCTTTATCCGAGCATTCGAAATTTCCTCGGATGCAACTCAACTCTGAACATTATTACAATTTGAACACGCTCGATTGGAATTTAGAGTAAGACACGGAAAATTTCGGAATAGTCAGATCAAACCTGGCATCCTCTCTTCTCGCTCCGATTTATGACGGCCGCATCATTATCGGCATCTCATCTGAAATCCGAGTCCGCTGGTTGTACTTCTCTCTCTCTCTCTCTCTCTCTCTCTGCGTGAATAGCAGTCTTCCATCTCTCTCTCTCTGGCTTCTCCTCCTCATCTATATCTAATCTCTCTCTGTCCATCTACTGGTCACTCTTTCTCTTCTTCTCAATCTCTCCACTGTCTTCACTCGACACGTTTCTTATAGGATGATTTTTGAACAAGAAACATTATTCCCGATGCTTGGGTACGACTAATTAGTGTTAATTAGCTGAACAGTCGTATATATAACCACTGTTGCTGCAATAATAATTATTTGGCACACCGAGATAGCGACTAATTGAATCGTCCTAAATGATTCCCAAAAAGGATTCGAATCCTTTTGACCTCTTTAATCCACTCGTCCACCTCCATTTTCCTCTTCTTTCTTTCCATCCAAAGTACAAATGAGTTCAATCCCTGCCTTCCTCCAGTCTCCCTCTCCGGTGTAAAGTGTGTCCACTCTCAGCTACTTGATATATACCCTCTCTCTCTCTCTCTCTCTCTCTCTCTCTCTCTCCTCTCACCGATTCACCCCGATCCCCTTTCCCCATTGTATTCGACATGAATCAGTCATGTCATCGAGGGGGTGAATCCGTCTTCCCCGAGGAAAACGAGAGAGAGAGAGAGAGAGAGAGAGAGAGAGAGATACAAGCCACAGCTACCTGTTGTTCATTTTTATCAAAGTCCAGAGAGGGTTCGATGTGAAAGAGTGGACAAAGTTGATAGAGCACGTTTGCATATTTCTCTCCTTCTCTGTTCTCCTTCTCCTTTCCTGAGGTTTGGCTGATATGTGAAATGATGCTTTCGCATGTGCAAGAATATCTTCCACCCTGCGTTTTCTATACATATCCATTTTTTGACATCCTTTCGCTGTAAGATGCGTGGATATTGTCCATAAGTGCCATGTTTTCATGTAAAATGAATACATTCCACCTCCTCTCTCTACACTCATCAACTGTAAATTCAGTATGTGGCAGAAACACATCGAGTTGATAGCAGCTGTCCCCTACCTGTTCCTCAGTGATAACCACTTTTCTGCTCTCTCTCTCTCTCTCTCTCTCTCTCTCTCTTTCACCCCTCTCCCTCCACACTGATCTACTCCCCTCTTGGGAGCACTCAATGTAGACGTGCTTTCACCACACTTTGGTATCTCTCTCTCTTTTCTCTCTCTCTCTCTTTTCTCTCTCTCTTTTCTCTCTCTCTCGCGGGTTCTTCTAATTGAAATTAGCCCCCGGGCGCTCAACTCTCTTCCACAAACAAACAATTCGACCCGTCCTGCCACTGTAGACAGCCCCTTTTTCTGCACGCTGTACGTTTTCCCGCACAGTATTTTATCAAGATCTCCATAGTCTTTTCTTAGTAATTCTTTAATCTCTCTCTCTCTCTCTCTCTCTCTTTCCTATTATCCTCTAAACGCGCGCGTCTGAATCAACCGTAAAGAAGTTCTCTTCTGATCCGAAAGAGATTCTAAAGAATGCACACGGCTTAGTGATACTATACGAGGCCAGTAAATTGTCTTTCTTTCCTTTGGCGGAGGGTCAATCTCGTGTCCCTCTTTCTCCTCTCTACAGGGGTCCAACCATGGTCACTTTCCCTCCTCCTCCATAAAGAGAGAGAGAGAGAGAGAGAGAGAGAGAGTCGACCCCCACCATAAGTTATGTTACGTATTCAGTCTCATCCCTTATCCAAACAGTGTCCGATAACACCTCGAGATTATTCTTGGACCTCTTACCCTCGTTCCTTTAATCTCTCCCATGGCCTCAGGAAGTGAGAGTCGTGTCATCCACTCACACCTCTCACTGGTCACTCACTCCTTTGATAACCCCCGTCTCTCTCCCTCTCTCTCTCTCTCCCGCTTTATCAATCCAAACTGCGCGATAATGCGATAAGCGGCCCATCCCCAGGCAAACAGTATGATAACACCTTCTCTCTTTCCGTCGGTTCTGACCACTCTCTTCCGAAAAGAGGAAGAGAACATAACTCCTCTCTCTCTCTCCTCTCTCTCTCTCTCTCTCTCCAGTCACGCTGCATTCATTCCATGGCCACTCTGAGTTCCCATCAGAAAGTGCTGCAAAAATAGTGCTCTTCTTCCATTTCCGCAGTCTCTCTCCTCTCATCAAAGGGGAGACAGGCGAGAACTGCCCATTCCTAATGCCATCCATCGGGGGGGAGAGAGAGAGAGAGAGAGAGACATTCCAGTTTTTTCCACGATTGGATCCGATACGCTGTAATGAGATCTCCCCTCTATCTGAATCATGAATGGACGGTACTCCTTCTCTCTCTCTCTCTCTCTCTCTCTCTCTCTCTTCTCACTCTCATTTCTGTGCATTCCTCTTAAATCGCAACAATCGTGATTAGAACTTTATTTTTAGTTGAAAAATTAAATCTCAATGTTATTTTCAAGTAGAAGTGATACATTTTGTGCGTGCATGGTACTTGAGTTTGACCACCGGAGAATCTAGAGCAACACTATTTTTTTTTGTCTGTAATACAATTTTTGTTTCTCAAAATATAACAAATAATTAGTGATGTGGGAGAGTACGGATGGAATACTCAGAGACATCCTTCTCTTCTTCTTCCTTCTCTTCCTTTTCCTTCTCTCTGCCTTCATAGTCACTGGACATTGAGCCGATTTGTCCATTGACTCATCTCTTGTTGTACCTCTAACCCGTGAAGACGGGCCAGGCCGTATAAGCATTCGAGGTAGAGACGTCGAGGAAGAGAGAGAGAGAGAGAGAGAGAGAGAGAGAGAGAGAGCGAGTACTATCATGTTTGTATTCTCCCCCTCCTCCTCCTCCTTTCTTCCTCTAGACCTCTAAGCTCCACTCGCAGACCCATCTTCTTCACAAGGGAGCGTCTCTTCACAACTGTATTACTGTGTTTTGAGGCCGGTTCAGCCCGGTTTTTGATCGGATCCAATGATTTCTTTGAGTCTCTTTCCATTCCTTCGATCCATGGCCTCCATTATCTCACACCGTCGTCCCCCTCGGGGTCCAACACTCTAATTACCAGTCTCGAATCGCTCCTTTCGCACCTTTCCTCCGTCTCTTTCATCTCTCTCTCTCTCTCACTCCGTCCTTGCCCGAATGTCCACACCATATGAGGTTATTCCTTTCCCCTCTCCTCTCTCATTTCATCTCTCGATTCTCCCTTGTGACGCGCCAATTTCAGCAGGGGTAAATGGAGAAAAGCCTTGTCTTCGCCCTCAATTCTCAATTCGGGACCACTAATTTTAAAATCGCCAGTGGTCTATCGCAAATTACATTTAGTTCGATGATTCTAGAGAAGGATGCCGGTTCGGTGTTATCTGTACCCTCGTGCACTCTCTTTTTCTGTAATTCTCTACCTGGTGCGTGGTTCCACTCCTCACGCATTGAATGTATTTTTAAAAATATTATTTTCTGAGTATATCTCCATACCCAGCCTCTATCCGACATATCGTGCATAATTGAGGTAAGGGGGCAAAACATTCACGGCTGCCGAAGTATTAGCTACACTAACTAACAAAACCAGTTAAATTAGATATCGAGTATACGAAAAAGGAATTGAATTGAACGAGCAGAGTGTTCAACTATAATCTGCAGTCGGACTCAAAAAGAGCCCTTACTCAACCGAGCTTATCCCATCACTCAATTCATTGTTCTCAATGTCTCTCTCTCTCTGTTCCCGGGAACAAATATCTCTCTCTCCATCTATCTCTCCCTTCTTACTCTTCCATTTCGCATCCCTATGCCAACGTGATTCCCCTCCCCCAGGGCATCCAATGCTCGAGAGCCTCTCCTCCCTATTATTACTAATCGTCTCGTGCACCAGGTGTCCTAGTAGTAATCCCCTGTAGGATCATGCTGTACCCTACTCTCTCTCTCACTTTATTATTTTCTCACAGTCGTCTCTCTCTACGCTCAACCCGTGCCCACTTGACTCTGTTATTTCTGGACCCGATTGTGGGAATCTTCCGTCTCTCTCTCTCTCTCTCCCTGCCAGTCAATCTGTCTCCTTTGTCCACTCCACCCTCGCTCCTTCAACAGTCCAATTGGGCCCTTCCCTTCTCTTCTTCGCATCTCTCTCTCTCTCTCCCTCTATCTCTCTCTCTTAATAATTGATCTTCTCCCTCCTTCGTCCTCTCGTTCAATTCATTTCTCGAGTGTCCGACGCCTCTTTCCATTTTCGACCAGTCGTCCAATTAACTAAGTTCTCTTTCCTCTTTCAATTAGCTAAGCTCCCCCTCTCCTTCCATAGATATCTCGAATAGTTTTCGTTGCGAGCGTGAGGCAATAAACAATAGGGGCCGCACAATCTCTGATCTGGTCTCTCTCTCTCTCTCTCTCTCTCTCTCTCTCTTTCTCCCGCCTGGTCACTCGCTCCCCCTCTTCTCCACTGATCATATATCACAGCGGATACGACAGACACACGACCTCAGTGATACGATACAGAAAAGGGGAGAGGAATAGTTCAGTTGTGGGTTACTAACCACCGTAACACTTCTCTCTCTCTCTCTCTCTCCTAAATTCATCTCATCTGCACCCTCTATGCAAACTTCTTCTCTCATGTTGCTGTCATTGATACCACCATACCCATAGACATCCGAAACCCCCTTCCCGCTCTCTCCATTTCACACACTCTCTCATATCCTCTTTTACTCTCTGCACTCTCTCACTTCCGCCTTGTCTCTCTGCCGACAGGTCTGCTTCATCTCTCAAAGATGTAATGCGTGTCCATCTTGTCAACCTGCGCCCCTCAGAAGACACTCCCAGGTACTGCAAAACAACGGAGAGAGAGAAGCGAAGAGAGAGAGAGAGAGAGAGAGAGAGGGAGGGAGAGAGAGAGAGAGAGAGAGAACGATATGTTGCTTCTAACGACTACTCGCATCTAAAAGAACTCTAGGAGATTGATATGGCCAGACGCACAGTGTTGAGCTCCAATGTACGAGAGATCAAATGAAAAAGTCAACGTTTTTCGTACAATTCCGTGATGAAAACACTGAGCGTGTCAAGTAGGGATGCAAGTTCGGTTTTCGTATTACGACTCTTTCAGCGAGAGATCGGTAATACGGCTGATAAGGGAGAGAGAATTAGAGAAAAAGAGACGCCGTATTACCGAAACCGACGCCGAACGGGCAACCCTAGTGTCAAGTGTCATTTCTCTCGACAATCATTTGAGCTGAGGATCTTCATGACTTCTGATTAATTCAGTCCTTGATATTTCCGTTCATTCTCATCATGACTCTTTTCTCCTTGACTCATTGCTCTATTTGCTCACTGTATGATCACTATCGTTTGTCATCTGATCAATTCAAATAGGTTAAATCTAATCGGAGGTCCATTCTCACCGTTCTTTCTCTGACAAATACACTTATTATGGCCAGGACACCACGTGAGCCTGTTAGTGAAAATCACTAGAAATAAGAGACACTTGGTGTCATGTTCCTAGTCACTTTTATCCGAGTCTTTCCATTTCCATGTGGAATTCCAGCCTCTCTCCCTCACTTTATCGATTACATTAGATCCTCTTGCTGATCTACCTCATTTCCTATACCCTGTAGACTGGCATTCTTCCCCTCTCTGCCCTCTGTCATCTGGTGTCGATCAGAGAGTGGATTGGGGGAGGAATTCTCTCTCTCTCTCTCTCTCTCTCTCTCTCTTTCTTTCTTTCTCTTTCTCTTTTCCCCCCCCCTCTCTCTTTCCAATTCCGTTCGTCCTTCTTCTCGCTTGCGTAGCCTCAGAATAATCATCATCAAGGCGAAATTTGCCTAAATAAGTTGACAGGACCGCCGGGGAAGGACAAGGACGCCCCGAGAGCGGCGTTATTATAATCATCATCAAATTAGGCTTCCCTCCTCTCTCTCCCTCCTTCCAAATCTCGTCTTCTCGTCTCGTCTTTCACTAAATGCGGGGTTCACGCGCGCGGAGCAAAGGTAGCAGATTGGGAATATGAATAAGAGAGAGAGAGAGACCATATTCCTCTTTCGGCCTCCTCTCCATTTTGTGGGTGCATTCATCAAGTGGGTGTCACCTTTCTCCCCTCTCCCAGTCTATCTCTCGAGTCCATAATGGGGCCAGTCTATTTTGCATTCTCCCCTACTCATCTCGTTGTATCCAATGATCTCTCACTCACGCTCCATTCCCACTATTGCTCATCATAATCATTCACCAAACACATCGTGTCTTAACCAGCGTACCCACTGGCTACTGACCCTCTCTCTCTCTCTCTCTCTTTCTCTCTCTCTCTCTCTTTCTCTCTCTCTCTCTCTTTCTCTCTCCCTCTGTCTCTCTCTCCGCAGTTGCGAGGGCGACTGCAGATCCCCCTTAATCCCTTGATGGTCGCGGTCTTTTCTCTCCTCACATAGTCTTTCTTCTTCCTTCTTTCTTTACTCTCTGCGACTCTTTCACACACTTGGATGCACTTATTAGAGTGACTCAGCAGAGAGAGAGAGAGAGAGAGAGGGAGAGACTCACTAGGATTGATCCGAGATCTGTTGATTCGACCCTCCGATATGCCCATCCATCTATATCTCTTTCACTTGACCGGACTCATTCTTCTATCTCTCTCTCTCTCTCCTCTTCTCTATCCCTGTTATCATCCACACTCACACTGTAATGATTCTTTTCCAGCATAGCTGCCATCATTATATCTCAACAATTCGTTCAATCACCATGCTTTCTGCTTTCTCTCCGATCGATTTTTCTCCAACACAATTTCCATCCTCCAGCAAGGGGTCTCACAGTTTACGCAATAACGAGAGTCCCTCTCACTTTTGTGCGCTCTCTCGCTCCTGACCCCTTTCTGGGGGTCTGGCCGCATTTATTACATGGTTTGTCTACTGTCGTATCTCAATTCAGCGACTGTCGCACATGGTAATCGTCGACGACTAAACGGAATCTCCTTCTCCCCACGCACAGAGAAGGAGATCAGTCTAGGAGAGAGAGAGAGAGAGATCAACGATGGTCTTCGGTTCCTTCCTCTCTCTGACGTCGGCGCTCTCCCTGTGCAGCTTCAACGGCACCAACTGTGACGCAGCGAGTATGCGAACGGGGCAATCAAAATGAATTCTAAAATATCAATTAGTGAAAATATCAATTAACAAAGATGGTTAATTAGCGTTTCTTTCAGCACTGGAATTGCGGGCGCCCCCAATCATCGAGTTTGGTCCTGCCAATCAGACGATGCTCCTCGATTCATCGGCTATTCTACCGTGTCAAGCAATAGCCGGTAGAGTGGAATCGAGTGCTCCCTCCATTTCATGGCTATTCAATGGAATTCCTGTCGACACTGAAGGTAGATTATATCATTTATAAGGATGCAATCGCACAAAATGTCAAATTGTTACGTCCATTATTTACCGTTAGGAGAGATACCACGCAAAAGTAATGGTCGGAACAGTTTTTGTTTGGTAAATAACGAAAATATGCGTTTTGACATCATTTTAATAACTGTCTAGAATCTATAATCGGGGAGTGATTGTAATGGGATTACTACTTCAATATCTTTATATTGAGTCACTTGAAATGTCCACGAATCGTGAGAAATGAAACTACTTGGAATATTGGATGACTCAAAAGGAGAACAGGGAAAGGAACACGACGCCATTCCCTCTTTTGTTGTGACAGAGTATATATATTTTATCGACGCCCGAGAGCGCAACGAGATAAGAACATAGATAAATGTGAAAATCGATAATATTCTCCTTCTAGGGAGTATGAAATGTGAATGATGGGGTGGGTGGGCTGTAGGAAGAGTAGATCAATCGTTACAGAGAGAGTGGCCTTCAATGGGATGGCATAACCACTGCAAATAAGAGAACTTGCCCATATTTCCCAATCTTAGTTTAGCAACAATTCCTTCTTCTGAATTATGGTAATAACACTATTAAACTGTTTTTCTTTTTCAGGCAATTCTCGTATCTCTCAGCATTCTGGGGGCAGTTTGCACATTGCTGAGCTCAAGTGAGTTATATTTCTCCTCATCGTCACATTGCAATTCTTGCCGTCTCTTTATTTTCCTTTTAGATCCTTGGGTGCATTTTCATGGCATTGCTAACTATCTCCAACATTTTGTCTGACCATAGTCATTTACACACGGTTTAATTACAGTCGGGCACAGACGTGAAGAGTCAGTTAATCATTTTTGTATCTGTGTTTGGGCGGAGGCAAATGGAGAGAGAGAGAGAGAGAGAGAGAGAGAGAGAGAGAGAGAGCGATAGCCACAGTAATTTGTTGGTGTTGTGTCCCATCCTCTGCCGCCGCTTTCCTTGTCCACTCGGACACCATCAATCTCCAGTGCGGACAAAGACCAGAGGGGAGGAAAGAGAGAGAGAGAGAGAGAGAGAGAGAGAGAGAGAGGGAGAGAGAGAGAGGCTCTCTCTCTCATCTTACTCTTACTGTGAAGTGAGGGAAGCAGTAGACAGCTTGAGGCTCGCGTGATAATTGGGTTCATCCAGAGTAGGCAATAGTGAAATCATCAATCGAGAGGAGAGAGATAAAACGAGCAATCTGTTTCTGGTCAAGAAGGGGATCATCCCAATATTGTCTGTCATTTCTCTCTCTCTCAAACAATGTAATGGGGGAATGGAGAACAGGTGGAGAGCGAGGGTCTCTCTCTCTCTCTCTTTCCCTCTCTCTCTTCTTCCACTTGAGATTATCTCCATGTCCCTCTAATCTGCTGCTAATTGTGATGAAGAGACTGGGAACACATCGGAAACGAAACACGGATGGTCACAGAACAGATTCTCTCTCTCTCTCTCTCTCTCTCTCTCTCTCTCTCTCTCTGTGTCTCTCTCTGTCTCTCCCCCTACTCCTTTTCAATCCTCTAATCCGAGCGAAAAGAAAGACGCACAGGCTATCAATCACAATGCGCAGTGTGCGGTCTCCACCCGACCGTGACTGTTGGGGAAAGAGAATTGAGAGAGAGAGAGAGAGATCAGAGACCGATCTCAGATAGGTGTCAATACACACTCTTGGTTGTGGGTCGATTCTCCCGTAGAGTGAATCGAGAGACGATAATTGCGGGTGTGAAGAGAGAGAGAGAGAGAGAGAGACCCGGGTTCTTTAATCGTGGCCAGGAGCAAACTCGTCCTTCTCAAGGAATTGAAGCGAATCTAAAGGATCAATTTATCAAATTGAAATTGTTTTGAAGTAGCGGGTCGATAGCGCTGCTATTTATTGCGTTTGCATGATAAAGCAGCGAAAATAAAATGTATTCATCATATGCTTCACACCGCAGGGGGGTCGTTCATTCTCCATTTTTTGAATCAATTACAGGAAGAGCGATTCGGGTGTGTACACTTGCCGGGCGAGAAATGAAGATGGAGAATCAACGTGGACAGCGAGTTTGATGGTCGAAGGTACGGTAGAACCTTATCCCATTATTGATCTGGGAAGGGTGCTCATCGAAATGATCAAAATGATTTCGAACGCGAAAGGTGCACAATGCGAAATGTTTCGTTTGGGGAAATGGAAAGTGCTTATGCTGTAGAACAGTATTTCAACGTGACTCTTGCAGTAATTGTTCAAATTAACTGTGAAATCGAAAATTTAAAACGCGCTTGGATAGTCTCCCGCGGACATTTTTTACAGTGCCACAGTTAAAATGCCGTTACGCCCTATAATAATACTTAAAATCATTTTCATAATCATTTATTATTCAGAGCACACAAACACGCGTGCGATCTTCTTCCGAATGCCGGATCCCTCCAATTTCCCTTCATCGCCCGGTCAACCAGAAACATCGAATGTCACCCACGATTCCCTCGATCTTTCATGGTCGGCCCCAGAGAAAAACGGAGCGTCGCCCGTGTCAGGATACGTACTGCAGTACTACAGTCCGGAGGAGGCACAGGCAAGCTTAAACAATTCAATATATTTATTAATCATCAAAGGCCTAGGGAGATACACCATTCTTTCTTTCGATTGAGCCAAATCCGTATTTGCCTTTCTTATTCAGTACTCCCTTTTCATTCGAGCGGAGATTGAAAACGGAGTACTGTATAAACTCATTTTGAACTTCTTCAATTTTTCTCCGTTTTAATTTTTTTTAAAATTTTTCTCGCGCCACTATGGGTAATTGACCGAAAAAGAGAATAAGCAATAATTGAGTGTTGATTGCAGACGTGGTACAATGTAGCCGATTACGTCTCGGGCACTCGCCATCGAGTTCGCAATCTCAAACCATCGCAGTCTTATCTTTTCGTCGTTCGAGCGGAGAATGAAAAGGGAATTGGAGCGCCTTCTGTTGTTTCTTCCACTGCAACAACGACGATAGCACCCATCAACGGTCAGAGAACGGACTACGCACAATCACAAAATAATGATAATTGACAAAATGATTACTTAGCCGCATATATGAAGAAATTAGTTGCTGCTGTGGAAATAAAGGTTAAAGATGTTTGAAGTAATGAATTATTTCGATTGTTCTTCTAGCCTGTTTCCACCGAAGCAATTAATTACTTCATACATGTCGCATTTTCTTATCTGAATTCATTCTTCCGAAATAATGTGACGTGTCGATGATAAACAGCGGAAATGACGCTGTTCAAAAGCAACTTTTATAGAGGTTGCAGAGGCATGATGCAATGCACTTTTGTACCCGTCGACATTGCATCATTCCTACACGCACAACAATTTTCAACGCTATTTGCATCAGTGCAGTTCAATTTTTAAGAAAGTGTGAAGCATTATACGCTTCGACTAGTGTTCGTAGCTACAGCAAAATTATCAATCACGACATTTTGGCACATTGAGCTACTCGTTTAGCTTACTTATTCGAAGCATATTATTGCTAGTTTTGACTAAATTTGAAATTCCTGAGGATAACATGCCAAATAAAAGATCATGAATATCATATTTTGTCAATTGTAAATCTTAAAATTACGAATTACAGCGCGTCAAGATCGTCTGATCAGCGAGGACGACCGAAGAAAGAGTTTGAATCTCGATCAGCTAATAAAATTGGAAGAGGTTAAGACTATCAACTCAACGGCTGTTCGACTCTTCTGGAAGAAACGACCCGGCAAGGTACACTATTCACATTTCTCCCTCTCCAATCTACGAAGGGACATGGAGCGAGAGGAGATTGTTGCGGTCTGCACACATACTCTTTCGCCCCTAAACATATCCATGTCTTTTCACCAGTTTGTTTTATCGTGAATTGAATCAAAGAGAGAACAATTACAGGTCGAGCCGGGAATCATCGATGGATTCTATGTAAAGTGGAGAGGAGGCAACTCGGACGCACCGTAAGTGTCCTTGTCAGCAACGCTTCTGTAGAATCGATACGTTCTATAATTTCCAGAATGGTTAATAATCTAATTGTACTTCCGTATATCTCATTGCAGACTGGTGAATGTGAGTGGTGAACACTCGGATTCCATCGTCGTAAATGGTCTTCTTCCCTTCACAAACTACGAATTCTTCGTGATTCCCTACTCGGGAGGACTGCAGGGAGTTCCCTCCAACTCCATGGATGCGCTCACTGCCGAAGCCCGTGAGTTCACACCTACTGTACATACTATTTTTTGCAACTCAAAACCGACAGGTCACTGAATATTAGTGTTGCGCAATCAGTTTTTGTTAACCACGGTGGAATATTATTATGCCTTTATTGAGTTATGTACTAATCAATAATGATTTCAATGATGTTAGACTAAAAGTATATGTTGTTTGTCAGCGCCCTCCCTTCCCCCTCAAGACGTCCTGGTTCGAATGCTGAATCTGACGACACTCCGAATCAGTTGGAAACCGCCTGCATCCGATGGATTGAATGGAGTTCTCAAGGGATTCCAGGTTATCATATTCATTTATAAACATACAAAAGTGTTCGAGTGGCCCATTACTATGCCTACGGGTATGTTGCATTTTTCGGGGTTTGTTTTATTATGACCGAATGTGCATTGTTGACTATGTATTCTTGCAATGACTTAATTTGTTTTCAGATAATCATCATCGGGAAGGGCGTCAAATTCAATCGTAACATCACAACCAACGAACGGGCAGCATCAGTGACACTCTTCCATCTCATTCCCGAAATGAGTTACAAGATAAAAGTATCGGCAAGGACTGGAGCAGGAATTGGAGTTTCCCATGGGACAGACACCATCAAGATGGGTTAGTATTAAATTTATTAAATGAGACGATCAAACAAAATGTCAAAAAGATACCTCTTATGTTTACCGAAGACGAGAAAGCGCACCAAAGAGAGAGAGCCGCAAACTTGCCTGTTTGGAAAACAACGGAAGCCCGAGTTTTGACTTTTTTTATGATCGTATAATTTTATAAATGAAATAGCTGAACACATACAAATACGTATACGTTCTTTCACGAAATTTTAACGCATTTAGGAAATCAATACATGTTGTATTAACATGTAATTGTTTTGTTTGCACTTTATAATTTTCTTCGAAATCATAAATATCATAGTGATTTTGCAGACCAGGAGACACTCGACCGGCACACTTCTCAGTATTCGGACGAAACTTTTCTCTTCTCCATGGCAAAAAGAAGCTGGTTTGTAGTCGGCGTCGTCGTTATCATTTGGGTGATTCTCATGATGTTCTGCGTCGCTTTCTTCATCCGGAGGAAACACTCGAGGACTGAAGGGGTAAGTAGACAATCAACTTAATTAACTGGAGAGATAAGTTAAATCGCTATTAACGTTTCGAACTTGCCGTACTGACGTGGACAGTCTCCTTAGGGCTGACTTCTTTACTATTGGACTAGTTTTTTTTCGAAGTTCAAATATATTAAGGGAATTTCGAGAAGGTAATATGTGATGCATGTAAAATAGGCAGATCGAAGTTTTCAATTAAATTAATTGAGTTGTCTATTTTTCAATTAAATTAATTGAGTTGTCTATTTTCAGCCACAGGATCGTTCCGGTCCGTTCATCGAGATCAAAGACGGAAGTATGGCAATGGCTCCGTGTCCGTGGGGAATGGAAGCGGCTGCTTATCACACTGCCCCGAGGTTTGCATTAACGTTTACAAATATAACATATATACAATGATCCGATCGTACCAGAAACTTCCATTGTTTTGATTTTACTTTACAAGGATATTATTAGTGGTGGATAGATTATGTGCTGTGTTTCAGAATGATCAACGGTACTCTCGGACACGCTCGCGTCAATGGCACCACTCATCTGTACACACGGGCGCCCAATCAGCACGATTTCTACAATCCGTACGATGATAATCTCATCGGCGGAACCATGCAACGACCGGGAAGCGAACCACAGTACCAGTACGCACAAGTGACTGGACCACCCATGAACAATTTCTACGGAAACAATGTGAGAAGTTGCTTTTTATACTCGTGCACAAGTCTGACTTCCCTTCTACTCATTCTGCTCACGACGTAGAAAAGACCGGTGAACCCTAATGAAGTGGGGGGGGGGGGGTTTGGAGTGAGAAAGCGTTTAACTCGAGAGGGACTCTCTCACCCATTTCTCTAGGTTTGGAATTGTGAGTGCTGCAGAATTGATTGTGCTACTAATTATGGAAGTTAAACAATTAAAAATAAATAATTGTAATGATATTGCAGTACCACGACGACCCCTCTCCATACGCGACGACGACCCTTGTGACGACTACTCAACAACCAGCTTGGCTGAGTGATCAGATGCTTCGAGGTCCCGCCCTTCCATCCAATCCCGTTCCCAATTGTCCCCCTCCTCGATTTGCTGGCATTGGAATGGATATGGGAACAGGACGACGGTCAGAATTTCTTTCCATTTCGAGTAGGATCACTCCCCGTTCATACCACAACGTCACAACCACAACTTAGTCAAAGATGCGCCACGAAAGCGAAACAGTCATCACTATTATTGTTTTGACCGCAATTCGCTTGTACTTTTACAAAATAGCTAGAATTTGGCAGATATATTGTAACCTAATTCTATAACATCTCATTCGCTCTTTCTCCCTCTCATAGGATATGGAGTAGTGGAAGGGGTGTGAGAAAATCATAAATTGTGAGAGTTGTTTAGTGAATTGTAACAGTAATGATAACAGATCGCGGTCTTCTCGAGGGAGTGAATACAAGGGAACGGGCGGCCATTGCAGTAACAGCGACAGTCCGCCGCACACTGATATAAGCTATATACAGGTGAGTACTTACACTCCTTCTTTATCGCACTTTCCTGTTGTAGGTCACACAACAATAATTATGTTTCGCGTTGACTTTTCCAGCTTTGCATTGATTCCGTTCTGAATTCGAACCTTAACGACGCTAAGGGAACGAAACAGTCATACCTATTGCAATTTTAACCACTATTACTTGTACACTAGAACGTAGCTATTTATAATGTAAACCAATTCTATTAGAACTTCCTACAAGAAACGGCTCGAGTGAATTGAGAAAGGAGTTCAAAATATAGATTCAATTTCAGTCGTCTGATGGTACTGGCGGAAGCTCAAACGGCCGGTCGAAGATGAGTACTTTGGACCATCGGAGGAGTCCTCCCAAGCACAATCTGGTTGATTTCATCCCACCTCCTCCACCGGGAGCGCCTCCTCCCGTCAGAGAGGACTTCTATGGTGATTTCGAAGCAAATGGAAGAAGACCGACGAGCAGAAACAGGAACACTGGTGAGTGATCAATACATTAGTGTAATCGATAAAGTGTTGAACACGGATTGTGGAAGTTTTTTCGATTTCCTTCAATAATAAACAAAAATAAGAAAAAAAATCACCTCGGACGTTGAGATCATAGAAATTGCCTGAAAAATTTAGTAAATAAATTTAGCTAAAGACTATAAACTAAATTTAAAAGTGTAAAGATATTAGATAAATATATTGTGGTTGATTTGTGTTCAGGTCGCCTTCAACGTGGTAATCGAGAGGAGGAATCACAGCGTTCCTCTCTTATGGACGGCGATCTCTCGAAGCGAACGCCGCCTGTGCACGAAGATTCGAGTGAAGCTGACTGCGAGAATTCAGATGGAGAAGTGCCCAAAAGAGGACTGAGACCATCACAGCCAGTGATGGGAGTGTCGGCAAGCACACTCACACAAAGCACTTGTGAGTTACACACTTTTACTGCTCTGAAAAGCATCTTGGATGAATCGGCCATGCCCATATCAGTTTTGTCCACTTTAACTTGAAGTACACTTAGATAAAACTATAAGTATTACACACTACTTCTGTCTTTTTTCTTCAGAAAGGTCAACTAATACTAAAATATAAATAATGTTTGTTGCAGACGAGGGTCGAGGTTCTACAGGTCGATTCAAGTCAATTCAAAGACCTGTGAGAGCCGAGTAATGAATGAGTGTCTCTAGTGATTCCCTCCCTTCACAATCTGCCATCTGTATGTATTGAACGACCTCTTACTTATTCAATCGATCGACACGGGTTCGATTCCATCTCTCCCCTTTACTTCTTCCATTATCTCGCTACCGTAATATCTGCTCCCATCCCCATTCCCCGAAGATTCTTTCGAGAAATTGACACTCTTTCGTCTTCTCCCTCCTCAACTTCTCATGTCTTGCTCAGTCCACCCATCGATTGACTACTTTACACTCATATTTACACCGATTGATCTCATAGTACCCGTTTTGCATCCCCCCTCTCTCTATGAGATGTTTCCTTCTAAAAGTCACTGTCAACCCGTTGCCCCCAAATACCGCGTATTTATCTTTCCTTTCCTATTTTTTCTTCAATTCATCTCCGTAATCACACGAATCTACGGCTATCTCTTGCTGTCATATAAGATACAATGAGAACCCCTTGCACAGAGAGAGACGACACACACCAAAATGTCTCGTCTCGATCAAAACTTGTCAGATTAAACCCCACTTTTTGACGATTAATTGTTCTGAAATTGTGAATGACAGATAAATGATGAAATGACAATTACATTAAAGTGGACTGCGATTTAACAAATTGTACGAAAGACGTAGTGCTATATGAAGGGAGGATCGATGTTTTTTTCTTGCTGCGTGGATAAGTATCGCTTTTCATGAGTTATCTTCAAAAATAATATTAAATCATTATAATTTAAACACACTCAAATGGAATAACAAAAACAAGTATGCACGTAGTCGATTACACCAGTTAAAGGGTTGCACCTCAATAAAACCGGAGATTCACGCCTGGATAATCTTAGTTCAGTGTAAGTTCTTCCCGTCAATTTTCCTTCAGAGGTCAGTGTTCTTTCCAATGCTCTCCAGTCTTACGAGAGACTATCTGAGTGGATCAACATATTTGTTCAGAGGCTTGGCACAGTACGAAAAATACATTATTTAGTCAAACATGCCATGATGCACAGTAGCCCATGAGGAGTTGCCACGTTATGTAAAAAAGTTGCAAAATCGCTTCTACGCCTCAGGATACTACGCCACACTGAAACTTCCGGTTTTAAAAAACTTAATTGTTTGGCTTCATTAGTACCAATCAATTCCTCATAAAATTCTAAGAGAAAAAGCGGAAATGTTTTGCAATTTTCGGATAAAATTTACTCTGTCTATTTTCACAACGCCAACTACAAAATTTTATTTTCGCAAAATTTTTCAATTACTATGAGTGTCATGTCGTATTAATACCGACAATTTTAATTTAGGTGTATTATATACACTTTGCAAAAAATGGAGTGCCCAAAGATTTATGGTGTGCCTACTGTAAGTCGGACGACATTTATATATCCATTAAACGGCGTCAGGGCAGACTTTTTCGGGTGTGACATGCCTCGCCTTCTACAGAGGGACTCAGTCATATATAGTTATCTGACTACCGTAATCGTCAAGTGAAAAGGAGAATCTCGACCGACATACTGTAGGCACACCATAAATGTTTGGGCCACCCGTTTTTCGCAAAGTTTACATAATACACCAAAATTAAAATTGTCGATATTAATACGACATGACACTCATAGTAATTGAAACGTTTTGCAAAAATAAAATTTTGTAGTTGGCGGTGGGAAAATAGACAGAGTAAATTTAAACCGAAAATTGCAATACATTTCCGCTTTTTCTGGGCTAGGATCGATAATTATCAAAAATAATGTCCAGAGTCGAAAAAGTCTTAGAATTTTATGAGGAATTTATTGGTACTAATGAAGCCAAACAATGAAGTTTTTAAAAACCGGAAGTTTCAGTGTGGCGTAGTGTCCTGACGCGTAGAAGCGATTTTGCAACTTTTTTACATAACGTGGCAACTCCTCCTGGGCGACTGTGCATCATGGCATGTTTGACTAAATAATTCATTTTTCGTACTGTGCCATGAGTAATTCGACTGAGTGAGATAGTCTCTCTTACAGTCAATTTCTCCTGCACACGCCCCTGTTATTCTTGCAGAATGACATTGAAGATAAAGATCGAATACAATAGCTCACAGCGACCATAAAAAAGAGAAACAAAATTGTTTATCGAGTCTTCATTATTTTGTTAGTTGTGGTACTATTTTTTAATGAAGCGGACAAAATTGAAGCTGAAAGTGGTTGTTTACAATTGTGAAATGAGTAATTTGAGTGAATTCATCCATCGAAGTGACAGCCACTGTTGTGGGGAGCATAGCAAACGTTCGCATTCAGTTTGTTCTCGATCTTGGATGAAAATAGAGTCACGCATTCGATGTGTTGGGGATTTCCTGTGAAAAAACAATATTAAGAACATTGATCACTTCCTCACCTAAACAAAATCAATATCACTATCTCGAAACGTGTTCAGCTGAGAAATGTGGCAAAAGGCGCATTAAGAACAAAATAAACGAGAACTGCATTGCAGATAGTAAATTTGTTTTCTTGTTTCAACGTTAAACAATTTACCGATCACTGGCTCCAACTCGCGTTCTCCCACTGTTCCTGTGAGAATGTGAACGATGATGCGAGAATTGGCGGAAACTCTTAACAATTGTTCATTGCAACATAAATAAGACAAAACATTTTAAAATGCGTCTTGCTATCTAATTAATGCAGAAATTCGCCCCCACACACTTTTAACTAACATTGGCAGCCGAGTAAAACGTAAAACTCACTTCTCACAGTAAGGAATAAGAGCAGAGGTGAGCGTGGCGAATTCGGAAAGAGTGGAAGCGTATACCTGATTATTCTTTTGTTCTCTTTGTTCATTCGTCACTGCTTTTCTTGAGCGAAATCACAATACACATGATTGACATACCGGAGCCAGCTTGAAGAAATGATCCTCAGCGAATCCAAATGTCGTAATTCCAGCGAAAGCGTAGATCTTTCCCTCGCCATTCACAAGCGCAACTCCTTCGGAAATGGGAGAAGAGAGGAATCGAACGAGAAAGTCGGATCTGAAAGGTTAACAACCGAAATGAATCCAGATTTCGCGTTTTTCTGAGTGAAAGAATATATGCGGAAGAAGAACTCAGGTGACGAGAACGTTTGATGAGAGAGCGAAAATGTAAATCAACTAACCGTTGTCTTCCCGTTATTTCAGCATCAAATCGCAGCAGATCTTCTTTATGTTCCTTCGTCATTTGAGATACGAGCACGAGAGTTCCCGAGGATGTGGGATATCTCCCGCAGAACTGAAACATTTAACAATCGTGAAAGGTGTCACTCGACACTGAGCGCACATTTGCTAGGAGGTTCTGCAAGGTTTCATTTCTTTGAAAACGGTTCTCCAACCTCATCATTCCACACGCACTCTCAAACCGACGCTCCGCGCTCACCGAAACAAGAGAATGTGTGGAATGAGGAACTTGGAGCAATATTTCATAAGAAATTAAACCATGGAGAATCTCCTAGCAAATTTGTTCTCTGTGGAGTTTTCGGTAGCAGGCTACTATGCTAGATGGGAGAAACTGGTAAGCCAGCTGCAACTAATCGTAGTAGCACAAAAAATAATTTTGTTGTTGCTACCTCTCTCATCTCCGAACAAGTCAACACGTTCTTCCTCAATCGAGAAATCTCAACGGGGGTGTCTTTCGAGGCGTAGCGGGGAGCCATTTCCGGAACTGAAACAAAGTGTATAAATGATCACTTCTATAAGTTAGTGCCACTTATAAAAATTATGGTGGCTTGTGAAAGTATGTAAATTCAAGAAGTGTTTTTGGCTAGGGTGCTTCGTCTTTGTTTTTGCATATCATAAGGGACTCACAGATGAACGGCACTATTCATTGAAATTGTATACTTTTCGCAATTCATTAATGAGACGAACCGGCACGAAGTCCGATGACCCGCTTGGTTGGATGAATTCTCTCCATTGCTCGTGCCCAGATTTTGCTTCCCAAACCACACTTCTTCAGAGACGGATGAACAAAGTAGAAGCCTGTGCAGCAAAGGATAAATTTCATCTTGAGTTCATCATCACTATCCAATCCACTCTCAGCTGATTTCATCATCCATATGTAATCGCTTACCAATGAAAGCCATCTCGTCGTACTCATTCCACACAACGCACCCGAGGAAAGATCCGTCTGCAAAGGGGATCGAAGTTCAAAGTTCAACTTCCACTCACATAAAGTAAATGTTAGGGTAATTGGACCACCAATTTGGCAAATGGCGTTGAGGAAGGGGCACTTTGCACCATCGCTTTCTTTAGTAAGAATCACGGTACAAAGAAAGAAGAGAGACACTTTTTTGTGATATAACAGCAATAACTATGATTAAAGTGTACTTTTCCAAAAAAATAATGCTCACCTTCGTTCTTCTTTGCAAATACACACCGAGTTGTGGGCAAGACGGGAACAAGACCGAGCCCTGAAAAAGCATTAAAACTTTTCGCGGGATAAATATAACGAGAGAATATGTGATGATAAGTAATCACTGACCAATGTTATCATCGGAGGTCCAGTTCATCTCTCTCACTTGGTTCTGGAATTGTGTCCACAGCAATTCGCTGCCCTCGTCGACCAGAGTATATGGAGGAATCGACATTCTCACACCAAAACATATCTATTACAAAAAACAACGGGTATAAAATTTCGAGTGTAAATTAACTGGTATGAGGAAATTATCAAACGAGTAGAAGGGGAGAAGAGAATAAAAAAATTCAGCGAAACGATTGTATCTTTTCAATAAAAGAGAAAGAACAATTTGATATTGATGACTCGAATGGTTTAAGAGACCCAAGCCATCGGTGCTTATGTACTCCCTCTCGGCCATGCGGAACCTTGGCGTCTCTCTTTATCGCACTCTCTCGTGTGAGGAATGTGTGTCAGATTGAGTGGGAAAGGGGTGCACCACGAGAAAGAACGGCCGAGAGATCAAAGCTTGTGTGGGGAAAGTGTGCGTGATCTCTCTTCTTCACGTAGCTTGCTATCTCATCCTTAGTCTCCTCGCGTCATATCACTGTTCTGATCATATTGTGGCAAATGTCGATCGTGTGCTCGATATGATTTTGTTTCCTCAACGTCAGATCAATTTCTGTCATTATTTCTATTCCAATAATTCACACAAATAATGCAAACTAAGATTTGAATTTATATTGGTTCTGTTAAAGAGCAAGAACACAATAGGAGAACCTCGTCGAAGCAAATATTAAGGTACTATGAAATGTGCCACTAATCGCGGCTATCGTCATCCAGTAAATCATTTAATGTCCTTCTGAGAGATAAAGTACTTGAATCGGCGATAGAAGAGAAAATACAATACCTCCTTGGGACTTATACCGGCTCCTCTCCGTGTAGAACTAATTAGCCAGCCACTCTGCACCATGACCCTGGAAGAGTTCAAGCGATAGATTGTTCGAAGATATCGAATATCCATGGGACTTGTAGCGATAAAACTCCAAAACGTAGATGAATTGCATGATGATTTCAAGATGGATAGAGTCAGAAATTTTGTATTAATATAGGTAGTATCAAGGTGGGCTTCATTTCTCTCCTCCGAGGGCGATTTGCCGTGTCGACCATCATTAATTCTGCAGAAATAAATAGGACGACCGTGCCTCGCGGGAGAAAGAAAGATAATGGAGAGGAGGGGAGAAACGGGTGATAATTGAAACAACGATGCGAAATGAGAGGAAAAGATCGTGATTGTGGTAATGAAGCTCGAATTCAGTCGAGTGCGAGATGGTGAGAGAGTCATTGTTGAGAGTCACTCGAGTCGTTATCAATCGTCGTGAGCGGTCCCTTTCCATTTCGTTCTGACAGAGGAGAGATTTCCTCCCTAGTTCTTCCTACTACTGAAACCGATTCAAGAATTCCTCCCCTGTCCCTGGCAAGTCTTTGGAGGTACCTCGCCACGGATCTCGATCGATGAATTGGAGGAGTTTCACGAAGGTCTGGTGAATCGAAGATTTCCTCTTCATAAATTCGGAGGACGGGCCGTCTGGGTCCGTGCATGAAGAGCGACTGGCACCGGTAGTAACTCGTTTACGGGAAGAGTGGCAGCCTGCGACTCAAGAAGGAGTTACGCGTGTCCTAAAGAGGAAAAGCGGATCGACACCAAGGCGAAACCTCTTTCCTCTCTCGCCTTTTTCTCCACTTTCCCCTATCTCTGTTCGGTAATTAAAAACGATGTACTGTATTCGATCATGTCTCGAATGAACGGCTGCATATACTGACGAAGGTGCGAGAGTCTGTTAATACTACGATGAAGAGAAAATGGTCTTGGGTGCACAAAATCGCTAATGACGACTTCTTGAAGTGGAGCCGATCTGTGATCGAAACGAAGGAAATGACGAAGAGAACGACCAATGACAAGATGTAGCGACTTATTTCGGGGAAAACGATAGGACTGGACTTTATAAGTGAAGCAAGGAGCAGAAACTGGAACGCCATGCACATCGGAGCTCTCAATTGACCTTCCTTAAATCCTCAATCGAGGATGAAGACCCAATTTAACTCTTGATAAATGTGTTCAAACTAATATTGTTAAGTCTAACAACGACAGCCGATTCGACCACAAGATGGGGGGCGGGGTCGAAAAAGAAAGAACTCGACCTCTCAAACAATGCAGATCGGTGTCGAATTGGAGGACATTATGAGGGTAATTGGTACGGTGGCTTTATATAGACAGCTTATCAGTGCGTTCACGTAAGGAGCGCAGATATTGCCAAAATTCCGTATAGCAAAAACTGACTAGTTGTTTATTTTGCATATTCTGATAGGCCTTCGTATGCTTTATCAAAATATGCTTCATTCATCACCTGCCGCCGTACCAAGCTCAAAATTTCACCCTACCCCAAAAAAATGAAATCATCGATAGCTCAATCGATGGAGTACTTCCCTCGATGTGGAGAGTAGCGAGATACAGCACGAGTGTGTTAGAGAGGAGAAGAGAGGAGAGACAATGAGGGAATGCGAAAAAGCGTGTAAAAGAGAGAGATTGTGTCTGTTGTGTTAGAGAAAGTGAGAGAGTGTGTTAAAGGGAGTGTGCATAGCCGCGCAACGCCTGCGTTTTATGCGTCGCGGCTAGACAGTTTCGGATAGTGGAATTCCCTGAAATCCTCCTCTTTTCAAGCCCAAACCGAGAGACGGGGAGTATATCAGAGACGCAGAGAAAAAGAGGGGGTGAATTATTTCGAGTAGCTTCCCGACCGTCTCGAAATATTGGGGTCTCTCGTTGTCTGGACTCTCTCGCCTCCCCTTCTCTAAAGTTCAATCTTTCGCCTCAGATTTGGGGAAAGCCCGAAAAGGGTGAGATTTCGAAGAGAAATTTCGGGTGATCTACTCACTCTCCTCCCCGAAAACAAGGGAAGGAATGTCCCAATTTTTTTGAGCTTAGTAGCTAATGTCCCTTGCTAATTGTTGTATAGAATAGTATTATGCTAGTTACCGTAATCAATCTAGCATCCTGTAATATAATCAGTTATCGATTATCTATGCACTACAGTAGTAAGACACGCTCTATTCAATTATCATAATCTATGCGACGTGCCACTCGCCCCCTTGTCTGTCTACTATCAATTACCATGTGTATGTTAATGGCTCTCCCTCCCCTACGTGAGCCATTCAGTTGTTAGAGAGTTCGTCCCAGAGTCTCCCCTCTCGTCCCCTTGCCCTCTTCTCTCCCTCATGGATAAACGCTATTAGTTATCCACGCCCACGTCACTACTCGCACCGCACACCTACACACAGACGGGAATACTCAACACTAATGTCCCTAATTTGAATAATTACAGCAAGTCAAAGATGAGCTATATTCGTGATTTTGAAATGTAGGTCGTCAGAGAGAAGAGATAGGGATTTAAGTGCTTCAGCCAAATTGACCGCACTGACGAGCTGCATCTACGTGTTTAATTTATTTTTTTAAAATTTCAATTCTAAAAATCATTAAAATATCAAAGACGATTTTCTCAAAAACAAAAAAAAGGACTCTTATTTTTTAATATGTTGTGTTATGGACATTAGCTAGCGAACAAGCACAATGACACACGTTTTGGAGGGTGGGTATAGACTCAAATCATGGAATTCGGATCGTTCCTAATCCAGAGGAACCCCTCATTTCGCTGAAATGAGGGGTCGCGTAAAGATACCTACTCCGAAAACTCCGAAAATCATTCAATACAACTTGCTCTATTGACGTGAACCCTCTTGATAAGCCTGTTTCAAACATCAAACAACCCATTCTAATTCATACGGCCGTTGCAGCTGCCGTATTAGCATTGTGGCAATGACCTGCCAGAAAATCAAATTTCCAAACGGCACCACAATCTTTTCTGTAATTAAGATGTTTCCTTTCGAACATTATGAAACTAATTAGGAAATTTTTTGAAAATATTACGAAAAAAAATGGAAATTTTTTTATCAAGTCGTTAAATTAAGAATATTCTTTTAGTTATTTGAACTTTCTCGTTAAAATTGTCGAGTCATTAGCCAAGTATGACTACTCAAACTCTACTCAGAAGCCTTCCTCAAGTACTTTGTTATCGTTATCTCAAGAGTGTTATGCCTACCGGCTCAGTCAATTCGCGTCCGCAAATCCCAGTTCAACTCTATACTCTACACTACTTGGGGAAGTATTTCATTCTTCCGTACAGAAATTGTTCACGAATTTCTTCAGAACACTTCAAAGTAATAATGCACACTCCTATCTGTGATATCGTAGAAAGCCTGCAAGGAAGTTCTCTGTATAATGGTTTGTTTTTATTTATAAATATTCTATACACAACCAGCGATTTCAGGAATGGTTTTGGTCAAATTCATTCTCTGCTCACTTGGAAGTCTTCTGACTGCTGTTCAGTGGATACGACGGGTGACTGAATATTTATTATTTTTGTTGTTCATACGATTTCAATTATTACGAGTCGCAAACAGACGAATAAAGATGGCCCATAAGTTGGCCAACTTCTAACAGATTGAGCAGCCCCCGCCCCGTTATCATACGACGTTGTCATATGACGTTGTTTAAAGGGACCTGGTCGTGGTAGAAGATGGAAGTAAAATCGATTCTAAATCGAATTTCAAAACAAAAAATGAAAAATAAAAAAATTTAAAAAAATTTTAAAAATTTATCAATAAAATTTAAAATACGGTAGCGATTAAATCGTTCCGAGAATGTGGGCGCGGCGACGATTCCGGCGTAAGCACCGGAACCTGGGAGCGACCAGATCCGGCAAGCAGAATACGAATCGCAAACTGCGTTTATAGTGAATTTTCGCAGCGTCCGGCGCGCTCTCCATGTTTTACTGCGTTGTTTCGTGCAATTTCTAGGTCTTTCTTATTATTTCCATGTCACAGTTCCTCCGACATCACTAGCAGTGCTAGTTTCACCTTGTGCGCGTGTGAAACTCACTGCCAACAACTGTTTATTTACGATTTTCCGAAAACTGCACAAATTGAACGATTTTACTGATGTAACGCTATTTATATCTTTTGCTATCGATATCTTTCTATTCCCTCTTAGCAATCAATCCAATCCCTCTCGAAAGAGCTCAAACTGGAGCTCGAATCGTCCCCATCGTCCTCTTGTTCTCCCTCTCCTCCTTCATCCCTCTCGTACTCTTCCATGGCCCGAATCTCCCTCTCCTTCTCCTCCCACCACTCGATGATGTCGTCGTAGACGTCGTCCTCAGGTACCCCGATCCTCCTTGCGTACTGCTGGTCGTTCCTCTCTTCCAGGACGTTGTAGCTCGTGGCCATTACCTAAAATAACGATGCGATTTTAATTTTATTTATTTATTTATTTCTCTCACCTCTTCCCTCCAATAGTGCGTGCCGACTCCCCGGTTCCTCTTCACTGCCACCACCACTTTTCCTCTCCTGGGAAGAAGCGTGTTTCCAGTCTCTTTTCGTGTTCCCATCATGTCCTCCAGAACAAGACCGTTATAATGAAGCAGCGCCACTTTGGTCTTTAGCCGATAGTAACATGGGGAGCTGAAATCGGCAAATTACGCTACAGCCTCTTGCGTATAGCTCACCACGCGAGTCTTTTAGGCGCGTACATAAGCGAGAGGGAGTGGAAGCACTCATTGATTGCAGTGTCAATCAATGACGCGGAATTAAGGAAAGCCTTTTCAAACGAAGGTTTATACAAGAGGTCGACCACAATAGCAATCAAACCGGCATCCTTCTATAATTATTTATTTCACTATTTTTTTCCGGCTCGTGGTCTACCTCTTTCGCAAGCTTCAGTCGTTTCTCGCCTTTCTTCAATTTCTTCAATTTCCCATGCTGGCACTTTTTCACCAATTTGAATCGAGAGTCCTTTAGTCAATCAATTTTCGCTTTTCGCTTTGCTCAATTTACCTTAGACCATGAGTGCTTTCCCTGTATGTGATGCTCAAACGATCTAACAAGCTCCAGCGCGCGATCACGGTCCTCAGGCTTAGGATATTTATTATGGCAATAATACAGATGATTAAAAAACGCTTGATAAACCGGCGCCAGTTCCGCATCTGCCTTTACTGCCTGAATTCAGTGAATTTTAACTATACGTATTATATTTTATTATCACCTTCCACCATGCGCTCCTGAATGGCTTTTGAACGTGCCACCAATCAATGAGCACATCGATTTTTGCTGTCTTTTCGTTCTCTCGCAATTTCTTGTTCACCATTCCGTTTTGGTCACCGACTCGAGTGCTGATATTTGGCTGTTACATATCTTTCATCAAAAAACGCCTAATAAAAATTTAAAATATTACATTCCACTTGAATGATTAACTGTGATATGTTTAGTCTTGTTCTCTCACTATCACGTGCACGTCTCGTTGCTATTTATCAGCGTAAAATTTTAATAATTTGGGCGAGTGTTTGTAAATTTCTAGTAGCACTGCCCGTTTTCGTCGGGGTCATATTCCAGAAAGGGGGAGATGTGTACGAGTTGTTTAAAAGTGAGTTGATATTACGTCATATATGCTATGCCGCGTAGAGCTCCACCCGCCTCAGCCCAATCTACCAATCGATAATAGATAGTCTCCGTTCCCGTGATCTACCAATCAATATTATACAATATTATTGATTGAGTAGATCAAAGAGGCGTGTCGGATTATTGATTGGTAGATCAGGAGATGAGAGGAGCTCTAGATTGGGGCGGAGCCTATCGATTATCGATTGGCAGAATGACGGAGGCGGGAGGAGCTCTCCCCGGCATAGCACATGTGACGGACTATCTACTACTGTGTGTGCGATCTCTAGCTTCACCATTTTTTCGCTTTTCTGTAGTCGCGCGCTGTATTGCATCATATCTCATTTAATTGTTTTGCAAACTAAATTATTCTAACCTTATATCAATTCCATCATCAATCAATTCCACCAATACTCGCAACGCTCCTTCACTTTCCATTCGAATTGAAACATTATCTGCGAATTAGTGATTACAGTAATCTACGAGACTTATTTATCACCAATTCCGGGTTCTCCTTTGTGTATCGTGGCTGCTCCTAGAGCTAATTTGGTGTGACAGTCGATCGCAGTCACTTTACAATTCGCAGCGTTAAATCCGGGCGAATCATATTGCCCGTCAATCGAAAGTTCCAATCCCTTCCCCTATAAGTACAGTATGTATTGATGATGCGCAACATTAGAATACCGCTGCGGCATCTACTGCTATTCTCCTCACTCTCTTCTCCTCACTAGCATAAACCCGATCGATCGATTCCGCGCCTACATCTCTTATCACTCTCCTCATTGTCCGATCAGAAGGAATCGCGAGATCGATCACTTGCGCTAGATCACACAGTCTCTGTAATGTAGAACCAATATTTCAGTGTAGCGGGTGACTTATTACCGGGACAGGCGTTCCAGTTATGAAAGAAGCGACGGGAATATCGTGGTTTGCACGGTATACTTGTCCCTTCCCTTTTCCCACTCTTGATTGGCTCTCCCATCTTACGGCCTTGTTGCAAAAGAGACATTCATAGATCACGATTTTCGCACTCCCGATTGCCGAAATACGAATCAGACTTTGATCAAGTCGTTGCCCGCACAATCGACAGCGCTCGAATAACTCCAAAATGCACTGAGTCTCCACTAGCGAATAACGACTATTCTGTTTCCCCTCCTCCTCATCCTCCTCCATTTCTTCTTCCTCTGTCTCATCTACCCCTTCCATCCCTTCCAAATCTTGCGACGCTCTGTATTCAATGTCCTACAATTGATGTTTTTGTATCCCTCTATTTGATTCACACACCTCTTTCTCGACTGGTTCTATCGTTATTGTCGAGAACGCGGATTTATACCGCTTTGGCGGAACAACTTCATCAATGACGTCATTGAAGGTGGCGTCATCATCGAGAACAAGAGGATCGGCAGAAGGGAGAATTGGCGGCGCCCACGCAGCCTTCGTATTGTTTTTATCTTTATTGAGTTTTTAAATGTTCACACACTGATCCTTTGCGATTCCACTCGTGTCGCGTAAGGATCGAAACAACTAATCGGCAGCCAAAAATCATAAATTAAAACTAATTAGACAGCTCAAAGCTGCTGTTTCCACAGCTAATCCGAGCTAGACACATTTTTTGATATGTTGTAAAGCTGGAAAAGATGCATCGATTGATATATTGAATGCATGCGATCCCATAGGTTGAAGACAAAAAAGGATTCCGGACTCTTGAATAACTTTTTTGCCACTCTTTATTTTGAGAGATCAGAGTGATCTACCACTTTTTCTTTCGCAAATGTCACATTATCTCCTCATCTGCTGTGCTCTAACTTCCAAACTCGAGTGGTAGATCACACTGACCTCACCCAATTATAGCGGAAATTTGTAGTTTCCTAGATTTCGATCACGAGTATGCCACGAAACTAAAGGATCGCATGCGAATTTTGCGAAAAAAATGCGAAAAAGGATCGCATGCGAATTTTGTATTTTCCGATTACGGTAGGTATGATTACGGTACCGGCAATATCGCGCCGGGACCCCGGAAATCGTCCGATCAATAACTACTCAAGGTCCACCTCCTGTAAAAATCCCGAGCCGATTTGATCAATTTGAAATTTCAGCATACTATAGGCTTGATTACGGTATCGGCAATGTCGCGCCAGGACCGCCGTATACCGTCCGGTAAATTACTACTTGAGTACTCCCTCATGCAACAAATATCAAATTGCTCAATTTCGTATTTCCGGGTTACGATAGTCTGTTTTCGTTGCGGGACCCCCACGGTGAAGTTACAGTATACCACTTTGACTTTGGTGGGACCAACCCAAAAACCCATTTTGGACCATGACCCCCTATACATAGTCCTACACTAGTGTTTGCACGCTGCTCCACGTGGGGCAGCGTGCAGACACACAGCTCGCCCGTGCGCCTGGACAGGTATGACGATAGGATAATGGAATAGAGATACCAGCCCTTTTGACCTACGCGACCATCCTGTCTCTTACATAATTAGAAATGAAACTCTCGGTGAAGCGAGGTCGAAAAAAGCAAAGTTTATATATTCTCACTTATTTCGGATATAATTATAGATCAAAGCAATAAAATCGTAATTGTCACGTGTTATATTTTTTATACCGTTGTCCGTATACTGTATCCAAGGTACCGTAACCCAGGAATCAGAAATAATGAAAATAGTCTGAGGGGGTAGCCATCTGAGGCGCATGTCAAGTGATCAATTCCTAAGAGAAATGGCGCGTTCATGTTACAGTTTCTCCCGTTACGGTAGCCTGGGAGAGAAACGGTATACCCCACGGGCATCGACGGCTAGAAGTGCGAAATGTGATAACAGGACGTCAGAATGCTATATTAGTCGATAAATTTTGCGCAACGTTATGAAATGCGTGTATTTGCCTGATTATAAAACTAGCTTTGTCTGGGAGAGTCTGCAATTTGATAATTCGACGTTGTTCTCTCATTTCGTCTGCGTCTTCACTTCCCGGACGGTCTCTTCTCTTTACAACAGGCAAGTGTTGTCGTTTAGGTCGAATTTCTTTTGATTATTTGACATCGAAAGTATATCAAACGTGTAAATCGAGCGATGATAGATAGGCCTCAATGTGAACGTGTACACTGTCTTTTCTCTTCAGAGATCGCAGACTGAGAGGCCCATCAATGGATAACGAGAAAGGAGTTGGACTCGAACTTATATATATATATATTTATGCGATCACAAGAAACGCGGTACAAAATTAAGTTAGATTAAAAACGAATTCAGTAGGAAGACAATGACAATCTAATAACGAGTCACTCAGAGAAACTGATCAATTCTCTGGACTTCACTAATAGCCTTGCCGCTCTGGGGAAGAAACTATGATGTCGGTAGTTTGAAGTGGAACTAGCGTTAGTGAAATTTATCCCATGTCGAGTGAAGTAATAGCTAAAGTGATGTGGTGCCTTTTTAGATATTTTGTATTTGCCTCTCAGGAGATTACTGGCTGTCTTCAGGTCAATTTCCTCTCTACGCTTTTCTAATGAGACTAGACCTAACTGCATATTTCTATTAGGGAAATTCGGCATTGTTTGCCAGGTTGATTTGTGGCATCTCATAAATAGTCGTCTAGTGAAATAGTTCTGAACATTTTCAAGGATTTCTTTGTCACGTATTAAGTAGGGGTTGAAAACCATAGAAGCGCTCTCTAGTATGGGTCGAATGTAAATAGAGTAGGCTTTGAGGAGTATTTCAGCGTTATTGGTGCGAAGAGCTCTGAGAATAATGTGGCACGCGGATACACCTTTCTGAGCAATTGTCTTGCAATGGTCGGAAAAAGCGAGCGATTTTTCTAATATGAAACCGAGATCTCTCATGACTAATTTCTGTTCTAGTATAGTATTGCCTATTTTGTATTTATTCTTCGCATTTGCTCTACCTAAATGTAATGAGTTGCATTTATGTGCAGCTAATGGTAGCTGCCACTCTTCAGACCAATTGACTATGGTATCAATTGCGCTTTGTAATGGAATAGTGGTTTCCGTTCTTTTAAACGGGCGGTAAATTTTGATGTCATCTGCATACATTCGTGCAACGACACCATTTTTCTGGACTAGTAAGGGGATTTCAGACGTGTAAATCAAAAATAGCAGTGGACCTAATACCGATCCTTGCGGAACGCCACTTGTAACTGGGAATGATGACGACAGTTTCTCACGTACTCTAACTTGGAAAGTTCTGTTCGCAAGATAACAAGTAATCCAGTCAATAGTTTTATGTGAAAGCCCGATTTTTCCTAGTTTGTGTTTTAGTTTAGGGTGTGATACTCTATCAAAAGCCTTCGCGAAGTCGAAATATATTACATCTACAGGTTCGCCATCACTAATAGACGCTGTCCAATTTTCCAAAGCGTCTAGCATTTGAAGCTCGCGGGAGCGTTTCTTTCGGAATCCGTATTGTTCATCAGGGAATATATCTAGGGTTTCACAATGTTCTATGATCGGCTTACACAGGAGTCTTTCAAAGACTCTGCAGAATAGTGATGTGATTGAAATGGGTCTATAGTTTAGGGGGTCACAGAAAGGAGGGGATTTCTTAACTGGTGTTACAATGGAATGTTTCCATAAAGACGGGACCATGCCTGATTCGTATGAAAGGCGAAAGATAATTTCGAGTGGTTCGGAGATTGGGACAGCTATATTTTTGATATAACCCAAGTCAATGTTCTCTGGAGTTCGACAGCTAGAGCGTTTCCATCTTTCAATTAGTGAACATATCTCATGCCTTAAAAAAGAAGGTTCATTGTAACTACCTAAGTTGGGTAGGGTACCTGTATTAGGTAAAGTTCCATTATCAGTGGTGAATACACTCGCAAAGGTTTCAGCGAGTAGATTTGCTTTTCCATGGTCGTCCATCACTAAAGTTCCATCATTCTTTTTGAGGCCTTCAACTCCCTTAGGTTTGTTGGTGCACCGCTTCATAAAACGAAAGAACTTATTCCGATCCTCGCTATCGATAATTCTCTTTTCAATAGTCTTATGATACCGTATAAGTTCTTTTCGGAATTGCCTATTTAGTTTCTCAAATTTACGAGTTATGGTTGGGTCGTCTGCAGAAATGGAATGTTGCCAAGCTAAGAAGCGCCTACTAATAAGTCTCTCAATATGGGGAGGTATTTTGCCATGGGTCACATTTACTCTTATCCATGGGACATGGGTGTCAATTGTCTTCTGTATCAGTTTCATGAGTAGATCATACATGTCATCGACATATTTCATTGTCGAAAACGCAAGGGTCCAGTCAACATTGGCTAATTGGCAATTGATTAGCGCGTAATCGGCTTTCTTGTAATCTCTTCTAAGAGTGAATGCAGGAACTGAATGGCAGAACGAAAGTTGGAACTTTACAATATGATGGTCAGAAATATCAAAAGGAGGGCCTACTACTGTATTAATAATTAATCCTGGGGTATTACATAATACTAGATCGAGAATATTACTTTTCCGAGTCGGATGCGTGACTAGTTGCGCGAGTTTTATGGATAGGCAAAGATCTAAAAGGGACTGCGATGCGGGGGTAATCTTTTCTTTTTGCGGGCATGGAAACAATGACCAATCGATATCGGGGAGGTTGAAGTCACCAGTGATTACTGTAGGTTGGGGGCATGGGCAAAGATCAATTATCGATTTAAGCAGTGCGTCAGTTTGAAGAGTGGTAGCTTTTGGGTTACGGTAGATACATACGAATCTTATTAGGTCACCATTGATATCTAAATCAACGGCTAGCAGCTCATGCGAGCCTTTGACTGTTTCATCAGAAATTTGAATAGCACTAATTGACGAGTGGACTATAATTGCCACTCCACCTCCACGGGAATTTCGGTCTCTGCGGAACACGTTATAGTATTGGTCTTGAGAATCTAATAGAAGCGTATTTGGAAAAGTTGAAGCCAGCCAGGTCTCAGTGAGGGCGATTATGGTATATTTTTGTGATAGAATCTGTGAGAGGTACGGTAACTTGTTACGCACAGAGCGGCAGTTAGCTAGAATAGCGGAGAATGTGAATGAGTTTTTGTCTGAGTGATTAGAAGTCCGGAGATTCAATAGAAGTTTCCCTGCGCACCCATATTATTCGGAAAACCGCACTGTGATGCAAACGACATGAATGGGCTATTGAGTGTGTAACTGGGGACGAAAGGACGGGGTGGGTAGTGAGCATATCCGAGATTATGGTTGGTCATGGGGTGGGCCAGGTACGGTATCTGCGTCGTGTACTGTACTGGATTCAGGGGCAGATTCTGGGGCTGTTGCTGGTGGTGGTTCTGGGGATGGGGAGGGTTCGGGATAGAAGGAGGTTTCATGAATTGGCCATTCGGAGGATTCTGGTTCGTAGAGCGAAGTGTGTTACGACGCTTTCCATTGGCATTGGTATGTCCCTTCTTCTGGCTGAATACAGAATCCAATCGGTTGCGTGTGGGAGGGATTTCCGCCTGTACTTTCATCAATGGCTGTGGAGGGTGAGGGTGAGGGGGCTGATGGAGGAATGGGCGACGACTAGTGGGAGGAGTCTTTGGTCTCTCCTCAGGCTTTGCGTAGGATGGCCTGATGAAGATATCAGAGAAGTGGGGATCTCTCTTTACTCTACTTGCGAATTTGAGAATCAATTCGGCGTGTTTTCTTGTAGGCAGCAGTACTTTGGTCAGTCGATTGTGGGCGGCAGAGGGGTTTGCCACTGGCATCCTGTAGACAGTGACAGGAAGGACGGGATAACCAATGAGAGTAGTGATAGCAACTACTTGGTCATAATCTTGTCGTACTTGAGCTTCATCATCTAGATTTGGGTCGATCGGTAGACGGGCGATAACTATCGATCGTTCAAGATCAGACGGATTCTCAGTTTGGACAGAGGGAGGTGGATCTTGGGGGCCGGCAGTCTGCATGGGCATAGCCTCGTCCACAGTGACAGGGGGAGGGGGAGGAGGGAGAGTATCCACTCGGGATGCCAACTCACGTAGCCGGGCCTCCAGGCTGCGGCGGTTCTCGATTTCGTCGTCGAGTTCACATCTGAGTCGGAAGACGATGTTGGTGAGTTCCTCCATCGATATCGGGTTCGAGTCGTCAGTTCTCGATCGCTTGACAGCTCCAATGAGGGCGGGAGTCTCATCGACGACGGCTGCCTGAGAAGTCGAGGGAAGAGAAGGGGGAGGCATATCGGAAGTATTCATCACCTGATAGAGTACCGAGTTGAGGCTACAGTCGGTACTCTGTAGTTCGTGAGCGGTTCCTTGATGGCGAGAGAGTGTGCCAAGTTGAGAGAGCGGAGAGGGGAGAGAGCGAGGTCAAAGTCACCTCTCCCTGTGAGGGAAGGGAAGGGACTGGAGGGAAGGGAAGGGACTGGAACTTAGACCCTATTTTACAAAATAGTGTTTCATATGGAAGACAACTACAACTACATTTCCAGGTATACTCTGAAACAAAAATGTGAGTTATCTTGTATTTACTTCTGTACTTCTATGTTAGCGTATTGTGTGGCTATGAAATATCGCGACATAAATGTTGCTCACAGGGAGAGTAACAAAGTACTGTGTTCCATAAACAAAAAAAAACTAGAGAACGGAGTTCATAAAATGGAGTACTGCGGAGTCTTCAATTACCAGAATCTCTCAAACGTAAGTCGAAATAATGTACATCAACTCCTTTCTCTAGCGTTTTTCGTGTTTCTAGAACACAGTACTTTGTTACTGTCCCTGTGAGCAACATTCCATTCATATATATTTAATTCCACATTATCTATTTCATAGTCACACAATAACACGCTAACATAGAAGTATAAAAGTAGAAACAAGATAAATCACATTTTGGTTTCAGAGCAAATCTGGAAATGGAGTTGTAGTTGTCTTCAATATGAAATACTATTTTGTAAAATATGTAGAAAGAAGAGACCGTCCGAGAAGTGAAGACGCGGACGACATGAGAGAACAACCTACGCCAGGCATTCCCTGACAAAGCTAGTTATGATCAGCCAAATACACGCATTCAATAAGTTTTTTTTTAGAGAAACCAATTGATAGACTGAGGACCTGAAATCGGGTAATTCACCATTTTCAGGCACTGTTATCTGGTATTGAATCATTTTGAGGGGTTGTTTGTTTTGTTGTTTTTTTTCGGATAATTTCTCGAATCATTTCGACAGGGGCCGCTCAATTACCCGATTACCCGACCACAATTACGCACTCTAATGACGGCCCCATATTCACCTCGTGCATCTATCCCCGAGTCAATTTACTGAATTCCAGAATCACGGATTACGGTATACCAGATACTGTAACTTAGATACAGGTTCCGGAGCATGGTACGTAAGCAGTAGTAGGTCATATCTGTTTTACCGGCATAATCCCAACATTAAATTTGCCTTACGTAGGTGCGATACGTGAAAAGTTACCTCGCCAGTGCTGTTCTGAAGTAAGCCAGACAAGGATTCGTTTCGAATTGAAAACGAATCCTTTCGCTTCTTATCCTCAGACCGAGGGATTTGCACCGCAAAAAATTCGGAATCAGAGGGAAAATTTAATTTTGCCATCCCTAGTATGTCATCTGACTGTTTCTAAGAGAGTGTGTGAATGTTTTTTCACAATATCATTGTTTGAACACTATCATTAATTGTATGTTCGTGTGTTTCTTGTAATGTATATTATTGTCGGTGGAAGACTGTGATTATTTGTTTTCAGACATTTAGACTAGGTAGGTGGCTTTGCAAGAAATAACTTCATAGCATTGCATGCTCGTCAAACTGCGAAGTGCATGCCAATTTTGTTTCGGTATACACTTTGCAACCATATTGAAAATCGATATTTTCGATTATCGATTGGTCAACCCAACCTAAAGTGGGATGGAACTTTATGATCTACAGTAACCCAAACTCGATAACATTTCGCTGTGGGACCACTACTTTCGAAGGAGCGCAAATTAAAATTAATATTTCGCCAAATGGTGGCCCCGCAGCGAAAGTTACTGTAGTCTACGGTACGGTATCCAAGATACGATATACCTTCCGTTCAATGCCGCACCGAATGCCAACTCATGCAAGCAATACCGAATCGATTTGAACATCTCCGCATCGAAAGCTACAGTAACTCGGACTATTGATTTTCGGCTACTGTAGATCATGAGGTATCATCCCACTATAGGTTGTGTTGACCAATCGACATTAGGAAATATCGATTTTCACTATGAACCGGGATCACAGTTGCGAAGTGCCTACCAAAAAAAGTTGGTAGGAACTTCGCATCGGTCGACTAATACAATGCTATGATTAACTCTCTTAATTTCGCACACTTTTACACTGGTTTGACCGACGATAATAAAGAGGGAATTTCTTGCGAAGACTCACTTGAAATGTCTCATAATCGTGATGAAAAAGAGCGGATGTAGGTAACAATGGAGAGGGAGACGGAGTGGATAGGGATGGCTCGCTTTGCTGATTCTGCTAAATTTGTTTTCCATCATTATTATTGCAATCTAGATTACTGTAATCTCTCTTGTTTCTTACTGTAGAATCACTGTAATCCGTTTTGATATTGATTTATGATTGCTGATTCCACAATTTCATTGTATCTGTTTCCATATTCTTGGTATTAAATCCATAAATATTCAACATTATTGATTATTGGCGACTGACCACGACTATTGAGAGCTGAGAGAAGGTCGATGGTGGGGTGATATCAGCTGGTCTCGTTGTTCTGAGTGGGTAGAGGACGAATAGGGACGAGAGAAGGAACAGAGACAACTCGCAACTGATAGTGATTCATTATTAGACGGATTTCCACTAAAATACCCTTTTCATTGATGCTTGTGAGATAAATGAATTATAAGAATACGGTATGTGTTCGATTTGTTCTCAATTACTAGTACTGTTGAACTCTTCGCGGTAAAAAAAGCGATGAATAGTTGAATCACACTCATTTCTCATAATATACGACAGTCGCATCCATTGGTTACGGTAAGTATTCGCTTCGATTGATTATGGTAAGTATTCGTATATTTTTGTGCACCTAGAGACACACTACGTTACGTAAGTAGTTACGTATGCCGAATACTTCAGGTGATGAAGATGGTTACGAAATTGGTTTACAATATGTACTGACATCGATGGGATACTTATAATAGATGATTAGGGAGGCACTCACATCGGTAGGCAGACTGGCATCGGGGGAATCGAAGTGTCGCATGCACCATCGAGCCTCATTCGCTGATTGATGTCGATCCATCTCCTTTGCAGTACGCTCAGCATCGAAGTTCTGTCTAGCCATCCACTCCGACTGCGCGTCAGGTCGCCCATTATGGGGAAACCTTTTCGCTGGCCCCATGCTATCCCCGCACAAAAAGCATTTGCGCTTTTTCGTTTGCGTACTCATCTATAATGACAACGCATCGGAATCTTACACAAAAAAAAATGAAACTACACACCAAAACACTTAAAAAGATAAAAAATCGATAATAATACGGTAAAGATCGTAGAACAACATTCGGCGGTTTGTGGTGTGCTTGGGCGAGATTTAAAAGCCGGCTCTCACAATAGATATGGCTCTGGTCGCTCCCAGCTAAAATCCGGCTCTGGTTCTGAACTTTGAAAATCTTTGAAAATTCTAGGAAAATTTTTAAAATTTTATAAAATTTGCTTTTGTTTTACAAATACGATTTTCGATCTTTTGAACTTTAATCTTGTTGCTGTGCCAGGTCCCTTTAAGTAAGCATCAACAAGGTTTGACGGGGTTAGAATTTTGTCAAAAATCGAAATCGCTCAAAGCTTCGTCTAGGGATAACTTTTGACGCTGAAACACTGGTACAATCGGTTTCGCAGCGTGACCTGCGCTTTCTATTGTATATCAACTCGTATCACGCGACCTCTTCGACAAAAAGTTGATGATTGCACGAGAGCCAAAAACGATATCCACAAACCGACAACGCCAATAGAAAGAGCGTCAAATTCTGTTAATTTAATGCCTCTACCGGCACTCTGAAGCGAGTTTTAATCGAAAAACTAGCTTTCCGCCAAAAAGGAGAGGCGCCATATCGGCGCCTAGGGGAGTCCGATTGCGAAATCGATGGCAGACACGTGTTCAGCGTCAAAGGTATCCCTAGGACGAAATTTTAAATGATTTCGATTTTGACCTGTTCCATCCATCACCAGCGTCATATCCTAACATAACCAGCGTCATACGCGAAAGATTCTGAGGTGATTGCGCAATTTTGAAGCGAAGTATGGCGAAAATGCGACATTTTTGGGTGGTAGCGGCGTGACAAAAACAAACAAACAAACAAACAAACGGACAGACAGACTAATAGACATACACAGCAATATAATATATATTATATGAGAGGAATCGCGATAGAATCGACCACCACAGGGGGGAAGAGGAAATAGAAATCGATTCGGCTAAAAAGTAAATCTAAGGTACTTTCGGGTCCGCTCTATTCGAATTTGGACATTAGAGCTCATGAAAGTCATTCGCTGTCGAGAGCGGTCGCCTCAAAACCAAGGTGTTCGGGATTTTTGCTCGAAAAAATTTCACGCGAATTAAAACACGTTATCTGTAAGACCGTCGGATAGGGTGGCACAACTCATTCAAAGTAGTCGGTCTAGGGTGTAAAGTAAATTTATAACGTGAAAAATTCGTGAAATGTCAAATTTTGAAAAATCGATAATTTTTTTACGAAAAAAATTTTTTTTTCTCAATTTTTTTATTTTGCATTCGTGTTATATATCATTCGAAAGAGCATCAAAAGTTATGCTTATATTCTAAATTTCATGACATTTGAGTCACATGGAGCGAAAATCGATAATCGCATATTATCAAGAAATTTGCCGATTGCGTTAAACTTTATTTTGGATAAAATTGTTCCTATGATTTGCTCATCATGAATCCGACACATAATAGGTATTTTTCATTGTAAAATCGAATGGGAGTCTGATAATGCCACATTTCCATTGTGAAAGTGTGTCTACATTCAATAGACCATTACCACTCTGAGGTCAGAGTCAATCTAAAAGTGTGTAGAAAACTTTTTACAGGCCTTGAAACTAAATCGTATGTATGTCATTTGAAAGAGCATCAAAAGTTATGTCTAACTTTATGATTTCAGGACGATTGAACAACTAGGAACGAAAATCGATAATCTCAGCTCCAGAAATTGATAATTTGAGTAAAGCTCAATATTCGCATATATTTTCATTCGAAATGATCGGACAGGTCTTAAACTTTTTTTACAAGTGTCCTGAGGCGCAAAGTAAATTTTAAAATCAATAAAGTCATGAAAAGTTAAAATTTGAAAAAATCGATAAATTTATTTTTTCGAAAATTTTTTTTTTATTTTTATATCGTGTTATATATCATTCGAAAGAGCATCAAAAGTTGTGTAGAAATTTACACTTTCATGAAGATTGGGGTACTAGCAGTATCGAGATGGCTAATACATCCCCACAAATTGATCGATGTTCGCAATCTCATATTTTCGCTCACAACAACTCAATTTACATGAAAGTGTGGATTCGTACATAACTTTTGATGCTCTTTCGAATGATATATAACACGATATGAAAATAAAAAAAAATTTTTCGAAAAATAAATTTATCGATTTTTTCAAATTTTAACTTTTCATGACTTTATTGATTTTAAAATTTACTTTGCGCCTCAGGACACTTGTAAAAAAAGTTTAAGAGCTGTCCGATCATTTCGAATGAAAATATATGCGAATATTGAGCTTTACTCAAATTATCAATTTCTGGAGCTGAGATTATCGATTTTCGTTCCTAGTTGTTCAATCGTCCTGAAATCATAGAGTTAGACATAACTTTTGATGCTCTTTCAAATGACATACATACGATTTAGTTTCAAGGCCTGTAAAAAGTTTTCTACACACTTTTAGATTGACTCTGACCTCAGAGTGGTAATGGTCTATTGAATGTAGACACACTTTCACAATGGAAATGTGGCATTATCAGACTCCCATTCGATTTTACAATGAAAAATACCTATTATATGTCGGATTCATGATGAGCAAATCATAGGAACAATTTTGTCCAAAATAAAGTTTAACGCAATCGGCAAATTTCTTGATATGCGATTATCGATTTTCGCTCCATGTGACTCAAATGTCATGAAATTTAGGATATAAGCATAACTTTTGATGCTCTTTCGAATGATATATAACACGAATGCAAAATAAAAAAATTGAGAAAAAAAATTTTTTTTCGTAAAAAAATTATCGATTTTTCGAAATTTGACATTTCACGAATTTTTCACGTTTGAAATTTACTTTGCACCCTAGACCATCTGTGAAAAAAGTTTTAGTCCGGGCCGACCACTTTGAATGAGTTGTGCCGATTAGCCCATCATTCACTGCACTCTTACAGAGAACACGTTTTAATGTAACTTTGTTCAAAATTGAGATATCGTCTCATGCTTGGAAAAATATGAAAGTGTATACATTCCTCTACGATTTGAAGACGACCACGTCATTCCTGGCCGATAGGCTGCTGCGCAGCGGTCACTTTTGCAAAAGTTATCGTAATTTGCCAAATCGGAAAAACTAGTGCACCGTACCACTACGACCACTACCGGTACCACTTCGAGCAGAGGACTCGGATCGACTACATATAATTCAAGTCGTCAACTTTCAAGAAAGGCCCCAGTCGACAAGACTACGACGTGAGTTCCCACTTTGGTTGATACACGCTAGTCAGGACGTCACTGGAAGCTGGAAGATCTACTTCTACGCTCAATGTCTATCGTCCAAGATCGGCACTGCAATTGACCAAGGAAGCCAAGCATGATCCATTCCCTTGACCCAGTTGCCTCGAATTCGAAGATCCCGACCACCTCTGTCCCCGAATGATACCTCCTGCAGGCCCTTGCCTTGATGTCAGGATAAATATGTATGTATGTATGTAGTGCACCGTTCTCGGGCATATTATAGGGTCATGTATGGAGTTACTTCGCCTATCTTTTCAGCCCGATCGGGCCATGCGAAAAAATGACGCTCTCCATTATGTAATGACCATCTAAGAAAACTTAAATACAAAAATGTTTTTTATTCCAATTTCGGGCTTCAATGAAACAAAAATTGATAAAAGTTTATGGAAATTGTGTTACCAAACGTGTGGACTATATATTCCACATATATTCCACAACTGAAACTCAAAAACACATGGTTTTTGAAAAACAAATAATGCATATTTTAAGAAGTGCATCTGTTTCAGATACACTCTAGTAATATTTTTTTATATCTGAAATTACGTTTCTAACATTAATGGGTGCTATGATGTCATGACAATCTCATTTATCCACTGTATCGCAAGTGTCACAAAGTTTTGACGATAATGCAAATGGTATTTTTTTCTAACTTTATCGTGTCTATCTTGTGAAGGCATTCGACATACTTGCTTCAAATATTCCTAAAGACTATTATTTCAGAACGTCTGTCTGTTTGTGTGTCCGTCTGTGTGCCGCTTGCTCTCGATTCCGAAAGTCCCAAGTTCGACCCCCGCCGCGGGCAAACCTTTTCCCCATTTTTCGCAAGGACCAGAAGCTCTCCTAACGCGTTTTGAGTAGCGTGAAACACTTTTCAACCATTTTTTTGGCAAGTTTTAACGTGAAAATCTAAATTTTCGAACTTTCGCCGATATCACAGAGGAGCGTGTCGGAATCCTCGCTAAGTGTGGCCAGGAAGATAATATTACTAAACCTTTGATAACGGAGACATCTAATGCATGGACAACTATCATTCGTTTCAATCGTTTTCATTCAGTGTTTTCATTTCTGACGTCGCAAATATTCTTCCTGAGATTCCAGGCACTCCCCGTGTTTGGCAAAAGCTCGCAAATTTCGATTTTTTCACGTTTTTGACATCGCAAAACACGTTTCCTGTAATCCCGACACGCTCCTCTGTGATATCGGCGAAAGTTCGAAAATTTAGATTTTTCACGTTAAAACTTGCCAAAAAAATGGTTGAAAAGTGTTTCACGCTACTCAAAACGCGTTAGGAGAGCTTCTGGTCCTTGCGAAAAATGGGGCAAAAAGATTGCCCGCGGCGGGCGTCGAACTTGGGACTTTCGGAATCGAGAGCAAGCGTTTTAGCCACTTGGCCATGGAATTTTAAAAATTAATTGAGCAAGTTACTCTTGAGGAGATGCATGTGGTGGCGAAGGAACTGAGTCGATAGCTCTCTCCGTTCGCGAGATATTTGCGCGGAAACACAGACACACGGACACACAAACAGACAGACAGACAGACTGACGTTCTGAAATAATAGTCCTTAGGAATATTTGAAGCAAGTATGTCGAATGCCTTCACAAGATAGACACGATAAAGTTAGAAAAAAATACCATTTGCATTATCGTCAAAACTTTGTGACACTTGCGATACAGTGGATAAATGAGATTGTCGTGACATCATAGCACCCATTAATGTTAGAAACGTAATTTCAGATATAAAAAATATTACAAGAGTGTATCTGAAACAGATGCACTTCTTAAAATATGCTTTATTTGTTTTTTTCAAAAAACCATGTGTTTTTGAGTTTCAGTTGTGGAATATAGAGCCCACACGTTTGGAAACACAATTTCCATAAAATTTTATCAATTTTTGTTTCATTGAAGCCCGAAATTGGAATATGAAATATTTTTGTGTGTAAGTTTTCTTAGATGGTCATTACATAATGGAGAGCGTCATTTTTTCGCATAGCCCGATCGGGCTGAAAAGTTGGGCGAAGTAACTCCATACATGACCCTATAATATGCCCGAGAACGGTGCACTAGTTTTTCCGATTTGGCAAATTACGATAACTTTTGCAAAAGTGACCGCTGCGCAGCAGCCTATCGGCCAGGAATGACGTGGTCGTCTTCAAATCGTAGAGGAATGTTTACACTTTCATATTTTTCCAAGCATGAGACGATATCTCAATTTTGAACAAAGTTACATTAATTCGCGTGATATTTTTTCGAGCAAAAATCCCGAACACCTTGGTTTTGAGGCGACCGCTCTCGACAGCGAATGACTTTCATGAGCTCTAATGTCCAAATTCGAATAGAGCGGACCCGAAAGTACCTTAGATTTACTTTTCAGCAGAATCGTAGACTTAAACTTTCTATTTCCACCAGCCGGTCGATTCTATCGCGATTCCTCTCATATATATATATATATATATATATATATATATATATATATATATATATATAGTAAAAACTATTAAGCAACGCTCGTCCCCTCTTTTGGCCTTCCATAGAAGAAATCAACTTTGTAAATCAATCACCGAGTAACATATCAGGGCGTGAAATGGCTGGTACACGAAAATTCAAAGACGTTTTTCACCTATTACTACGCCCTCAACGTCATTTCCGGTGCTTGTTATGCGACCATGTACGGATTCGAATTTATACGGTGAGTATTTATAAAAATAAATTATTGCTAATATAAATATTTGCTTTGACAAAATTAATCAGTGATGGGGAGAAAAATCTCCCTCCTTTTCGAAATATTACGTGCTGCCATTAAATAGCAATAATAATTACCTCTTCTATAAGTTTTCTAGGAGAGAAGGTTTAGAGAAAATCACATGCAAAAAGTTCTGAGAAAAATGCGCAATTTTAAAGCGAAATATGGCGAAAACGCGAAATTTTTGGGAGTGGACGACAAAAAAAAACAAACCGAGCCAGACACATTGATTACCTAATGTATAGTAATATTAAATAGAAAAATATGACCTGCCGTGGGATTAATTGGGGTCGCTGTACACCTCGCTGTTCTAGATAGAGAGCGCGGGGAAACGAGAGAGCGCAGACAGTAGAGAGAACAGCGAGCTCACTCGAGTGAGGGAAGGGAGCTCGCTGGAGACGAGCAACAATCGTTAGGTCAGAGAGGTTATAGAAGCAGAGACATAGGCTATGGTGCTCGCTGTTCTCGATAGAACCTCGCTGTACAAAGTGATTTTGATGGAATTTCAACTCCGTTCTTTCTACAATTTTTTTGTGTGGGTTAAGGTAGCTCTAACGGAAAGCCCAAATAGCAATTTTACACTATTTGTTAGTAATTTTGTGAACGCTGTCTACACATGATCACAAAATAACGTGCAAATGGTAAAAAATTCTATTTGGGCTTACTGTTAGAGCTACCGTAACCCACACAAAAAAATTGTAGAAAGAACGGAGTTAAAATTCCATCAAAATCTCTCTGTACAGCGAGGTTCGATCGAGAACAGCGAGCAACATAGCCTATGTCTCTGCTTCTCTAACCTCTCTGACCTAACGCTTGTCTCTCGTCTCCAGCGAGCTCCCTTCCCCCTCACTCGAGCGAGCTCGCTGTTCTCTCTACTGTCTGCGCTCTCTCGTTTCTCCCCCTCACTCGAGCGAGCTCGCTGTTCTCTCTACTGTCTGCGCTCTCTCGTTTCCCCGCGCTCTCTAGCTTGAACAGCGAGGTGTACAGCGACCCCAATTAATTCCACGGCTGTTCGCAGCCATTCTCTACTAATAGACCCAAACACATCAATTTTCCGGAAGCAGTCCAGCTGGACTGATAAATATGAAAATCGCCCAGCGGTTTCCTACTTTCGAAATTAAACATCAACCGGGTAAATCGCGCGCTGCTGACCGCCCCACCCCCTCCGCCACCGCAAGAGTGAGGTCGAATCGATCTAGGAGTAGACGTTGAGAGAGTGAAAGTGAGGCAACGATCGTGCAGCGTTGATAGTTTTCGACGCTGGACGATCTACGAGCTCGATTAAGAAGAAATCTTTTTGTGATTTTTTAATGTAAATTCTTTCCAGCCTGCGCTTCCCATGTTTCGAGTTCGACTTTCGCTATGTGCTTGTAGTTCGTGCGTCGGGTTTTGGAGCTCTGGTTTCTTCTCACTTCATAATGGTTACTCTGTCTCTCGAGGTTGAATTTGACTCTATATTTTATTAATATCAAGGTGTTAAGAGATTCTATGCCTCCCTGTACCCACTTCAATTCGAACAGTGGAGCTGCAAATGTCTTGCTATACTTGTGGGAGCAGCCATAGTAAACGAGAATTTCTCAAAAAAAATGATTTTTTTTCTCAAGACTATCACTTCATTCGTGTTAATCTTCTTCGCATTATCGGACGAGTTTCGACTGTTTTCTAAAATAATAAAAGTGGGAACGATCGGATTCCAAATTGACGATAACAGCAAGGGATATGTGGTTCTATTTGTCCATCAAATTGAAATGATAATATTCTAATTTAGGTCTCAGTCAATGTTGTGACATACTCTGTTCTTGCGAGCGGGCTAATTTTTCTGATCGACGTTTACCTGAACTACTTTCAAGTCAAGAAACCGAGTCCATCACTAGGAATCAACTACCAGGTAGTCGAAAGTGATTGAAAAAAATTCTTAAAATATTTCAGATAAATGAAAATCGTAAAGTAATCTCCATATTACTTCCTGTCGAAATTACGAATGCTGTATTTACTCTATTCGCCACTCTTGCACAAGTCATCTACTCTGCAGTAAGCATTAACATAAAAAAAATCTAATTTTAATCCCGCCAAAATATTTAGATCGGACCTCAATCGAGCTTCCTCGAGAAGGCTCTTTTCATTGAGTGTGTATCCATGGCGACTCTCTATCCTCTCGCTTTCGCCATTATTATCGAATGGAAAATCGGATTTCGGCTAGTTTTTCGCATTCATGGAATCAATTAAAATGCGAATGGCTAATTAGGCACAGTTTGTCCAATTCAATCTTTCAGTAGACATCGAAGGATCGATGTGATTCCTATTGAAGAACAGCAGCAGGAATATTTCGCATCTCTGCAAGTTCAATGGGGAACAGTCGATCATACTAATAGAGAATCTTAGGTAATCAACCACGTTCATTAGCAAACGTTTTATGTTGTTGTAGGCACCATGAGACACAGCCGCTGAGACGAAATGTGCCCCATTTCATTCGTACCTCCACTATATCCAAGCCATTATTATCGATGTCTAATTCAGCACCCAGATGCTCTCACTCTTTATATTATGATATTTCAATTTATTTGAATAAATTTAGAAGTAAGTCTCGAATGTTGATGACCGGAGAGTTACACCGTACCCATTCAGAATACGGTATAAATGCAGACAATGCATGAGAAATTTTCGTGTGGTCTATTGAGAAATTTTCGAATGGTCTATTGAGAAATTTTCGTGTGGTCTATTTCTCAATATTTGTGAAATCAATGCTGTTCGTATTCCCTTCCGAGAACTCACATATCATAAACAATTAATCCATTTGATACCATTCATATTTGTTGAATGCTTTTCTCTCCCTTTTCAATACAATTCAATACAATTCGAACAAAAAAGTTGAACAGGTCTTGTTGTGGGTAAGAAAGGTAAATAAGAAAGGCATCTTATCTAGGCTCCAAGTTCGCATCAAAATCGTCCCTCGCTTATGCCAACTCGTCTCCCTATCAATCTGAATTCGTTTTTAATCTAACTTAATTTTGTACCGCGTTTCTTGTGATCGCATAAATATATATATATATATATATATATATATATATATATATAATTTTCTGTGGCGGAGGGGCTGGAGCGGTCGGCGGGCAGGGGAATCTTCACTGCAAACAGACTCGACGATTGAGTGATTGAGTATGCGATTGCAGTTAAAAAAATGGAGAAATGGTCTGACCCTCTTAATTCTACATGCTCTTTCGCGCTGTCCGATCGATGAGAGAGCATGTAGAATGAGGAGAGTCTGCTTATTAATCCAACAATGTCTGTCATGATGTATTCGCCCCGCTCCCTCGTTCAAAAGAGTAATCGATTAAACCGTTGAGATAGAGCACGTACAATCGAAAGCTCCTCGAATGTGCCTCTTCCCTTTAATGGATGCACACGAGACACAAATTGCCTCTCAGGTCGCAACTGAAGACAGACAGGGTATGAATTGGAGAGAATACAGAGAGTTCCAAGTCATCAACATTTCGCCACCTGGAGACCCTAGAGAAGAATGTATGAACTTGAGAGAAAATAAATCACTTCACAAATATAATGTGCCATCAACACTGAATTTAAAAATGACATCGAAAAATTTAAGAAAATGTAAAACAAGGTGAATATAATATAAATGTTGAATCTAAGTTGAATCTAAATGTGGGCTGAGAGGCGTGCGCGCACTGTTTCGTGTACCAACTCCCATCGATGTTGTTTACTAGCTGGGTACACCTGACAAGAAGATATGCAGAGACTCCCCGCAGAGAGAGAGAGAGAGCAGAGTCGAGATACTTAGATGGATGAGGTCAGTGAGCAACCCAACTGACTTACGCGGCAGGACACGAGAGATTGGGGGAATTGAAGAGAGAACAGAGAAACCAAACTGAAGAGAGAGAGAGAGAAAGAGAGAGAGAGAGAGAGAGAGAGAGAGAGAGAGATAGTGCGGGACTAAGAGAGTGACTAGAGATGTCGGGAAGGCAAGAACGTGTGTGTTATGTGGTGTTAGTTTTCGGAAAAAGGGAATGGAAAAGGCCAAGATTTGAATTCCCGCAATTTCTTATCTCAGTTCTCCGTGGAGCAATCGACTCAAAATTTTGTTTATTGGTGTAAAAGGGTCGAAAAATGTTATATTCAAAGTTTCGAGTCGATTGCTCCACGGAGAACTGAGATATGAAATTGCGGGAATTCAAATCTTGGCCTTTTTCCGTTTCCTTTTTCCGAAAACTAACACCACATTAGAAGGAGAGGTGCAGAGTGTGTTCGCACATTTACCGTGTGTGAAAGAGCGTGTTAAAAGAGGAGAGTTCCCGACAGCCAAAGGATCTCCTTGTAAATGAGTAGAGCGTAGATCGGAGGAGAAAAGAGGGGAAAGTTTGTAATCTTCATGTTTTTTGGAAATTTTCAGTAATATATCTCACTTTATAGGTTTAATTTAATGTGACGGGTTGGTTAGCCCGAAAAGCGTTTGACCGATAGACTAATGATCCTACCCTTCATTATCATGGGTCTGATTCAGCACTCTTACTGTTCAGAGGAGTATCTGGCCATTATATCCATTTCGTCTGTCTCTTATCTGCACTCTCCCCTTTCTCAGTGCTCTCTCGCAATTCGTCTCTCTTTAATGCGAAGGTTCCCACATCTGGCCGTCTCTGCTATGTCGTCCACTCTTATCTCTTGATCGTCTCTCTAATTCTTCCATTCATCTATTCACCCTGTCCCCCCTTGTCCCCCCCTCCCCTTAGATGAGTACCGTCACAGGAGGGGAGATAGAAGAGTGATGAGGGGTAGAGGAGGAAGAGGGAGAGGGGAGAGCGGGTGTGTCAAATGAAGAGAGAGAGAGGAAGAGAGAGAGACAGACACACACACAATAGTTTATCGCCCATACCCATACCACATCTCATTGCCCGCTCTCTCTCTCTCTCGCGCGCGCGCGCACACTCCCTCCCTCTCACTCATTCTCTATTCATCTCCATCTCTCGTTCACCTAATCTAACCCCAGCGATTATGTTACTCTCGGTGTCTTCACTAGGGGTGGGTGGGGGGGGGCGGAGCGATGAATCTCATATATTATGGCTCCGCCCCGAGATACTTCCCGTCCCTAATGCCTTCCATTTTCGCTCATTTGGCACCGTCTCTCTGGTAGTAGGGTGTCCTACTCTGTGCCCAAATTGGACACTCGCTAACCTCCCCCTTTCTATTCCGAAATGAGTGAGAGTGTCATCTTTCCCTTTCTGACTCTCCATGGATTCTTTGTGAAAAAGTGCACATCTGCTCATTGCGCATTCCCAACTTCCTCCGTCCTTCTCTCTTTCTCTTTCTCCTTTTGTTACCTACCAACTCGATGACCGATATTACAAATTCACAAACACTCGTCCGAATTGTTAAAACGTTCCGCTGATAAATAGCAGAAACAATGGCGAGAGTGCGCGCGAGCGTGAAAAATCGATCTGTAAGCGCAACACTAGTATTTCTTCGAGCGGAACTTTGTACTTATTCTTTTCGTAATAGTCAGTTTTTACTGGCGGGCAAGGCGCCGCAATTCGCGCGCTTGAAATAGAACAAATTTTGGATCAGCGAAGCACATACATATACATCCCATATTTGATTTTAGTTGGAATAGTGCAGTGTGATCTTGTATTCTAACTACAAATATCCCCGAGCTATTCGAGCAATAATTCTCGAAATTGAGAGCATCGGATTGTGTTTACGTTTGCGTGCTCTCGCAATTGAGAGAGTGGAGAGATAAACACACACACGAGAGAGAGAGAGAGAGAGAGAGAGAGTCATGCTCTCATCATAACTTTCGAAATTTTATCATTCGACCGTGATCAATGCTGACTGACGCCAATCTCTTTCTCATTTCCGCGCAGGCACCCCTTTTCCTTCCCCTCCCATCTTAATTCCTCCCTACAATCCGCAATTTAGGCTGCTGCACATGAGAAAATCTTTCTCCCATCGCCGAGTCGAATTCGCTCCTCACACAGTAAAGACGAAGGTTCGCACACTTGCTTAGTCACTTCCCAATTCCCCTTATTCTCCCCCCTTGATTTTTTTCTCCCCCTCTTGACTTCATAATCTCCTTATTGTTCTCGATCTCTTTTTCTCTTCATAATTCAATACAAACGATTAACCAGCGGCATCCCACCATCATTAATTGTGGGATTAGATGCATTCTGGGATGGCAGATTTGTTTCGATAAGTAGGGAAGCCCCGCCCTCTTCCTCTCAATTATTTTGCTCTTCCTTCTCTGAAATATGTAGACTCCGCCCCTTTGCCAGACCGCATCTCTTCCCTCATTCATTCTCTGCTCAGACACTCGATGGGTGTTATCCCCTCGTTCCTTGAATGATATCCGTATATATCGATTCCTACTTTGTGTTTTACTCACTCACTTGTCTGACCTGCTACCTCCACCGCTTCCGAGAGTCCTCCCTCACTATCTCATTCCCGCGCCATTGCCTAGATCACTCCTTTTCCCTTCGTGCTCTGATATATATATATATATATATATATATATATATATATTTGCATGTTGCCGCATCCTCGTGGTTTAGGATAGATAAAATAACAAAATATGCGTAAGCATTGGAGGTATCGACCGGACTGACGATGTCGTTACTCCTTCAACCGGAACAACCAGTCCCTATCGGGGATGAGGGTGAGTACTATAACAATCAATAATTTATTTATGCCCGAGGCGCAACAGGATTTTAAATAATCTGGCAAGAAGTGAAGGAAAGATTTGGGGAGGAGTCAAATTCACTTGAGATTACGGCGGTCTTTGACGACGGAAGTATTTGTTAATCGTTTCTTCAAAGATACGATAATTGAGGACTATTCGTAATTAGTTAAACCTTCCACCCAATCCGTCTACCCCTCCCCTACTAAGTAGAGAACAAGAGAGAGACGGAGTGCGGGTAAAAGTGAGAGCGTAAGGTGTGTATATTGCACACCCCACCAGCCTTCTCTGGAAGGGCGAATATGTTGTAGAGTGATCTGTTCCCTCTACATTCCTTTAGCTTGGGCTATGATTTTCAACGTGGAAAAAAGTTAACACAAAATCTATTCAGTTTGCGAAAACCAAATCAGCCAAACGCATTTCGCTTGTTATTAGTTGTCATAAAAAAGGAGGTAACTAAACTAAGGCTTTCTTAGTATTTGAACGAGATTTTAATGCGCAATGACAGACAAATAAGCAGACGAATCACATTAGCCATAGAAAGGATATGACTATTCGGAAAAAAAACGTGCAAATCCAGTAGCCGCGCCACGAATTGGTGGCCAGTCAAACTAGAGCATAGGAAAGATAAAGACTGACTGACTCTCTTATTTTCGCACTCTCTTTTGTCTTGGACTGTCCACAAAAAGGTACAATGAAAATGTTATGATTGCAAAACAGTCTGGGATACGGAATGATATATTTGGAAAGCGGTGCTCGACCGGGAATTGCTCCGTGAAAGACTGTTGATTGTTGGGATCATTGGATGGAGACTATCAAAATAATGATTGTGGAGTGGTGACATTGTTATCTGCCCACTATGAATCATGACATTGACCAGTCCCCATTTTTATGCAACAAATGTGCGGGTGCTTGATAATGACCTTTTTGATAAGGAATAAACACGCACTGTTGAGGAAAATAGGTCATTTCTCATGGTATTGTCACGGAATCGATCTATTTTTTTGAGAAATGGCTGACATTCAAGTGCTCGACGACAATATTCTCTACTGGAATATCAAGAAGATGGGAATTGTCGAAAACGCGAAGAACACAAAAGTCGTCAAGGGATTTCCTTGGTATGTCGAACATCAAAAGAACCAGAGTAATCGAAATATACCCACACTATAGAATATATTGCGAATGATCAAACTAGAGTCTCCACAAAGTATGATGAAATTTGCTTAGTAAATATATAAAATGAAGAAAATAAACCGAGGTAGTTTTGAGGAAACTGGAACCACTCAAGTACTTCGACCATCAGGGGGAGGAATGGGTTTCCTTCTCTTTGATCAATTCGAAATCGGAAGATTCAATGTTCTGGCTCTGTGACACTTATATCCTTCTCACAATCAAACACTCAACGGACGCAACCAAGAACATTTACTCGGTGAGAATTATACGAAACATGTAGATGATGGGTAAAACGCGCATTTCATCCATGATTGTGAACATATTATTTAATTCAATTTTAACTTTAATTTTTGCTGCGTTTGCGCGAATAATGTTGAATCCAATTCTGCATGACGGGGATGCATAGAACATGTTTCAAGTTTATTCAATTGAGAGATCAACCGAGAGATCACTTACCGGTTGCTAATAATTTATTTTAATGCGAGATAGGAAAAACTAGGCAGCTTCTATTTTTGTTGTAGTTTTCTAATTGTATATTACTTTTTTAGATAAAGCCGTTCCTCTTTTAAGGGTCAGCATTATCGATTTGTTCCTGCCAATCCTTTCTACAACTTCTACAAGCTGATTACGATAGAGGACTTGATGGATGATCCCGTGAGAAATTATTTCTCCCTATTGTAATCAAAAATTGTATAGTATGCATTAAAGGGTTGTTAGCATTCCTTGGACGATTCTTAAAACGTTGACTAACTTTATCTCTGTCAGGGATTCTTCATCAATGATATCTGCAAAGTGGAAGTGTGTATTAACGTCCTTTCAATGTCAGGCGAAAAGTGAGACGTCTTCTTTAAAAAATGCTCATCATCAAACAGTATTTGTGTTGTCTATATAAATCAAGAAATGGAAATCCTCTTAAAACTGGAGTTTTCCAGCAATTGATATTTCGAGTTTTCATGAGGCGTTCAATCATGCTGTCATAGTAGAGTGGAAAATTCAATATCATAACACGTGCTTAAAGAAGCGAAACAATAATCCCTATTGTACTACACAAACTACTCACAGAAGTAACAATAGATATTGCCAAACTAATTCAATGATTACTGGTCTCAAAAAATCATTTAGGTTCCGAAAGCAAATCAAGATGGACTGGCAGAATGATATTGTAGGAGCTGATTGATGTCTAATCGTCGAAGGCGCCAACTTCTATATTGGCAAACACGTACGTTCTATAATCAGCCAATCATCACTAATTAAACGAGCTGAGATAGCTTTCATTAAGAATTTGATGCTGCGATAGACCAGAGAGAACACGAAAATACCAACAAAATACCAGTGGAGAGAATACTTCAAGTCATTTTCAAATGTGAATCACATGGAAATAGAATTCAAATTCATAATCAAATTTAAAATTGATTGTTTCCAGTTTCTCGCTCGTCACTCGTCTTATTTCGAGTCTATGTTCTACGGTAGTTTCAAGGAATCAACGATGGAGACAATTTTCATGCAAGATCTCAGAAAAGATGTGAGTTAGTCCTTTATTAAATGTATGTTCTTCATCACTCGAAATCGCCAAAACCGATCTTGAATTCTCTAATAATACCATTTTTTCTCTATCGAAATCGAGTATGATGGTAAAGAGCGTAATAGAATAGTATATTGCAAACTCTCTTGAATATACACTGATACTGCATATCATGAACTAACAAGTGCTTCCGAGAAAGAATACGCTCAATATTGAGTATGTTCACGTGCTCATATAGACATGAACATGGTATGACTGAGAGAGAGAGTCGGCAAACGCGGTGCTGCTGGAAGGGGCTGAACCACCCACCTGCTTTCCTAACTCGCAAGCCACTATACTACGAGATCGATGAGAAGGGGTATTTATCTTACGACGATTCCTCTCTCGCCCTCTGACCCTTCCTTCCCCCGCATGAACGCGCTCGTATATACTCAACATTGAGCATATTCCAGCGGATGTGTATATTCTTTCTTAAGCTTATCAGTGAGTATGATCTTTCTTAAGAGAGGTATCACGAGAGATCGTATGTAAAATGGGCTATGGCGGAACAATTTTTAAAAAAAATATTTTTGATTTCGACCAAACTTTAATACTAGATTACCCAGCAGTCGATAATTCGATTTATCACTGTACCAGGTCCAGAGCCGGCTTTTAGGAAAATACCGGCTCCAATGCCGGAATCGTTATAACTCAGCTCATACAAGAGCTAGAACGCTCAGATTGGGCTCAAAATCTTCATAAAAATCAGTTGCATAAATGTACTGTTGGTGTGAAATTTCGAACTCGTTGACTTCAAAAATTATGACAGATAACGTGAATTCCACTGTATTCAATAAATTCTCAGATATCGAAAATGCGAGTTGCCGCGCTTTCAGAATATGAAAGAGCACTTGAAATACTACAAGGACAAAATTTTAAAAAAATTACAAAAAGGGGTACTTAAAGTCGAAAAATATTGTGGAAAGTGGAAAATGTCGAAAAATAAACTTTTCGAAAACCTTGCAAATAGTATTTTATCATGTACTTTCTGAATTGTTGATCCGAAAAGTTGTCTAAATGAGCTTCACAGGAGCGGGTATTATTTTCACTGAGCTTATCGTGTTGCAAAGTGTTTGAAAAGTACTATTTTCAAAGTTTTCACCGCCATAAGCACATCAAAATTATATCCGTGCCTTTGAAGACCATTTGCAGACTTATAAAATTCGAAAAAAATTGAAAAAAATGTCTTAAAAATTGCGAAGACGTAATTTAGAAATAAAAAAATCAGCCAGATCGGTGCGTGACTAACTTATAAACGTGAATTATAACTAAGCATGAACATAAATTCACCACTTATGATATTCGCCAACCACGCGTAGTCTCGCATTTCTACACGGCCATTTTGATAATTTTACCAGTTTCTGAATTGTTGATGCGAAAAGTTGTTTAAATGAGCTTCACAGGAGCGGGTATTATTTTCACTGAGCTTATCGTGTTGCAAAGTGCTTGAAAAGTACTATTTTCAAAGTTTTCGAAAAGTTTATTTTTCGACTTTTGACGATTTTTCACTTTCAACAATATTTTTCGACTTTACGTCCCCCCTTTTTGACAGGTTTTAAATTTTGACCTAGTAGTATTTCAAGTGCTCTTTCATATTCTGCAATAAAAACATCTCGCATTTTCGATATCTGAGAATTTATTGAATACCGTGGAATTCACGTTATCTGTCGCAAATTTTGAAGTCAACAAGTTCGAAGCTAATGAACATTTTGAGCCCAATCTGAGCGTTCGAGCTCAAGTATGAGCTGAGTTGTGACGATTCCGGCATTGGAGCCGGTAATTCCCTAAAAGCCGGCTCTTGACCTGGGACCGGGATAAATCGAATTCTCGTCTGCTGGGTACTCTAATATTGAAGTTTGGTTGAAATAAAAAAAAATTTTTAAATGTTCCGAGCCACCTGCAATCTCTGGTGAGACCTCTCTTAACAGACACTATCTGACAGGATCGAAATAGGTCCGTACTAGCGATTAATACGCCCATGCTGAAATGTTGCCCTAAGGGTAAACTTGATGCGTAGAGTCCGAAAATGGACCTAAAAATTGTCCCCGGTCAAACCCGGCTGAGATATGTTTCATGATACGTGAAAATCGAATTTTTCACTTTCAGTCCGGATCGTTGAAAAACCCTTACTAGCTATATTTTCTGAAAGCTAACCATCAGCGGAGTATTTTCCTTGTTCAAACTTTTCTTACAACTTGTCGTTGAAAAAAAGTTACGGTAAGTCAAAAATTCAAACTTTTTTTGAAAATTTTGATTTTCCCAATTCGCTTCAAAATTGCGCTATCTTCTCAGAACCTTTTGCATATGATAACAGACCAGAATTGCTTTAAAATTTTACAAAATTTAAATCACCAAATCCATGGCCAAGTGGTTAAAGCGCGCGACATTCAAATCCGACCGACGCAGGTTCGACCCCCGCCGCGGGCAAACCTTTTGCCGCATTTTTCGCGAGTGTCAGAAACCGTTCTAACACGTTTTTGAGTTCCGTGAAACACGTTTTCACCTGTTTTGCCGAGTTTTAAGGTGAAAAATCGAAAATTTCGAAAAGTTCCAAAATGATTCAGAAAGCGTAGGGGTTCGCAGGAAAAGTGTTTTGCGATGTTCGAAACGTGTCTGAACGTGTTCTAAAGCGTTTTAACGTGAAAAAAAACAAAAATTTCGAAAAGTTCCAAAATGGTTCAGAAAGCGTAGGGGTTCGCAGGAAAAGTGTTTTGCGATGTTCGAAACGTGTGTTAAAAAATCTAAAATTTTGAAAAGTTCCCGAAAGATTCAGAGAGCGTAGGGAATCACAGGAAACATCTCTGAAAGTGTTCTACAAGTTCTGAACGCACTGTATCCTGCGTTTCCGTTGTGACTACGCCACTTCGTGGCTCCGTGGCAACTTTTTACGATCGCTCTCAGCCTCACGAGCCTTTTCCACCGGAATAAGCCAGTACTCTTGGTAGCGATTAACATTCCCCAGCATACTGCGAGCTTTAATGTAGCCCGGAGCCGGCTACCGAGCTCCCCCTGGACCGAACCTGGAGCCGGCTACAGGGCGCCCCCTGGACCGTACCCGCACCCAGTACTATGCATAGAGCGTAGTGTACGCATAGAGCGTAGTGCATTTAACCTCAATACAACCCCGCTAGTTAAGAGACGTGATCGGGGGGGAAGTTATCCAAAGCGTCTATAGCTGGGAAGTTCCTGAGATGAATATTCTAGAAATAATTTTTCAAATTTCAGTACCCAATTTCTAGAGTGCAATATTTTCAAATTCTTTTCTTGAAATCGGTGCCTTTTCGGGTTTCTCGTTAAAAAGCGTAGTCATACAATGTACCTTTATACATTATGAATCTGAATAACCTTTAGCCAGGGACTTCATGAAACGATCTTTTCGAGAAAAAATCTTCAAACTGCTTCTCTTCAACTACACCAAACTAGTATATCTCACGAATTGAATCTCGCTTTGCTCGGCTCCATCATGGATTAATGTGGTAGGAAGCATACCCAAACTGTCTGAAACTCTTTTTAAAAGAACACTGCTCTAGACAATCGACAAATTTTTAGAAGTTTGGAAATCGAAATTGAGGAAACTGAAAATCGTCAAAATATGTTTGGAAAACAATTATTCCAGAAACTGCGGGAAGTTTTTGCAGGAAGTTTCCGACTATTGCCGATTCAGATACACAAAGCAGTGTAGTAAAGTGTGTACATAGATATTTCTCTGAGAAATTTAGGAAAAGGACAATTTTCTACAAAGAATCAGGCAAAACTCGTTTTCCAATTGTGGGGTACTGAACTTTGAGAAATTATTTCTCAAATATTCATTTCAGGAACTTTCCAATTATAGGCGGATGGCATACATAATCAATTGTGGTGCTATGTGTGCATAGTCATTTTAATGAAAAATTCCAAAATGGCTACTTTTCATTAAAAAATCAAAAATTTGAGTCAAAAAAGGCATTTCGGAATGGGCCGGATTTCGATCTGAATAGCAGTTTTACAATGTTTGGGCACCCCTAACTTAACGCAAATAAATATTTGAGCCTATCTTTACAAGTTAAGAAATTTTGATTTTTCGACCATTTTTCACTCAAATCCATATTTCTCCTAGGCCGGAGCCGGCAATAAGAAATAAGTGGTGTTTTGTGCAATGCGGGCATAAGACCTTCCACCAACTAGAGTATGGACCTCCAGTTCTCATTGCTAGCTCAACGTGTCCGGGGGGGGGGGTGGAATCTTACCGATCCCCTCTCTTAAGTAACTTCACGCTCGGTGTACGAGGGTCGAGTTCACTAGACATGCACTAATGAAAGAGTTCGCGCTCCTTCAAATAATTTGAGAGTTATCAAGAGATCTCACTTCCATTCAAAGTATTCAGTGTCGAATGAATTATTGTTTTAGTCGTAGGCCAATGATATCAAATTACCCCATTGTAGTATTTCGAAATGGTGCTCAACTGGCTCCACCGTGGAGGTGGAGAAATAACGGAGCTCAATGTGTGGGGAATCATGGAAGTGGCACATCGATTTGATATTACGGTTCGTTTTCTTCGTCATATTTTGTAGAGTAAGATGACAAACCGAGATAAAAGTCATTGCCAAATTTCATTTAAAAAAAACTGAGAATGCAAATTACACAGTGCGTGAACTCTCGAAGATCTAGAGACTCCGTGAGTTTCCTCTAATCAAAATAACTTGCTCTGTCTTAAATATTCGCAATATCACTGTGTCAGTGTTGATTTCTCTAGATATCGACTTCTAAGAGAGTTCGCGCACTGTGCATTTTCGTAGTTGCACATTTCTCAATAAAATTCTGTCATTTGCAGTCGGTGATGGATGAGGCTGAGAAATTTCTCCTCAACACCAATGCACTCACTCTCAACGAGCGACTAGTCATGTCAGACAAGTTCGGACTACGCTGTCTTCGAGTGAGTTCTCACACCTTCAAAACGTTTATATCAATCATCAATGGAAAGGGGCGTCAAAGTCTCCGTTTGCAAATTTTCGGTGGCAAAAATGCGCTAGGGTAAAGCGACATTCCATTTGACTGGTTGATCCTATAATATTTGAGGACAAGTGCTTCGTGGAGTTCTCTTCTATCATTTCAATAGCCGCCCTCAAGGACTCCGCATTCTGGCCCGAGCTCAACCCCGACACCCAGCAGGAACTGCTCAATAATGCTGTTAAGATTGGAGCAAAGGCGGAAGAGGAACGGGCGCGTCAAGCAGCTCTCAACACCTATCCTTCCACATACAACCAAGGACCCTCAACGATGCACAACTACCCTAACCAGAACGGATTCTGGCCACAGCAGCAGGTTCCAATGGTGCAACAACCTCGGCTGGCTCCTTTCCCGAGCAACATGCCCAGCACCTCCAGACAAAGTGGTCCCATGAGGAGTGTGGTACCACCTCCCGGTATGAAGCTTATAGGAGCTAGACCACCGCCTGCTAAGAGGTCCCGAAAGAAGGTCTAGAGACTGGCAGATCCCGTCCGGCTTATCGACCATTTCATACGTGAATTGTGTCATCTCCTCTCACTTCGATCGCGTTCTTCTCGAATTGTATATCCATTGGTATGCCCATATCCGCCCCGCAATATCTCTCTATTCTCAATTCTCTCCACATTTCTCCTCCCACATCGCATGACCCATCACCTTGTTATCTCATCGTTTCCCCCGCGCTGTGTGTGTATTTGAATGCGCTTTGTGTCAGCACGACTTGAAGAGAGTTCTCCCCGATTCCGTAATGGGGGAAAGGACGAAATAGATCATCCTCCCTCCAATTCACAAACGTTGTATTGTTTGATAGGTGACACCGAAGTAATGAACGTGTTTTATTCGCCAATGTTGAGCGAAGGCACAACAGAAAGCAGACAAAAAGCAATGCGAAGGAATCTGCGGACGATGAATGTTCGCAGAGGAAGACACAGATAGTGACCAATACAAAATGCTTTTCACTGTTTTTTTTTTCAAATTCCCGCTTGAATGAAATAATTTGAATTAGGTCTGAAAAGTGGTATAGATGTACTGGGAGACAATCTCTTCATTTTCCATGCTCTCTCAGCAGGAGATAACATCTCAAAAGAAAAAGGAGACTTCGCGATCTGTGTGCTAAGGCAATGCGTATTGGTATTGTCTGAGCAAAGCCAAAATATTTAATAAAATTGTAACAGTAACATATTAGATAGCATCCAGCATAAATCTTCATAGCAAGTTGCTCCACAAATAATGCCAATTAGACCCTCTTGTTGATCGCATCTTAGGTCGGTATATCAAAGGAGGCGCCGCGAGAGAGAAGAAGGAGAGCGGAGCGAAGGGACCACATTATATCACCCTCTACCTCCCACCCAAGACATAAAGTGAATAAGCCATCTCTGTTAATTGAAAGAGAAATTGACCCAACTATCTCTCAAACGGCGTTGCCAGGTTTGTGTTTAAATAATTCGCAGTCGCGTGAAACGTATACCAAACCTGGAGTGTTTGGAATACCGGGAACGACCAATTTTGAGAAATCATAACTCGCTTCAAAATAAAGATACAAATTTAAGAGTTTAGAATGACTATATTCCTGGCAACATTTAGGATCGTACCAAATCATTCCTGGCTGAAACAGTAGCGCGAAGCTGTCGGTTTCATGAAATCATGGAGTAAAGCTAAATGATGTCTCTCTCTTAAATGATGTCTTAAATTATGTGGATCTAAAAAACCGCTAATTTTGTTATAGAGGACATTTAAGGCGATTTTTTTTTCTTTTCAGGACTTAAATTGGCATTTGATGAAATTTTTCTTTTGCAACGTTCTCTTGAGTGCGAATTATATCGAACTGGTTATAAATAATGTATTTAATGCAACGTGAGCTAAAGAGAGAGATTTTTCAAGACTAAAACACAGAGATACGTATAATAATTTAATAGAGTCTTGTTTTTGGGGAAGATCGGTACCTTATTTATGATTTAAAATTACTTCTATTTCGGATCGGACAACAGAGCTAGAAAAATATTAGGTCAGGAACCCACCTTCCGATATCGATTTTTTACCATTTTAAAAAGATGGTTTTTAATAGGTTTTCTAGGTGTATTTTTCGATAAAAAAAGGCAACGAAAATACTTTGGAGTCGATGTGACATCGATAACACAATACCAATGAAGATTGAAAAGAATCGTCCCCAGTGCTCTCGAAATATATATATTAAGATAAATTGTTATAAATGTGTCAATTTTGTATATTAATTTGTAAAGCGAAGCCGAGTCCAATGCAATTTTTTCAACATGTTAGTTTATAATGAAATCTTTTAAGGAAGATATACATCTACGATAATAATAATAACAGCTAGAGGGAATCGGGAGATGCAAATTTCAATGGCAAAAAAATAATACGAAATGAATGAACAATTGTGAATCCACTCTATCATGGCAAGTTTGCTCTGATCGATCGAGAGAATTATCTGGTTCAGTTAAAGAAAGAAAATGCCAAGTTTGCTGAAGTATGAGTAGACAAAAAAACTCTGCAAGAAATCAACTCGAACGATCCTCGCAATACAAGAGAGGAGTGGATTGAAATACGAACTGAGAAAGGAAGTTGGAAATAAAAACTGTTTGAAATTAACAGAAATCGCAATAACAGGAGCAACGGGCACGGTGGAATGAGAAATGTTAGGAAAGTTTGTGGCGAAACAGTCATACCGATGGCAGGTATACCAAAAATGTACGTGTGCTACGCTTCCAAAGAACTATTAATATTAGGAAATGGCTCAGTTCGATATTAGAAGGGAGTGATGATAAACGCCTAACGAGGAAAGAATGATTCTAGCGGGGATCTGTCTCCTCAAGTAGAGTGTGCAGGTTTTTGAGCTCTGCTGCAGTATGAAATCCGCACTCGGTAATGTACCTGAAATGAAAACAATGATTTTGCATTTTGTTCTTTAATCTATATGTTTAAATTACTTTTTAACAAAAAAATGACAAATACTTGAAATTGTGTCTATTATACTAGCATGAGAACAGTGAAGAATGTGTTCTGCATTGTGAACAATTTTTTGTCGGAATTATGTGTTCAAGCAATAACGTTTACCAGTGCTCGATGCTATTTATATGTTGCAAATTTAATTACAAAATACAGAATTACAATTACAATTACAGAATATAAAGAGTTGCTGCTCTGCTTATTACTTACCCCGTGATGAGTTCTGCCTTGGTGACATCGAAAGCGGGGTTGAAGACAGGCGTCTTAGCCTCGCAAATGAGGGAACCTACAAAATTTTTATGTTCCTCCTCATTTCTCTACCTAATTTGTATTTTTATGTTCCTATATCATTTCTCTATCTAATTATGCACTTCATTCATTCCACTATAGAGATCGTCAATTTCTTCTGTTCGCACAGCGAATCCAAGAATACATATCTACAAGAATACATCTGGAACAATTCGCATCTTTTTTTGTAAAAAAATTAGTTGTCGGGAGATTTCCACACTAAAATTATCTGCCAGGCGGACTGTTCTTATAAGAAATTATCGTTTTACGAAACTGACCATTGAAGTAACGGAGTTCGTCATCTTTTCTTTGCTCGATGATAATCTTGTCGCCGTCTTTCGTCTTAAAGTCGAAAGTGTCGAAAGGGAGAGCGACGTAGAAGGGAACCTGATCAAGACGATAAAGAGGATTTTTAATTAAACTAAAGCCCCAAAATACCGAGAATATTCAGATTTCAAACGTGATTCCGAACGTATTCCCTCGCAAGTACATCGCATTTGAGCGTATCAACATAAATTGATGACGAGAAGAGCTTTCAATTTAGCATTTTACATTAAAAATATGGATTGTTTTCCTGAGAAATGGAAATGGGAGGACTCACTTTAAAGTGCTTAGCAACGATGGCGAGATTGCATGTACCGATCTGAAAGAAAAATATCCTGTTAGCCACCAAAAATTTACCGGCTGTACCACCAAAATTTTGACATTTAAGGGACTACACTCTTAAGCGAGCTTTTCGTTTACTAGCAGTGCCAGAATTACTTATTTCTTAGTACTTACTTTATTAGCGGTGTCTCCGTTGGCGACGACTCTGTCTGCGCCCACAATGACTGCGTCGACGTCGAAAACGGGGATGGAGAAGGCAGCCATCGAATCAGTGATCAATTGGAATGTGATACCCTGCGATTCATTCTTATTCATTAGTGTTACTGCGCAACCATGAGAATGAAAGCCTGTCTCAGTTATAATCAACACGCGTTTCAGGTTATTTAACGCTTCAGCAGTTACATTAAATCACACTATAATCAATATCTTCGGGTCGTATCCAAACATGAAAATAACCTTATCCTCCATTTCAAATGCTATTCGTTCCTCACTATTCGCTGGCATTTTTTAATCCTCAAAACGTAAGTATGAGAAGAACTGGGACAGATGACAATTGAGTGTAAAAACGCCACGCTACTTTCGCAGTTTGAATATTACATTTATATAATGATACGATCAAAAATTTCAAATTTCTACATGTGTTTACCACGGCAAGAGAGCACACAAAAAGGGAGAGGGTTGCCAACTCTGTTTGGTAAACAACGGAAGTTCATGTTTTGGCTTTTCGGTATGATCATATTATTATAAAAATGTGATAGTAATTCGTTGTGTGCACCTGATGATTGAGTTCCGTGGCCGTTAATCTGCTGCCCTGATTATAGGGTCTTGTCTCGAGGCAAATCACACGACGAAGCATCTTTCGATCCTGAAGACCCGAGATGACGCCTACAATTGTACTTCGATCAATCATATAATTTTACATATACTTTATCACCTACTAATTCACGGGTTGTTGCGGAATATGAGTCAGTAGCTTGGTCTTTTGGATCGGGAGAGCTTTTTGATGGTTGGTTGTTTCTGTGCCGTGTTACAATCTGGTATTGGAGACAACGAACTCCTACTTCGGGGCCAATACACTCAGAAAAAAGTGAAAGTCTCTAGGTTGTCAAGTGATAATTCTCTTAGTGAAAGTCACTAGAAACTAGTGACAGTTCACTAATCACTATTTTCGTGAAAGTCACTATTTTCTAGTGCTAAAAAAGCAACGGACAAAAACAGCAACGGGACATAACTTTGATCAAACTTGACGAATCTGTAAGATTTGTTTCCCTGTTGGTTATTTGCTATCCTTCATCGATTCGGCTTGTTGCTGGCTTTTTTTCTGATCATTTGAATTTTCGACTAATTAGCGAAATTATAATTAGCTAATTAGTTAATTTGTGGGTTTGAAAACCCTCGCGATTCTGATCATGATGAGACCTTGATTGAATAATGTAGGTAGGTTTAGAGCAGTTTAAAACCTCGTTGCCGTTTGCTTTTTTAGCCGTTGCTGTTTTTGCCGTTGCGTTTTGTCACCCCCCATAATTTTTATCCGATATTACAGGGGTTCGACGACTAACGTTTGTGTCACGGTGTGCTCTTCCCCTGGATAGTGATGGATTCGGAGGTGAGTCCGAATTAGTCTTCATCAGTTGTTTAAATTTTGGAAAAAAAGTAACTTTTTGGGTACTGTAAGTGCGCCACGGTCCACTGGGGGCCGCATAATTCAATCAAACCCGTTTGGGACCTCTCGACCAGCGGATCGAGCAGGCTAATCTGTCTGGGACCTGTATTAGTCGACAGTCGTTGGCCCGTGTTTGATAATAGAAGATTCCTTATTCATTTACATTACAGGCCGGTGGTCACATGATGGACAAGAATGAGGGAGAATCCCGTGAGCAGCAGATGGACAAGAACACCAAGATTTATGGAAAAAAACATTGATTAATTAATGTAAACATGTGTATTATTGATTTCTTCGATCGATATGTCTTCATTCTGTGACAAAACCTAATGACTCAGCAATACGTATTCGTTCTATCACATTTCAATTACAGTACCCAGTGGAACCAGAACGGAAAGGGCCAGTACAGTACGGAACTCAGATTTCAATACCCAGTGGAACAAGAATGGGCGGAGCCTGAACCTGAGGACCCGCTGCCAGGGGCGTAAATGAAAAGTCTCTTAGAGACTCCTCTCACTAGCCCGCAAGTGCGAGTTCAAATGACTCTTACAGGTAAGTGAACGTAAACTTTGTGTCCTGATCTTATACTTAGTGAAGTGTTCACTTACCTATAAGACACTTTTTCTGAGTGTATTTCGCCAAAAGTTGTAATAACAGCGAAAGTGCTCCTTTAATGCGAGCAATTTATTCTCAATTTTCTCCATTCTTCGACTTTAATCTCTTCATTAACAACTAAAGTATGGAGTGCCCAAAATTTTGCTTGATTTTGTGCGTTCTCATTGATAACTTCTCAACAGTTTTTTCTTATCTGATCTGCTGCATTTGCCCATCCCAACAATCTCCTTCTCTCTCATACCCACATGATTCCAAACATACAGGCCAGGGTCAGAGCGAGATAGTGTGCAAAAGTGAGAGGGTCTCTCTCGATTTCGCACGCTCTCTCACTCCAAAGGCCTTTCTGTAAGGTTGACCGGGCGGTGGAATGATGTGATACCGAGTGCTGTTCCCCACGAAGTCGTCGCCAGTGATCCAGTGTTGCAGATGGTCATAATCGTATAGCCATCGGCATTCTTACGAGGAAGTTGGCTAATCTGCAATCGCATAATGAACAGTTCATCCTGATCAGTTCAGACGGACCGGGCACGATAGACAACCACGTTAGACAGATAGTAATGAGAGGGAGAAAGAACAAATAAACTCCTATTTTCTCTTTCTTTCTCACTCATTTTCGAGGATTGTGAGTCAAATGACGTTTAGTTTACAAGTCGTTTATCAAGAGGCTTTTCGGGATCATTGGGTATCGTAGTGGACCTTTGTTCAGGACCTTCGGTTGATTTTCTTCAAAGGAGAATCTTGTGAATAATATTGCTTCAATAGAACACGAACCACTTGTGTTCCATGCCAGCACAGCTGTCGATTGTCTCTCGTCTCATCGACAATTTCTTTGAAGGCGAATCGACGAACACTACAATATATTATTCTATTTTGTTTCTCCCACCAAATCATTTCCCCCGTTGCGCATGCCACAGATCCTCTGAGAAAGTGTAAGAGCAATGGTAGCAAACAAAAATTTTATCTCTCCGATTATTGGTTGAACTTAAACAAATAATATTTGGATTTTTTTTGTATAAAGATTTTTTTCGAAATATTATCGATTTTTGATCTACTATTTGGATGGTCATATCTCAGTACAGTAATAGTTTCTATTATCTTATTTAGCATATCTCTGTGTACGTTTTTGCCACACGATCAGGGAGAATCCGGATTTGTACTTTTTACGTTTTCATTTGTTTTCATTAGTTACTCCCTTTAATTTCTTTGACCAGCTCTATGGTGGGCTTCCATTGATAGCTCTTAATTATCCAAAACAAATATTCTACGTTATTTTAAGCGGTACAACTACAGGTATTCGTGGTAAGAACTAAATACCACATCTGTATGTAGGAAATGTATGTATAGATAGCTTCCGTTTAAACAAATTACTAAAAACTATTATTTCAGAACGTCTGTCTGTCTGTCTGTGTCTGTCCGGCGGTCACGTTTTTCGCATTTTCCTTATATTTCGCTTCAAAATCGCGCTATCTTCCCAAATTCTTTTGCATATGATTCCCGATCAGAATACCTTTCAAATTTTACAAAATTTAATTAACGAAATCCATAGCCAAGTGGGTTGGGGGGGAGCCAAACTTTGAATCCGAGACCCCAGGTTCGACCCCCGCCGCGGGCAAACCTTTTGCCGCATTTTTCGCAAGTGCCAGAAACCGTTCTAACACGTTTTTGAGTACCGTGAAACACGTTTTCACCTGTTTTGCCGAGTTTTAACGTGAAAAATCGAATTTTTCGATATTTTCCCAAATGATGAAGGGAGTGTCGGGGATCATAGGAAAAGTATTTTGCGATGTCAGAAACGTGTTTCAACGTGTTCTAACACGTTCTAACGTGAAAAAATCGAAAATTTCGAAAAGTTCCAAAATGATTCAGAGAGCGTAGGGGATCACAGGAAAAGTGTTTTGCGATGTCAGAAACGTGTCTGAACGTGTTCTAACACGTTCTAACGTGAAAAATCGAAAATTTCAAAAAGTTCCAAAATGATTCAGAGAGCGTAGGGGATCATAGAAAACGTTTCCGAAATTGCTCTAAAAGTTCTGAACGCACTGTATCCTGCGTTTCCGTTGTGAAAGGCTCGTGAGGCTGAGAGCGGTCGAAAAAAGTTGCCACGGAGCCACGAAGTGGCGTAGTCCTCACGAGCCTTTTGCAACGGAATAAGCCAGTACTCTTTGTAGCGATTAACACTCCCCACCATAAGTCGAGTTTCAATGTCACCTGGGCCGGCTATCGAGCTCCCGCTGGACCGAACTTGGAGCCGGCTATCGAGCTTCTCCTGGACCGAACTTGGAGCCGGCTAAAAACCCCTGGACCGAACTTGGAGCCTGCTAAAAACCCCTGGATCGAACTTGGAGCCTGCTACCGAGCTTCCCCTGGACCGAACCTTCGGCCGGCTGCAAAGCTCCTCCTGGACCGATCTTGGAGCCGGCTGCCGAGCTCCCCCTGGGCCGAATTTGGAGCCGGCTACAGAGTTCCCCCCTGGACCGAGCCTGGAGTCGGCTGCAAAGCTCCCCCTGGACCGAACTGTGCCCTGCAACTGAACGCCCCCCTGAACCATACTTTGAAAACGTAGTGCGCACCCTACCATAACGTAGTTTAACCTCAACACACCCTGCTAGTTTTATGACAAAAATGAATTTCTCATGTTAACTTGAGCGTTATTCATTTGATGATTGAAATAGAAAGTATGAAGATATGTGAATTATTATGATAAGCAAACAGTACCATGTGATGTTCACGTTTTTCGGTATTTCACGAATTGGTTCAATAATCTGTTGTGTTCGATTCCGCGTTCAGCAATAATGTTGAAAATTGCAAAGTAATCAGGTGTATAAACTACGTTCTATTCCTTAAATTTGTATTTCCTAGCTAGATATGGTATTTTGATGCTAACTCAAATAATGTAACGCTTAGAAGCTGTTAGAATTATTTTGTGGAATCATTAATCGCTATCGATTGATGCCCACCAGAGATCTGTTAACCTAATGGAGAATTATGTAGATCAACATCGGGGCTACCGACTGGAAAAAAATGTACACAAATAAAAAAAATCTGATTGAGATATGACTCCCCAAAGAAGTAGATGAAAAAATAATTAGTTTCATGAAAATATTCCAACTATTGTTTGATTAAGTTAACCCTATTGCAACGAAATCGTAGGGATGAAATATTTTTGTGCTGAACAATTGACAAATCTTCCAACACCGTCTCGGAAGATCTGTGTTATTACTACAGTTATGATAATTATTTCAACTGACCTCTCGACCAATTCGATCCCTTCTTGTGATTCAGTCTCTTTCATGAGTCTTTTCATTACATTGGACAGATTTACTGCAGTCGGTCGCGTTTTCTGGAGAAGTTCCGCCTGAATTTTGTGAAAAAAATAAAATATTAAACTAGAAATTTCGTTGCATTTTCTATCAAATTTCGCCGGGGGTGGGCCTTAATATGTTCTCAATGTGTACTTCATCCCATCTTTCTTTTTTACTTATTCGCTTATATAATAACAAAATTAGAATATTACACTCAAACTAACTTTAGTTTTTATTTCCGGAACTTTTTAAAGTGTCCATACCGATTCGTCCAAGAATTCCTTGCAGAAGTGCATTCCACCATCTTTGTACGTCTCCATGAAAATGCCGAAGACGGCGACTGAAGCAATGAGAGGAGCACCGCGAACCTCAAGAGAACACAAGGGTTACTACACGAGTGATAAAATGCGCATATGAAAACATGAACTAAACCTTCATTGCAGGTTACAGTAGGTCGGTTGGAATACTTCCAGGAACAATATGTATGCACTAATTAGCCAGGTTTAGCGATACTAATGGTGCGTTTATTGTCGCCTGGCCCCTCAGGTTGAGCGGTCAGAACGAGAAAGCGGTCAGAACGACCCCTCAGAACGACCATTCTAACCCCCCAGAATGATCATTCTGAGGGGTCAGAGCGGTCATTGTGGGGTGTCAGACGAGGTGGACCCCCAAACTATCATTCTGACCCCCCAGAATGGTCATTCTGGGGGGTCAGAATGATCGTTCTGAGGGGTCAGAACTGTGATTCTGACCGCTCAACCTGAGGAGTCAGGCAACAATAAACGCACCATAATACATAGCGATCACAATTTCCAACTTTTTTTTCACGTTCACAGCAGTCTTCATGAAGCTCTCCAATGAAAAAGGAAAATGCACCCTTTTTAGCGTCCCTTACCATTCAAAGTTCTGAGCTAAATAAACTGTATTCAACCCATGCAATTTTGGCAGTGTTAGTAACGCGATATGTACTTCGTCCCCGTTCGTCAAAGTTCACTTCTGACCCATTGTGTGAATTTCGCGTCCTCGGCACTTCTTTACTTCAGGGGTAAGCCCCGCCCCTTCCCTTCTCGAGGGAGAGGTCAGTAGATCAAGAGAGGAAAGGAGGGGTGATAGTGGGGGATAGGGGTGATAATGGAAAGGGGCGAGGCTTCCTATCTCACCTGCATTGTCTTGATGAGTGTAGCTGCTCCCTCGACGTCCTTGATGTCGATGTACACTTTCTGGTGAGGAAGAAGCAGTTGATCGAGAACCTCAATGTTTCAATTTTTCGTCCGAAATATTAAAACGATCCGCTGATAAGCAGCAGAAACGAGGGCGTGAGATGATGTGAAACCGAGAGAATGAGACGGTAAGTGCACCACAGATACATGAAGTGGAAGATAGTATTTTATATTTGTAATAAAAGTTTACCGGCTAGCTACGGATGAACAATTACGAGTGTGGCTGTATGCGAAAGTCTATAATTCCTAGTCAAGAGAAAAGCAGAACTAAGTTTTAAAAAGCATAAAATGGCAGCACAATGACTCGGTCTGGACATGGGAACTGGCGTCGTCCCTAACAATGGGAGACCGCGTAGTCGATATGGTCTTTTCGAATGAAACATAGTGGGATCGATTTCTATCATAAAAGTAAGAAATAATCGGTGGTTGAATACTGTCTTGTGATATCCGCACTCTCTGTGGGGAAGTGGCCAAAACTGTCTGAAAAGGGTTAAGCAGAGATGTGGCTTATTTAGCACTTTTAAACCATAGATTATTTCTTATTTTTATGAGAGTAATCGATCCCACTAGGCCTCATTCGGAAACTCCATATCGACTATGCGGTCTCCCCTTGTAAGTCAGTGATCGAGCACTTTTATATTAGACGTTGGTATTTAGGCCTGAAAGTGCGCCCTAGTAACGTATTGCAACTGTAATGATGCTTCGACTAGTAGTGAGTGTGCATTTTTTTCTAAACCTCGGTGCGTCTCTTGCTTTTCACACACTTTCTCGACTTTCATTTCTGTGCTTTTCTACGGAATTTGAGCGCAACTTTTTTTAAAATTAAAATTAGTACAAGCGTACCTTGACTGAGGGCACGAGCGGGTCGAGAACCATGGCCGACAATCGCTTAGATTCGTCCCGCAAGAAGTGATCGTCCACAGGCGTTGGCACGGCCATTATTACTGCTGAACGTTTTATGAGGAGTTGATCGGGTTTTAGAAAGAAGCGACGAGCAAAACGAGCATAGAACCGGGAAATGGACACAAAGATACACACACAACACAGCTAGAAGTTGCCACTTCCGGATCTCGAGAACCCGATGGTCGTCAGTGAGAAGCGAGTGGCTGTTGTTTACATCATTAGAATTTATCGGGGTCAAAAGACGCACAACTGGTGATATGGCGTTTTAGAACTACTGCCATTTTGGAACGTTCAAACATTTTTCCAGGATTTTGTTTGGGCACTTTTCAAACTTTTAAATGTTCGGGTGCCTACACAGCAGTTCCAAAATGTACCATCACCGACACAACTGACAATAACAACAAGAGTGGATGACTATACAGTATATAACAGAGATGCAAGCGAGTGTCAACCGGCGGATAGTTTTGATCGATAATTGTGACAGTCTCGCGATTATTGACTTTTTGAACGGACAAAGTGGAAGGGAGATAGGGAGAGTGGCGAATACACTCCTAGGTCGAAGGGAAGGATGGGAACGATGGAAAGTGAGAGAGACCAAAGGAGGGAGCAAGCATGAAGTAATGGGTGGAGAAAGGGCAAATGTACAGAGAGATAATGGACGGGATTACCCGAAGAATGGGCAGAAATGGACGGAGGAGGGGATTGGGTTTAGTGTATACATGAGCACACACTCGAATATGAAGAGAGAGAGAGAGAGAGAGAGAGAGAGAGATAGAGAAATCAAACGGCTGTGGTCCAGAAGTCTTGTTCGGATCCGAGTTGAAGGAGATAATCAAAGGCGCGTCGCTCGCATAATCCCTCCTTGTTGAAGGAGAAACGATGGAATGTGCCATTGGAGCAGATTGCAACGACCGACTGAAAGGGCACAGATCATTCCAACCTTTCTTTCTCTTTCTCTCTCTCTCTTTCCCTTCCTTATCTAATCACTCAACGACGTCTATCAATAATAGGAGAAGAGTGCAATATTCCCAACCCCATCTCATCGTCTGTTCTCATCGAAATAAGGGAGGGGCGAGTGGCAAAACGGCAACCGATTATAACTTTGCGAATCGTAATTTGGCCGTGAGAAAGGCTCTTTTTTCTTAGGCCATTATCGTTTCCCTCAAACAAGTATCGAGTTTCGGAATGAACGAGCTTGCAGTACATACAGGATACGATTTGAGTAGGGTATCCATTCCACTACGAACAATGGGAAAAGCGAACAGCCGTTTAAAAACTCACAAGGATCGCTGAGATACGATAAATGTGCTTCCCATTCTCGAAATGGGCTCGATGATGAACAATGCTAGACCATGCGATATACGAATTTTAAAATTAACTATGTTCCTCAGTTTAGGAAATCTTCCCCCCACTCCCCCCCCTGTCAAATGTAGATAATCTTTTTTTTATTTTGTCATTTCTTCAACTGTTGCCACACCCCTTAAGGATATATCTACATTATTTATAAAGTAATATTTTTGAAATGTAAATGCGTGGTCGACTGACCATCTGCGCTGGAGTAGAGACGGAAGTCTGCGATTCGCTTCCTCCTTCCACTTCCTCAGTAACAAAAGCGAGCTTGGCCACCGTATCTTCTGGCAGCGAGAACTGCGCGCAGCTTCTGTAGATAAAGATCAGATATCTATTGGAGTATATATACGCGCAAAGCACGATGGAGATATTTTCCCCAACTCACCACCAACCAGAAGGGTACCTTATTTAGAGTCGATTGCATACGTGGGTACGGGGTTGTGTAAGGGCACCGTGCAAATGGTGGTCGGGAATTTGGGGACTGTGCAAAACACAGAATAGTAAAATCGAGAAGGAGACATAATTAGAAATATATGGAAACGCAATGGGCTAAACTTATTCGGGGACACTGTATAATGGGTCGGATAAGTAATGTCCACGCATGGTTGCTCACCTTCTCGTGTCATCAAATAGATTCTTCCGATTTGTCCACGAGTTTCCCTCGTTCTTTTCTCTCGTAGGGAAGATGTGGACGGTTGATTTATCGCTGCTCGCGGCAAGGAAAGAACCGCACGGAGAGAACGTCAGACTGCAACGTATGTTACTATATAAAAGGTAAAGGTGTTCCATGTCAAGCGGGTATACAGTAGCAAGCTAGCATGCTAGATGGGGCAAGACGGTAAGCCAGCTGAACTATTGTACTATATGAAAGAATTTCTGAGTCGATTGAGTTTCTCCCAAATGAGTTTGAACAAATATATATATATATATATGCGGAGGTGACACAATATTGGCGGCTACTGTAGTAAGCCAATTTGAGTACATATTCTTAGTAGGATTTTTCTCTGCGTAGATAAAGTATCATTATCAAATCTGTATGCGTTGACTGACCAGTGAAGCGTGGATGGATCCGTGCCTCTTCTCAGTTCATTCAATTGCATTCGAGTACGGGTGTCGAAGATACGAATAACCGTTCCCTGCAATTCAAGAGAGAAAACTTGATTATCTTCAAGTTTTGGAAACCTTTAGTAAAAGTGGCCCTGGCATTGAAAGATGATTTCATTAGTTTTTCGGTCAGACACGTTTCTGGTTTGTCTATACTTCATTCTCGTGGCCTTTCGAAATCTAAAACAGCATAGACTAGCATCCTGACACTTCAAGGCTTGAGATTGGCAAACGATTGACTGAATGACCTATTGTTCCCTGAGAATCTCTTCAGGAACAAGGGTTTGTACATAAAGTCACTTGCTATACAGAATAAAAAAGTGGTTCACACGCATGTAAATTGACTATTCCTTATTTCTTTATTAGGATTGCGCACAATTTAACTGTGTGTCGTGTAAAGATTCTTAATGTTAATTAATGTAGATGAGTCTCAATGGGGCGGAAACTTTCCCCGTGTCACATCTTTGTTCTTTTTTTTCGATGCACGTCTCCCTCCCTACCTTTGCTGATCCTGTGGCCATGAGTGTTCCCTGTGAAGTAACAGCGAGTGCCGCGATTTCTCCCACGTGAGCAGTTACGACAGAAGGAGCGAGAGACTTCTCACTGTTCACCGACTCGAGAGCCACCAACTGTAAAGAATTACCAATTCACAAATCATCAAAATCATTTATTCATTCTTCAGGGAATAGGTTCAATGACTTCAACGATGAAATAGTTCCATACATCGGGGAAATTTCTGCAGAATTGACTCCTAGTCTACTCGAAATCATGTGTCGTCGTATTTTAGGCATTCCGACTGGTCTCTGTTTTCCATGGACTAGATTGCGTTCACACTTAAAAGCGTAATGTTCGGCGGATGTAAAACATGCTGAAAACGGGACTACGTTTACCTTTACCTTACCTATTTCACTTTTCTGCAGTTTTTAGTACTACTTTTATCGCTCTTGAACAAAATGTGTCTAAGACATCCCTAGCTGTTTCGCTGGCTTATGCGAAGATGTTTTTCGTATTGGTTAGGTGAAAACTTCCTTTACAATGCTCCAATTGAATGAGCATTGGTTTTAGGCATCTAAGGACATTTTCCATCATATTGCGGAGTGCATTGGTCGTATTTCGATTTCTGAGCAGATTTTTTTCCATAATAACCTATCGTGAGGGGCGTGATATATCATTCCTCTGCTAAACTACGGAAACAAGAAACAAAAGAGACATGACAAGAGAGGCGCCGAGGTATTGAAATATAGCACACACTAGTCCAATTCATGCTGGAATCACGGTAAAATTGTATAAATTGTGACATACTCATTTTCACGTTCAATGCGTATCACATGCTTAAACTACATAGAAATCATCAACTGCTTGAACCTGAATACAGTTGCGATGTTTGCCGAAACATCTCATGTACACTAAAATTGGTGGGCCCCATAGACGGTTTACTCCGCCATAAGAAGAAGAGAACGATAAATAATGATAAATTGATAAAAGATAAAAGAGATAAAAGAGATTGATAAAAGAGATGTACGAGGGAGTGACAGCCTGTGTGAGGACTCCGTTTGGACCCACTCTAGATATTACCATCAAAGTGGGAGTCCATCAAGGAAGCGCTTTGAGTCCATTCCTGTTCATATTGGTGCTGGAGTCAGTTCTCGGCGATATGATGGAGGAAGCACCGAAATGTCTGGCATACGCAGATGACCTATGTCTGATAGACACTGATGTTACCAGACTGGAGAGAACAGTGCAGGTACTGCAGAGAAAACTTGAGTCTGGAGGATTGACTCTAAACACCCGTAAAACCGAGTTCATCATGGTCTGTGGTGGGAAAGAGTCTATGAACGGTGTGAATGGAGAAAAGATCAAGCAAGTGACAAAATTTCGATATCTCGGATCGATGATTGATAAGAATGGAGGAGCCGAAAGAGATGTCAACAGCAGAATAAGAAGTGGATGGGCGAAGTTCAACGCATGTGCAGGTGTTCTCCATGATAAGAGAGTGAGAATGAAGCTCAAAGGGAAGGTTTATCGATCGATTGTTCGACCAGCGATGATGTATGGTAGTGAGAATTGGGCACTGACTGAGGAGTTGGAGGAGAAGTTGAGTGTTGCCGAAATGAAGATAGCGAGATGGATCAGTCGAGTGCGATTGAAGGATCACGTGCGGAATGAAAGAGTGAGAAAGCAGCTGGGAATCGCACCGATTGTGGATAAAGTACGAGAAAAGAGACTGAGATGGTATGGGCACATCAAACAGAGAGATAGAGAACATCCGTGTCGAAAGATTCTCATGTACAAACCTCCCGGGAAACGTCCGGTGGGACGCCCCAAAATGAGTTGGGAGAAGGTGATAAAGAAGGATTTCGCAACGAAGCGACTAACGGAGAGGCACACTCTCAACCGTGACTTATAGAGATCGAGGACAACACATCCAGACCCCGCCTAGCGTGGAGAGAAGAATACTACGAACGGAAATATACGAATAATTTGACCTCTCATTTTACTTTGTGTTTTCTTGTAAGACCCTAATTGTAGTACTGTTCGACCTGGATAAATGATGTGATGTGATGTGAACATTTTAACCCGAAAATTTGCATTACCTGTCCTGATCAACATAATTCGGAAAATACCTCGCGATATCGTTCGTTTCCCTCGATCTTTGTATGCATTTGGCTTTCAAAATTCGGGATTCGTTCTTATCTTGTGTTCCATCTACGATTTTATGATGAAAATCTTTTTGCGCATTGTCCTTGAGGGAGAGGTGCCATTAGCAGAGAGTGTTCGCCCGGGTTTAGTAGAGAGAGAGAGTGAGAGAGAGAGAGGCGAAAGTAGAGAGAGGGAGAATAAGGGGGAAGGACAAGCGATCGATAGGCGCGCTCGATAACCAGCAGGTGACGTGGGTCTCGCACCCTCCCATCCCACTCTCTCTAGTCGGTCTAGTCGGTTCTAGTCGGTTAGTGAGAGAGGCCAGTTGCATGACCTCAGTAAGCCAACTCCAATCTAGGCGAAAGAGTTGCTCTCTCCCATTCGCACTCCCGACGAACTGATCATATCCAAGCTAAAACGCAGTGGTTTGATATCCATTCCATTCCACTTCTATCACTGTCACCACCTCCCCCAAGGAGCCCGCCCCAAATTGGTAGGCATGACCAGATCACGCAGTTTAATAGGTATGGCGCATGCAATACAATCTGCGGACTGTAGCACCGGCCTAGCAGTGTCGGAGAGAGAAAATGCATTGTCTTTCAGTTTGATGGCGATCGGCTGTAAGTCATTACTGATTGGGGCATCTCTCCTCCACTAATCATTGAACCACAGCTCTTCTCTGACTACCGACGTATCGCGAGAAGCACCTCTAGAGCGGCCCACGAGTGCGTCCCACCCCAAGGGACTCTGGTTTTCGCCCACCAGTAGTAGTACCAGTGGCTCTCTCACATTCCCATACTCTCTCGTTTTCCACTAGTTGCTCACCTATAGAGTAGACTGGAAAGTGAGAGAGCGTGGGAAATTGAGAGGGCCACTGGTACTACTACTGGTGGGCGAAAACCAGAGGAAATGTACCGATGATGATGGCTTCTAAGTTTGTTTCGCCCTCACTCTTCTACGAGGGGCCATCCACAATGTATTCCCCATAGTTAAATTAGAGAGTAGAACATTGCGAAGAACATCTACGAATATCTAGCAATAGGTCGATTAGATGGAACAGAGTCGCTGTGGATTTCTTTCACACTAAAAAGGGATCGTCATGAGCGGATCCGCTCTTACAACATTCAGTATGGTCATAAATGTAACACCTTTTTTCATATCCCAGTAAATGTGCGAAAGTGAAGATTTGAAGTGTTATTCACCAATGAACCAGTTCAACTGCATTTTCATCACACAACATTTCGAGAGCATGCAAACCTCGGAAGGGAGGTACACAACTAGGGACAATGGCGCGCGTAAGAGAAGCGTGCTTTTCGGCCTATTGCTTGACCCCTCCTCTCGAAAGTTTCAGACGGTGAATTCGAAATTCAGGAATTGTACCATAGTACTACCAGTGTATGTGAAAGGGATGCCTCTCACCTGGACAGTTCCTTGCTTGAAAGAGGGGAAAACGAGAACTGCTGAGTGACTTTCTCCTCCCATCGCCGCCACTCCCACTGGATTCATTCCCGATTCCTCTGCACGAAGAAACCGAAGAGGCTGCAGACCGAAGATGTTCACCCGCTTCGATTGCACCAGAACCAATCTGCAAGGGAGCATATTATTCCTCCAAATAGAGGCCGAGGAATAGAGTACGTGATAACAGCATATATCTTCTCGCAATACTCATGCTCACATCTTCCATTTTGAAGGTTGTCAGAGTGATTTCAGAAGTGACAAACATCACATTGTACGCAGTCCTACATTCTACACAATTTTACAACTTAACCAATTATTTTAATAGCAAACTAGCAGTTGGTGCAGTTGACATCGCATTGTTTGGCATCGAGGGCCAACGTGATTTTATAAACCGTTTGACTAATATAAATTATAACGCTTGTCCTAAATATTAAAGCGTGGCGCTGAAAGCAGCAGAAACGAGGGCGAGAGAGCATACGGAAATGAAAGAAGATGTGAGCATGGTAAGTACACCAAAAGGTGGCACTTGAGGTGGTAGTCTTTAAAATGTGTAATAACCGAGATGAGTTGATGAAGACGTTGAGTATGGGTCCGCCCTGCACTGCACACTCGGCCACGCATCGCTTCTTCGAGTCATCCCACAGCATAACTGCAAACAACCCAATTATCATTTATTCTTTTATCCTGAGATCAAAGCAATGAGGCCTCCAGAAGGAAGCATTCAGGGATCATACGTGACCGGGAACTACCAATTCAGTATGAAAAGATCAATGAAGAGCAGAAGAATTATCGATCTTTTACCGCTGTACCATTCAATGAATAGTGAGTCTATCTAGGCAATCCGACGGTGCAAACAGCGAACCAGTTTCCACTTTCAGTGTTCCTCATTTCAAAAGACATTACTAAACACCTCCAGATAGTAGCTAGGGAGGAGGGGTGCCCGGTCTGCGGAATGATGCAAAATCGTTGGCGCGTTTGCTTTGAGGCCGTGAGACACCTCATTTGCCCAGCGAAAACTTATCTTCCACCAGGCCCAAAGTAAACGAAAAGGAATTACATGTTATACGTGTATACAATAGATTGTCCTGTATGCTGAGTCTGGGGAAAGACATTTGCTCGGTGTGTGAAAGGGAGAAAGAACTGACGGGTGTTGGGTGAGTACTTGGGTCGGAGTCCTCCTGACACGAGAGCGATTATATTCGATCGATGGAGAAGCTGAGCGAGACGAATGCTCCCAACTTGCTCTGCAACTCACAATATTGTTATCACCATTTAAAAAATATAAATTTTTAAATTGAACTACTGGTATGCGCACCCTTTTTCTTTTTTTTTTTGCCCGCGGAACGTTTTACTATGGTAGACGAGTATTTGTGTATTTGAATTATATTTAATCTTATGGCGCTGATAAAAAAGAAGTTGGGGTCTCTCCTGATCAATTGTTCTAAAAAGGAGCGTAATGAATGCAGCTTGTGTCAAGGCAGAAATAATTTTCGCTTGCAGATAGTAATTTATTTGTGAATTCGACTAAGGCGTTGTTTCTAAGAGTCGGGCGCAGTCAATCAACTAAGTCAACGCTAAATAGAGTCAATAAAGTCCCGTGCATATGGTTTTCAATAATTTTCCATACCTCTTCGAATAAAAAGGGAACTAGAAGAGGGAACCCAGGGCAAATCACGGACGAGTCACTGAAATTTAGCTATCCCATACTTTCGCGTAGGGTTCACTATTCTATTATTGTCAGATTGAAACAGTTGTGGATGTCGTTAATATTGCTATTTTCTAATTAGACTGTAAAACAGTTAATGAAGTGGTGCAGACCTTCGGTAAGATTGACGGCCTCCGTGAGTGGGTGGCAGTTGAAGATGCGCACGCCTTTGTCAGTCGCTACCACGACGCAGTCTGCAATTATTGCAATTATTGATTACGATTTTGTGTGTCACTCCTTGCCACCTTCCCAGTTATCGATGTCAGTTATCGTGAAAGGGTCGCCTTTCCTCAATCAACAACACTGCATTTACGAACCGGTAAACACTCGGCGCTCGGCACAACGGATAGACTAAAAGGCGGCCGTGGGCCACAAAACCTGGCGCTAAACTACGGAGAAAAGGCGGGAAATGAGGGAGAAAGGGGATGGTGGAGGCGGTTTCGGTGAGAATTCATTTGAGAAAAAGGAGAAACTGACCCTGCTGCATGTTGTAGCTGACGCATTTGATGAGGTTGTTGGATGGCAGTGTCGGTGAGGCTGAGATCGTCATCCAAAATAGAAGAAATTGGCGAAAATACGACAAGAATAGCGGGAGAACACGCGAGAAGGTCAGCTGATTACGACGCGAGTGAGGCGAGTGCGTGAGAGACGGGGGAGAGATGGCAAAGTGCGCCTACCGTATCCCGTGTTCCAGCCACACCACAATTCCCTCTTCTACCACCGCCACGGGAGAAGGGGGAGGAGGGCGCTTTGTGTGTTATTCCCTACTTTTTTTGGGTTGAACAGAGCAGTAAGAGAACAAAATAATAAAAACCTGTTGAAAAAATGGTGATACGAGCACATTGCGCCCATTTGATTTAAAACCTCCAGGATCGCAATGTCGCTTTAACGAGTGAGTGTGGGAAAATCGCAATGTCGCTTTAACCACGCTCTCTTACCCTGTTCCTTTCTGGAGGCTACCCACGGATTTGAGAGTTGGTACGAGGATTATTTGCCACACGTAAAATGGCACTATTAAGAGAGGGTCGGTCAAGAGGTGCTTCGTCCTCTCTTTCACACAATCGATGGTGCAAGGGAAGGAGTGAGAGCGTGTAACGAACAAAGGAGTGTACGAACTGCCAATGACTTTATTGGGCAGATGTGAGATATGTCAAAGCGTTCTCGCCAAAATGACGGCGCCCATAGATTACGCACATGATCCCAAACCTCCAGATAAGGGTCAAGAGTGAATAAAAATGAGGGACACATCAATTATGCATATTCCCTAGCTCATGACTCTTTTCTTGAAATTCAGTAGCACAATAGTGTGCACAATAGTGTGGACAGCTCTTATTTGGGGTGGCGACTGAGCTCTCCCTACACTGTAAGCTGGAAACGACGCATGATGTATCTCGACCATTTTGTCTTCAGACAACCTCGGAAACATATAATTCAATGAGAGTTAAAAATAAAACTGAAAAAGTATAGGAAGTAATTGAACCGTGTAGCAAAGCAAGATCAATTGTAGTCACTAAGAGAAACTGTTGGCTGTGGCTGATATAGCCAATATTCTAGGACATTTGATCTTACGTCCTGGAATATTGGCTATATCAGCCACTTATTTCTCTCACTCTCTCTCTTTTTTTCGGGTACTAATAACGAGGAGTTCTGCGCGAGCAAAGAGTGGTGATTTCGAGGACAGCACATAGAGGAAATACAAATTATTTTATTTCTCATTTAACTTCGCGTTTTCAAGTTCGTGAAAGGTTACAAGTTCGACCCCCGCTTTTCATTTCACAAAACCGTCTCGGTGACGGTAAAATTGGTAGCAACTTTGATTGTGGAAGGCAACGTGCCGCAGAAGCCTGGTCAGCGGGAATACGGAGACCTCGTCAGTAAACTGGTCTTACCGGTGGGCCCCGCCAGAGTATTCGCGTGTAGAAGAAAAAAATCTCTTGATTCCGGTTCAACTTTACCTTTACTTTGTCATGTTTTCTAGCAACTCACCAAACAAGTATTGTTCGACCGTGGATCACATCATTCCACATGCCAGTCCACCACACACAAATGGGATTGGAGTGAGAGAACTTGTAAAATGCTCTCTCACTTTGACACACTCTCTCGCCCTGACCCCTGTCTGTAGGTTTGCAATAATGTGGGATGAATAAGGTAACGTGAGTTGGCGAGTTGAAGTGAATTTCAATGCAGTGACGTTTTTAAATCGGGACGAGCGAAACAAGCTGTATCAACATCATTCTTTATCTGTTCTGAGGCAGGCGACGACCAAGTCTCCAGATCTTGAGATGTAATATGATCTTGTTTTTATATTTTATTGTTAACGTTGTCTGTACAGGAATGCACGATTTCCAGTATTAAGCCCCTCCAAATGCAGTCGGTTCTCGCTTGATATGGAACAACTTTCAAATGATACGTACTCGACATGGACCGAAGTGTGTCCTTTTTATGTATCTCCTCGGTTCTTTAACACGACGAGTAGGCATTTTCCGCCAGCGGAGCGATATATTATTTCGAGTGTTTCTTCTTTTTTTCATAAATCTCGTAAGCATCAATCTGAGTTGCGCATGCAAAAGTGTGTCTCTTTTTTCTAGTTCAAATAGGAAAGTTTTTTTTTGAGAAAGCACATATACACCAAATGGCCCCGTTCCCCTCACTCTCTCCCATTTCCCCGTTTCCTCTCTCTTCTCGTGATTCAAAACGCATCTCAGAAGACAAATGATATACATCGTATGGGCCTCTACTCTTTCTTTCTTTCTTTCTTTCTTTCTTTCTTTCTTTCTTTCTTTCTTTCTTTCTTTCTTTCTTTCTTTCATCCAGATTGGCCCCCTCATCGACTCCGCCCACTCGCTTTTCATCTAGACAAAACTGACGGAATTTTTTCCCTTTCAGAATTCGGCTTCCCTTCACAGTCCAAGCCGGGCAATCTCCAATCCGAATCTTAACAGAGATCAGTAACTGTTTTCTGTTACTACTCATTTTTTAATTCGAAGATTTTCACACCCTGGACTTTGCTCTTTAGGAATTTGTGGGGCAAATATTGCCGAAATATGTGCATAAGATTTCAATTTCCGCTTCACAAGGTTGGAACGAGTCTTCTCAGTGCGACTGCGACTTCTTCAACACACAAAATCAAATTTTCTTTACGGAGAACAAATGTGCTACGAGAATGGCTATCCAAAGTTTCTTTTCTAAGAAACCTCTTCATTCCGCCCACACTCTCGTTGTGAGAGAGAACGTGGGATGAGCAGGTTGGAAAACGTTTTCGAAGACAAGAAACCTTGGAAACCGCTCTCGTAGCAAATTTGTGATCATTTTTTGTAGTAGCTGTACTGTACTTTCATGATGTTGCACACAAATATACTTGGATCCCGGAAATCACACACTAGCTTAGGCTCCAAATCATGGCCCTAGTACAACTCCGCCTTCCTACCAACGTTTTCTCATGTTGAAGAAACATTTGAATGCAAAGCCCTCTATCCTTTCCCATCCAAGCACACATTTCATGCATATCTACGTTGTTCAACGTTGCCGGCTTTCACACGCCCCCCCTGCCTTACAAACGAAGATCCATCTATTCCCATTGTATATGTACCTTGGTATCGCCATAGGGACTCATTTTCTTGCGGTTTACATATAAGCATTGCGTTCTTATTCGTTCTCACATGAATCTTCGTCATTCCCCCTCAATCTTCGTATTTTCTCATCTTTTTTCTTCCAGATTCGTCCTTCCTCCATGCAGTTCTCATCGCTTCTCCTGATTTTCTCTCTTGTCATCGTCGGTTTCTTTGTTCCCACCGGTAATTATCACCTTATTTCCTTCCCCGCTCCTTCTCCGAATCACGTAACACTCGGTTCCAAGCCTATAGAAAGACGCAAATAGAGCGAAGAGTCTCTCATACGTTAACTCACTCGACCGCTACCCTTTCTGGAGGTTTCTTTCTGGAAGTTATCCGGAGGCCGGTAACCTCTTTCTGGAGGTTTGGACGGCAGAAGTCGTACTCAGTTTACTACAAGGGAGACTAAGTAGAGCCGGAAATGACTCGACGTATCTAATTTGAGTGTTGTCGTCTCTCCGCGGAGAATCATTGTTGGGAAGCGTGGGAGGGTAAAATAGACAAAAATTAGTCTCCTAGGCTAATTTCAGCATTTCAGCGTTTGGTTGTCCTCTTTGTATTTGAAAATGACTTGAAAAATTTCTAATTCATAATTTCAACAAGTAAATTAACATTAGAAGAAAACTCCCGTCTCATATCGATGATCTCTCGATTGTTACTCACAAAGCTGATTCGTACACAAAGAAGGTCATTTCAGATGCGGCCATGTACGGCAGAATTGCTCCCCGAATGATCAACAATGCAGTTCACCGTCGTATTCTGAATGCTCCTCTTCCTCCTCATTCTTCTCGACAAGTCTACTTCCAATTTGGTCCCCGTGCATTCCTGCCTCAAATGAGACGAATGGGGCATACAATCAGGTCTAGCTGAAACTCCTTACTACTCTTTAATCTGTTCAAACTACAATGATGGCGATAAACATGAGAGACCTGTGTCGTGAATTTGATGGCGATACGAGTCTAGTAATGAAAAAGGCGTCAGTGCACTGAGAATAAATACACAGTCAATGATGCAGTCAATAGATTGAGTGTGTTCACGCGTCAAGAGAGCGTTTAAAACGAGCTATTTGCAAGTGTATCATACAATAAGTGAGATATCTTAGTGTAGGCTTCACTCAATAGTAAGTATAGTGGCTCTGGGTGGGGTCGGGGGGGAGGGAAGGGAGTCGGAGAGTAGGCAACATTTACTCCTCCGCTTTAACCGCTTCAGTGACCAACGCCGCCACTTCCGGAATGAACTCGGAGACTTTGCGAATTACGGCCTGCAAGAGGATGGGATGAGACATTCTGAGAGGTAGTATGAGTGATAAATCAGAGCCATTGAAGGGTAAGATCAGATGGATTCAGTCAGACGCATTCAATGTAACTCTACACTCGTAGAGTGGATAAAATGGGCCCTAACTCAAACTGACTTCCAGAAAAGTAACTGGGAAATGCAGAACTACCAATTACAGCTGTTACTTCAAACGTAAGCAAACCAACACGTCATTTACCCCGAGCGGATACTATACTTTCATACAAAGTTGAAAGAAATCAGGGGAAATGTTTTGCAGGAAAATATAAGGGTAGCCGAGAAAGTTGCAATTAGATATTGATGTTGCCAGGATCAAGAGAGTTTCTGCTGCGGGAGTACACAGGAAATGACGACTGCTTATGAGGTTTATGTGTCCGCTGTTGTCAGCCTTTGGGGGGGACTAATTGTAAAAGGTTAATGTCGATAGATCGGGAATGTATGGCGCCAAGGGAACGGAACCATTTTACCCAGCGCAATATTAACCACTATGACTGTCTGGTAAGTCAGTATTAGTGGTTAAAACGTCAGATACCGCCTTGCGTGTAGAAGACCTAACACCTTTACTTTTACTGGAAACAGGCCCCGATTTACGAGCACACAACACAAGAATAGCCTCGCAACAGGCCGCTGATCATCTCAGAACAGCCTCTCGTTGCCTCTCATGCATAGGGGTGGTCGAGACCGCCTTGCGTGTAGTAGACCTAACACCTTTGCTTTTACTGGAAACGAAATGTCACTGATTACGTCATAATAATACTTAAAATGGCTAAATTGGCCAATTTTGTAAATTAATTCAATATTTAGTCTACTCACATTATCATCATCGGCTTCGTCGAGACACTTGAAGAGCTGATTACGATCGTCCTCGCTCATGTTCTGTAATTAGTAACATAATGAATATGACATAATCAGTGTTTAGTAATTAGTTTATTTCGAAATTTATATCGAGGCATATTTATTCCGCAACCCGCTGAATCTTTTCGTCAGCTCCTCTCCAAATCCCGTAGACACATTTCATTTGATGTTATGGGATTCGAAAGTTAAAGTTAGCATCTCTCCCGGCGAGAATCGGAAAAGGGGACTAATGGTGCGGAAAGTGTCAATTATCCGATTTAGTCAGCTGATTTAGTCTAGTCAAGATTAAGTATGAGTATGGTTTGCATCATATATACGTTCGGAACTGTATATTCACGTAATTTTTGATCAGCAGTGACTCCCTCAGGACTTGGAGCCAAGATAAGGGGATGCATTTTCCTTTTGTTACCGTTTAAAGCTCGCCTTTAGGATATCAATAGAGTCATCGGTGATTTCACTGCACATCGAAGTTCTCGTTGAGAGTCGCTCGAAGTAGAGTTTCTGTTGAAGAGCGATCAGCTTGTTGGAGACCTGAGAAGAGTTTGCATATTGAATCGAGCATTGAAAGGCTTCTAATGGGCTAATACTCGATATTTGAGTCACAGTTAGGTGGGCCGTGAATAATGCAGTTTGAGACTCGTTTGTGGAGGATAGAACACGAATAGACTTCCAACCCGATATCCAAATCATGCTCTCATGTTTCGTGACTTTTCTAGAGTAATCTAATATTCAGATAACCTTCAACACTGCGCATTTCTAGATACAATTCGCACAATGCATTCAGAATACGTATGAATGCTCAATAGATGAGCATTGCAGGAATTTTTGCCGAATTGCTTCACGCTCGTGAATATTCGTTGATGTCAGGCTGTACGATGTACATATGTTCTCTATAAAAATTTTCGCAGAGTGAGCCAAGAACGAACCCTTTCCCGTCTATTTACCAGCACTTTTTATCCGTACTCTTACCTTCTCTGCGTGTCTACCACAACAATATGTTTACACGTAAATATTTCCATCGTGCTTATTTATTTATTAGTGAAAAAGGTAGATATTGTAATGAGTAAGTGTGCAAACTTTCTCTCTCTTGAGTGCTCCGTCCCACTCCAGGTCCACTAGTCCTCCCGCCTTCGCAATTGCTTTCTTCACTCGACGAGCAAAGGCAATTGAGTCCTCTCCTTCCTGAAACATAAGTGAACAAATTAAATATTCAGCTTAATACTCCTGGCAGGCCGGGTAGAACCACCCAACCAAGGGGGTTAAGAAATGTTGGTAGTGATTGGTAAATCACGATCCAAACATGCCTCGAAAGGGGTCCCCGATTCACGTGCACACAACACGAGAATAGCCTCGCAACAGGCCGCTGATCATCTCAGGACAGGCTCTCGTTGCCCCTCAGGCATAGGGGTGGTCGAGACCGCCTTGCGTGTAGAAGGCCTAACACCTTTACCTTTTACCTTTTTACTCTTTTGTAAATTCAAGAAATCACTTTTGACGAAATTGGAATACAATATTTTACTTTTGTTGTTTGTCTCAGATGCGAAAACAACGATCCTCAATATACACTATTTGTTCATGGATACAAATCTCGATACACACCTTTGCGCTTCAACACATTGTTTTCATACTCTTTCATCCTCAATCTATGAGAATCCAGATCTAAAAGCAAACTGAAAAAGCCACAACATTGATGAAAAAACTATCTTTGACTTTATCAATAAGTTGCGACTGGTGGTCAATTTCGAAAAAAACAATACATCCCCCCAAGAAGATCGATACTCAGAATTCTGAAGTGCCAAAAAATCTCAATCTTTCTCTAATTAGAGTTATCTCAATCTTTCTCTAATTAGAGTAATCTCAATCTTTCTCTAATCAGAGTAATCTCACTCTTTCTCACCATTCTCGTCATTGGGGGCAGATACCACACATCGGCAGTGATCGCCCAACTTGTCATCATCATCCACATGTATTCACCGTACGACTGCTTGCTCGAGTTCCAGAATGCGTCGCCCAATCGGGAATCGTACTTCATCGCCACCGGGTAGATCGTCTCGCTGATCTGCAATCACATCCGGCCTGACGTTGAAACGATGCTATTATGTGCCTCCTTTTGCTTCGCCAACGACGAAATCCCTGTATAACATGATATTCTGCTCGGCCTAGCACAGCGCATATTCATTTTAAAGTGAAAGGACTCGTGTTTCCAGTCACTTTCACTTGGAGGCAAGTGAGCATGTTCACGTTGGGTTCTTTTTTCAATCCGAATAATTGAGTTCACCTCGAAGGATCCCTTCTTGAACATCATAACACTCGTGTTATTGATGCACGTTCCCTCGGGGAAGATGATGATGGGCAGTTTGGTTGGGTCCTCAACGTGCTCGCGCATTCTTAATTTATTAGTTTATTACTTTAAAAAAATATTTTGCAATTGTGTCATGAAAATACTGATCCTTCTTGAAAGTGCGATCACAGACGGGTTCAACTATGATGATTGTATTGCAATCCACCTATCGTTTTATTCACATGTCTTCATCTATCGTCACTGAGTACCATCTGCACATACACTCAGAGAAAAATTACTTCGTCGCATGCATGAAGTAATTAATTACTTCTGTGGAAAAAGGCTAGAACACCGATCGAAGTAATTGATTACTTCAAACACAGTTATAGTGTATTTCCACAGAAGTAATTAATTACTTCATGCATGCGACGAAGTAATTTTTCTCTGTGTGTACCTGTTTGACACGGCCATTCTGTCCTTTGCCTCGCTTCTCTCGAACCAAATGTGATGTTCAGCCTTGCTGAGTGACTTTTGGATGAATCCTGCAAATGATGCTGAACCTGTAGAACAATAATGAAATTAGTATTCAAATAACTAAAGCTATTTCTAACCATACTGAACAGTTGAATTGCCATATCAGCAATAAGATAACTGTTTCACTCCTTTAAGGGCATACAGGAGGATGCATCATGAGTGTAGAGATCTATGTAGTTACGACTTGGTCACTCCACTACTAGGAAATCGAAATGTCTGTATATCTGTCTGGAATTTTTCCGTTCGCTTGACGGACATTTTTTACGCATTTTCTTATATATCGTTTCACATTAGCGCTTTTTCGTGGATCCTTTTGCATATGATAACTGACCAGATTACATTTCAAATTTTATAAAAGATAATTCATCAAATCATAGCTAAGTGGGTTACGCGCTTGACCAGCGATCAGAGAGACGCAGGTTCGACCCCCATCTCGGGCAAACCTTTTGCCGCAGTTTCAGAAACCGTTCCAGCACGTTTTTGACTTGAAAAATCGAAAATGTCGAAAAGTTTCGAAACGATTCGGAGAGCGAAACCTAAACACATACCGGCTAGTTAGGTCTAACTAGGATTTCTGGATGAATCGCTAATGAAATGAATCGTGCAATGTACATTTTGCGAAACACAAAAAAATACAAACTCCATTGGATTTCTAAATGTAATGTGATTGTATCCACAATTGTGGCTTATTTGAAGTATTTTGTGATTTTTTCTACATATTCTTACTTACAAAATGCACATTCGCTTAAGGGATTATGATTAGCACACGTTAGCAGGATGTTGATGAATAAAGTATGGCGCTCAGTTGGAGAAATAGTCATACCATAGTAGTTCCGAGGAAATTGTAATTAACGTTGAAATAGATATAGATGCATAATAGCATATAATTTGAAATGAGTGCCCTCACCGAGAATGCCTCCCTGCTTCTGGCCGACCATTGCATAACAGTTGTCACACGAGAGAATCATGACGTCCATGGGCGAAGTGTGATTCGCCACACAGATTCCGCCCTGTGTCGCACGATTGTGACTGAAAGAGAATGGGATTTTCCCGCAACTGCATATATAAATATTTTTTTAAATTCAATTTACTTAGATTGCTTCGCTTCTTCTCAGTTGAAATGTCGCACCTTACGCTGCACAAAATAGTGGCATATGCAGTCAAAATGTCATATTATGAACAAAATGCTATAACTTATTATAAGTTATTATAACTTTTTATAACTTTTCATTTTAGTATGTTCCGGCCAACCTGAAACTCTGAATTTTTGAGAGACGACTCCATTCAACAATTAAACAACTTCTGCCAACGGATTTTCGAAATATTAGGTATGAAGAAAGTGATAGCCGATAATAATTTTAATTACGAAAAATTGAGTAGAGCCGGGAGCCCGAAATTCGAATTATTATCGGCTATAACTTTCTTCATTATTATTATTTCGAAAATCCGTTGTTTAGTTGTTTGATTCTTGAAATGAGTCGTCTCTGGGAAATTCAGGGTTTCAGGTTGGCTGGAATATACTGAAATGAAAAGTTATAAAAAGTTATAATAACATATAAGTTGTAGCATTTTGTTACAGTATGTCATTTTATCTGTATTGGAATATAGAAAATATTGGCACTGTTTTCATTTTCTCACTCTACTCCTGACACATCTGGGCTGTAAATTTCAATAGCGAGGGGCAGAAAGATGGGGCATGTTGAATATACCATGTTTTTTTCTAATGTAAACAATTATTGAGAGCACAAAATCAACATTTTGGGAATGGAGGTTCAGATCAAGAATTCTCCATCAATAAACTGACCGATCGTGGAAATTGACGATGCTTGAGAAAGAGCGAGAGAAGATTCGCATAGAAGTGAGCATCGCTCGTCTGTTCAGCCACTTCTTTACTCTGCAAAACATATTTTCCGCATGTCTACTTACTTCCTTATTATAATTTGCAAAGTGTAGAGTCAAACAATAACAAGAATAATTAAAGTGAACATGCTAAGTAAAATTCAATATAGATAAGATAATTCATTTGCAGGTAATCGAGCGTGTTCACTTTGTGTCCTGGTCCTAGTGACCATTTCCTCGCAAATAGTGTGTACTCACGCTTTGTTGGGTACGTATCCAACGGCCGATGTGATGAATACCATACTGGCCATGCCAACACAGAAGAGACAGACGCGAATTGGGACGAGAATGAGATAGCGGAAGTAGAAACCAAGAATCCACAAGATTGTCAGCTTCGGGCTGCAAGCTTTGCCGGTTGAATTTACTCTACCAATAAAATTCTTTATTTTGCAGAGTGGAGGAGCTCAAATTGTGCCTCGAAGATAAATTTAAAATGATACATTCACTGGTGTTTACGCTCGTTCCATACCTCGGTATCTATCTTTTTTCAACTTGCGCTATCGTCTTCCTTAGTGTGTGTTATAAACGGGACGTTGTATTATTTCGGACGAGTTGTTTGTGAATTGTTATTATTTTATTTCGTTTCATATGTTTTCTGATAGACTCCCTAGTGCAATGAAGATAACATGAATAGATCCATTTCCCTATTGAATGGCAAATGTTTCGTCTTAGAGCCAAAGTACATTGATCTTGGTGGAACAGCCGTATTTCGATGCACACTCAAGTGATTTCCGTGCACTTCTCGACTCTCTGATCTATTTCGTCTCACGTTGTGTCGTATTTCTGCAGTTGTGATACCCGGCTCTTCTCCCTCCATTCTTTCCGCCCTCTCTCTCTCTCGCACTCATTAACCTGGCTTCGAGCGCTGATCGTACTTTGCCCTCGAGCGCCGTTTCATTGCGCTTACGCGATAAGACGAAGGACAAAGTGCTAATAATGTAACGTCTGAGCTCGCATATTGTGATCTCACCTAATGTGCATGAAGGTGTACTTCGTCCGAGAGAGTAAATTCCACGAAGGAAGTTGCTCGGCGCTGAATCGACTCGTCACATTATCCTCGATTATCGATTCGATTCCGGCCTCAAATAGAGTGGTTGGGTATTACAAGTTTGCAGTCGCTCGTACAATATAAAAAAGGCAACCGGCTAGGCACACGCTCGGCTCACAAGAGAGATAAAGAGACGAAATATTCAAGAGAGTACAAACACCATTAGTCTATTTCATGAACGTTTCATTTGCAAATTGCACCTCCACAAAGACTGTTTCGGTACCGGGATTGAATAGGGGTGAAATTAACGCAAAAAATGATTACTAGAATTTTTATTCTAATACGCTCTCTATTTTTAAAAAGTAAATTGTGCTTTGTAACTAAAGCTCGAAGGTCATCTACGCCGATCAGATTAGCAATCGCGCGATAGAAAGCGATTAGAGCATTGTGGCTACGCACGAGTTTATTCCTTTGATAAACGCGTGAACAACCTCTGATATCGGGAGAAACGTGGTTTGAAAAGTGGACACACTTCTATTCGACATGTTTCGTGATGAAACTAATCACTGTGACTTTGGAGAAGATAATAGATAGTAAGTACGCTAATTTTTAAATGTAATTTACCGAAATGAAATCGAGGGAGTCATCGACTAGAACGCTAACGGTCGACTTCTTCTTTAGTACATCCTGTCCCAATAGTTTGGAGTCGATCAATTCGGAGTGTTCGCGCTTGATGATCCCTGAAATCGAGGGAACATTTGAAAACAACCGACGATTTGAGAGGGGTGAGAGAGAGAGATGGACAGTTGCCGATTCTTCCCTTTCGAATTGCGTGCAAAACGACGGGAAATGAGTGTGGTAAACAGGAGGAACTTTGAGTTTTGCACACAATCGATGAATTCTCTTTATCATCCAATGCTTGATACACTTTTTGACGGATCTGTAATCGCCCTTTTTTAATGTGTATAAAGCAAAAGTGTTCCTATTTCCACGTATGGCACCTCAAAAGAAATGTGAGCAACATGGTATCAGGTTTACGCACCAATAAACAACTCTCGAGGAAACGGCGATATTTTTCACGTACTTGGAAATGTAAGATATCATTTCCCCAATGAATGTCAGCCAGGGGTGTGCGGCAAGTGCTGTAAGTTAATTGCTACTTTTTCAAATAAACTTGTATCATCTCAATTTAATTTTTTACGAGTTGTTGCACGGTTATTTGAATCGTTCGATACCTCTAAGGTTATGTTTCCAGTGAAGACATACTAGATATATTTGTATGTCTTGATTGACGCTTGCTGAAAACGTCAATCGGCATGTTTCCGCAATTTTCGGCAATTGAGAACACACATAAATCTAAAAACCCGTTGGAGGAAACATGACTTTAAGGATATCAAACGATTCGTATGACTGATCTGCAACTCGTAAAAAATATACTGAGATGAGAAATTTTATTTGAAAAAAGTTACAATTGATTTAGTGCACTTTTTCGAAATTGATTGCCGCACACATGTCAGGCAAATGAAAAAGATCATGCTGCTTACTTATCCTTCTAACTATGTATCAGATTATTGAATGACTCACTCAAATCACTGGAAGAGTGTCTCTTCCGAATGGGCGCCGGTTGTTCTTCGGCCGTTTCCTCTCTTGTCTCCCCCACTGATTCCGATACTTGTTCCTCGCTCTCTGACACGTCAGATCCCCACTGAAAATGGAATCATTTCGCGAAGTAAGCCGTTGTATCAAACTATACCAAATCAATTGACTCTGTCAATTAAACTATTCAAGTAAATTAACCGCCTATAGTCGTATATTATTGCTAAACAACGATTTTGTCTACGATTAATGCGTATGCTGTAACAAATCCGTGGAAAAGAAGGTTTAGATCAGTTTTATCTAGATTCTCACTATACTCAACAAAATGATAACCGTGTATTCCCTCTTCAAACGATTAGAGAGAATCAAAGGAGACGTATTTGCTATTGATAGCGACCGAGCGGGCGAAATAATCATACATATTGCCGTTTTGTTGTATATGTCCAGTTATTGCAATTAGTCTTAATTATCAAAAGATCTATCATTCATTTTTCAAAATTAAAACAATCTTGTTCGAACAAAGCTCACTTCGAAAATGGCGATGAGAAGATGGGCGATTCTCTTGCGAATGCCAAGCGTGAGTCCCGTGGCAGAGAGAAAGATGACTAGAAGAACGATTGAGAAGATGAAGGGAAGATAGAAGAGAGAAGCTAGACCAACCACGAATTGTAAAAGCATCGCGGATGCTGCAATCGTGGACTGTCGACAGTAAACTATTATTGTAACAAGTAAATCACGCCCAGACGCACGTTGAAAGTGTTAGATGAAGGGGATTGTGACCACTCAAAATGCAGTGAAAATAGGTGTGTGACAAGATACGTCGTGAAAGAAAGAGAGAGAGAGAGAGAGAGAGAGAGAGAGAGAGGGGGGTTGTTTGGCGCGGGAAGATTGCGAGGAAAAGGTCCGGGAGGAGTGATTGATGCAATCGATTCGTCTGTCAGGCTGAACGGGCGGGAAATGAATGGAAGGGGCGATGAGGGCAAGCCACTACTGCTACTGAGCCGGTTCGGTTAGGGTGTACCCGCTAACTGATCGTGGGCGCATTTTGCTTGAACGGGGAATAGGTAGTGGGTGATCGCTGTTTACGCTTTTCAAGTGCTTTTTAACCTTACGAGCAATCAACAAGATCTGATCACAATGGTTTTAGTGAGTGTGAGAGAGGCAAAATGGCAGCATATGAAAGAGAGGGAGAAAGCGACTGAGAGGAGGGAAGAGCGGAGGGCGACTACAAACTATGGGTGAGAGAGAGAGAGTGTTTGTGTGAGAGAGATGGAAAGTGAGAGAGAGAGAGAGTGGCGAGGGAGGGAAGAGTGCATCACATTTTGACCCATCATTGGCGTCTTTCGCTTTCACTCCTCACTCAGCCGCCGTATTAAATTCCTCCGAGGTTGGGTGGCAGACAGAGAGAAATAGTGCGAGAAAACGAGAGAATTAGAGAGTGATCTACCTCTTCTCCCTTGAGCTCGAGGATGGGGGGCAGCGAGAGAGCGGGCAAAAGTGAGAGATGCAGAGAAAAAGGAGGAGACTCCTTCCTCAAGGAGTCGTCTAGTCTAGATGTCGGAGGCAGAGGGCAAATCGAACAAAACATGAGTGGGAACTGGCCGGATACAATTTTGTAAAAAAAACAACTAGAACAGCTATTGTTAGATTAGACAACTATTTATATAATACTAATGTGAATAGTTAGTTATTCGACTTTTTCGATAACACAAAAGGCAAGGTATCCTCGGGCAGCGAGTTTCCTTTTCCTCTCCCCTGCCTTTTCCCATCCTCTCTCTCATTCGCTCTCTCACTTTTCCCTTCTCTCTCACACACTATCGTCTTCTCTCGCTTGCGTTGTTTCCCATGTACTGTCTCGGATCGGAGAGGGGAAAGCTGTTTTCCATGGATTTTCTTGAAAGGTCAGTTCGGAGGCATTTAATACGGCGGCAGAATTCATGGCTCTCTCTTTGCGTTTCGTTAGTTTGACTCGTCATCAGAAGCCATAAACGGTTTATCTCTCGGATGAGAAGCGGCATGTGAGATATGGAGAGGGAAGCAAAGCGTCGTCTAGAAGAGATCGAAGAACGGGAAGATCATGGATGAGGTTATGATGATCGAAATTTATGATCGAGCCTTTCCGTTTATCAGCGGAGCAGTCTCCGAATAGTCGGAGAGCACGAAGTACGGTAGACGACCCTCGTTCTGCAATCGATAAGTGATGATTTAGTCCGTGAAAAATAATAATATTAGGTGAGAGTTAAAGAAGATTATTCAATTTGGGGCGCTTTGTTGCATATAAATATTGCACAACCTGGAGATATTGCCTCCCACTGAGTGAGCAAGCAAAATCGAAATCAAGAGATAGTGAGAGTTGCTCAAGAATTTTGTGTACCTCCTTTTGTTCCTGATTTCTGGCTGTTCCCGGGAACATGCCCAGGAACAACAAGAACACTGAAACATTGTCTCTATGTTCGGAATAGGACTGACTCATTGTGCACTATCTCGATGTGTACTCGGAATCGTAACCCTGCAACACCAAAACAAGATAATCACGGATTTTTCTTACATTCGAATTGAAGATACCTCAGACCATGCCCTGTCGAACTATGTCGACACAAATGTGATTGCGCTATTTTTCGCTGAGAACCAGTTGAAAAAAAATATAATTGTCTCACTGAGTTCTTCATGGTCTTTCTCAGCTTGCTGATGGTTAGTCCACAGAAGATGGCACAGTGGACCACCTCAAGTACAAATCAGTTCAACGAATTTGAGAAATAATCACGCAATATTTTATTGCATATTAGGCAGGTCAACCCATCAGAAAGGGCTTTGGGGGTAAGTGAGCGTTCACCATAGAGAGAGAGAGTTCTCACTTAGCTCTCCGTCTCGCCCTGAACCATATTGTAAATTTATTCTATGCTCTGTTCGATTACCGGGGGCGTCCCGCCCATGCCTCACCAAGGTGCCCAACTGAGCAAAGATTGGTGTTGGTGTAACCACGAATGTATCAAGATCCGAATGAGAGATTGGGCCCACCAGATGGAACTGGCCTATTCCCGCTAGCCGTAGCGGAGCCTCTCTTGGGAGCCTAGATACCATAGTCATGTTTTAGTTGTAGCACAGAGATAGCTAGATATATTGTTGTAAAACGAATCAAATATGTGAAATGGGACCGTGAAGACGATAATGAGTCCGAGCATGATACAGATGAGAATGAGGACGAAAGTGAGCAGAGCCGGATTGGGATCTGTGGTAGATGCCGAAAGATGCATATTGGTAGAGTTCTACAAATATTTCAATGACAGATAGTAATTTTGACAGGTATCACGAGAGATTGCAGGAAAACACCCCTTCGGGGAACATCTTTCAAAAAAGTATTTTTGATTTCGATTAAACTTTTATGTAGAAGTACTCTGGGGACGAGAATTCCATCAATCCTGATCCCAGGTCGCAGAACCGGCTTTTAGTAATTTTCAGGTTCCAAAGCCGGAATCGACGTAACTTTGTTCAAAATGCTACCAAGCTGTTCTTGGGCTCAAGATGTTCGTAAAACTATGCTCTACATTTTCTCTGTTAGCACATTTTCTTCAAAGAGTGAACTACGAACGGTAAAATTGAAAATCCAATAATAATTTTTGAAAAATTTTGAAATCTTTTTTCGATTAGAGATTGCGCAGAATTTGAAGGCAGAATATAAAAGAGCAAGTCAATATTAGTCATATATCATTAAAAAAATAAAAAAAATAATAAGAAAGATGCGTTCACATACTCGAAAAATCGGGTTGAATCTCGGGATACTGCGATTTTTCAGAACAAATATTTCTGAAATCCCGAGTTTCGATTCCAAACTCATTGAAATATACTATAAATTGGTGAAAACCATGAAATGATGTATCCCAAAAAGTTTTAGCATCATATTACAGAAACTGCGAAAACATATTTAAAAAATCGAATTTTTCGTTGAAGAAATTTTTTTAAACAAATTTATCAGAAAACGATTAGAAGAGTCTAATAGATTTACTCCAATATAGAATGATCATTTTCAGAAGGATTACTTACTTCTACTTATACAAGTCCTCATTCGTAATGTATTTTCATACTCGTTGATAAATTTTTTATCATTTTTCCTAAAATACAGGAGGGGACATTTTGAATTTAAACAACAAAAAATTGATCAATACACTTTTTCCGAATCAGCGACGTCCCTTTATAAAATTATGCCACTCATATTATGAGATTTATTAATAATATATTTTTTTTCGTTAAAAATATCGATTTGTAAAAAGTTTTCGCAGCTCAAACGTTTTGGGATACATCATTTCATGGGTTACACCGATTTATAGTATATTTCAATGAGTTTGGAATGGAAACTCGGGTTTTCAGAAATATTTGTTCTGAAAAATCGCAGTATCCCGAGATTCTACCCGATTTTTCGGGTCTGTAAACACACCTTTCTTATCAATTTTATTTTTAATATGACTAATATTGACTTGGTCTTTAATATTCCGCTTTCAAATTCTGCGCAATTTCTAATCGAAAAAGACTAAAATGATGTATTATTGGATTTTCAATTTTACCGTTCGTAGTTCACACTTTGAAGTAAATGTGCTAACAGAGAAAATTCAGAGCATATATTTACGAACATTTTGAGCCCAAGAACAGCTTGGTAGCATTTTGAACAAAGTTACGTCGATTCCGGCTTTGGAACCGGAAAATTACTAAAAGCCGGTTCTGCGACCTGGGACCAGGATTGATGGAATTCTCGTCCCCAGAGTACTTCCACATAAATGTTTTATCGAAATCGAAAATGTTTTTTGAAAGTTGTTCTCGGCGTCATGCATTCTCTCGTGGTACCTGTCTTATAATAAGGACATTCCATTATACTTCATGTTGCTGAAATGATTGGAGTAATTGATTGACATATGTCTGGGAATGTTGTGCTTTTAACAAATTAATTGGGAGGGAAAGTAGGAAAATCTTTTGCTATCATTGGATTTTAGCCGACAAAAATAGGCTTGCGTGCTCCGTCAAGCAATGTATTCAAAATAGTGTAATATATGTGTAAGAAACAAGTGAATCATGAGGAGAATGATTCATTAGAGAAATTATGGGCGTGCACAATTTAGCTGTCCAGACAAACCAGTGGGAGAGATTTCGCCCTCTGCTCTCAACTTTAAATACTATCTAGACGAGAGAGTCATATGCTAATTGAGAAAAAATATTTTTAAATTGCTCCTGAACTTCGTCTTATATGCAAAAAAATCTACCTGTAGGTAAAAACGTATGAATATATTTATACATACGACGTTCAGGAGCCATATATAACATTCGTTTTTTTTTATGTTTTCGCTCTATTTACAGCAAAGAAAAATGGCAGAAAAGGGAGCGGCGATTGGCTGTTATTATCTTGATTCTGAGATGCTTTGCGCATCACAACACACTTGCATAGTGAGGTGTGAAGGCAGTCTTGATTTGTAGTTGTTTTTTCTTGTTTAAAAAAAGAGCCTAATGTAATAATAATAATAATAATAATAATAATGTATAGCAGATCGATGTAGCATCTCACGAATATGACACTACAAATATGATACATATTTGTATTGCAGATAAGAACATCTAAGACTACTATTGAAGTAGGGTCATTCAAGCTCGATTTATTTATTTTTGAAAAAAAGAAATATGTCGAGATTGACAAACCCTACTTCATTTTTGTTATGGTGCGTGCCTGTCTGTTGTTTCATTCTGTATGAACGAGCGGAATGGGATATCACTGTAGGACAATACCGTGTGAGTATATAATACCTTGAGCGACTGATGCTTGTCGATGGAGTTGCGGAACGACGGATTGCGTGAAGTATTCGAGAATGCGAATCTCGCACAGTAAACCCGCAGAGTGCACTGGGAAATGCTGAAATGGGAAGAGAACTGATGGATTTGATGTGATGTGAGGCGAGAAAATGTAGGGGTTGTGAAAGGATGTAAAAATGATGGACTGAATGAGGGCTCGTAATGAAAGGTTGGCGCGAAATATTTATGATGTGCGTTAGAGAAGACGGAGACAATGGGACAAGGGAAGATGTTTATGATGTTTCGGCCGTTTGCACGTAGTGTAGTAATGTAATTGATTTGAACAACTAAAAAAATTATTAATCTATTAGGAACGTCTGTGATTCTAGGGAATCAAGGGAGAGGGGTGGGGGAGGAATGGAGAGACTCACGAAGCGAGAAGGAGGATGATGACGTAATCGTTGCTCCTGGTGATTCGCATTCCTCGTTTTGTCTCTCAGAGTCGTTCTTCCTTCCACTAAATTCTCTCCCTTCTAGTTTGCAACGACGAGAGAAACGAACAGAAGAAGCGGAAATTTTAACGCAAAGTTTTCTCAAGTCTTCTTTTTTGTAAAACGTTACTCAATTTTTAGGTTTTGAATAGTATGTTAGTGACGATAATATCGTAAGAAGTGAATAGAGATTACCTAATTTAATAATATATATAAAGTCGTAAATCGGTAGTCAATGGCAGTAGGGAGCAAGGAACAATTTGGACTAAAAGCTTCGAAACATGAGTGATTCTACGAATGCTCTCTACCTAATGGAGCGCTGTGGCGAAAAAGAAACAGTAGCAAACAATGGAATAGAGTATGGAGTAAGGCGAAAATCGGGAGTGTAATGCCTCTCTGAGATGAGAAAATGGGTAGGAACACTCATATAATCGGATATGAGGGAGAAGAAGAGAAGAGAGAGGAGGTATTTGATGTACTTGGATATATCATAGTAAAATGAGATAATGAGTGCTCCTGATGAGGAACGAAGAGTATTGTGAAAGACTCCTCGGTTAGAGTGAGTAGATGCCCTCGTGCCTTCAATAGAGGAAACCAGATGAATAGATGAATGAAAAGCGGAAGGAGGAGCGAAAGAGGGAGAAGAAGAAGAAGAAGAAGAAGATAGAGAAGGTGCGATCTATCAGAATCCCTTCTCGGATTATGTGGGCTATACACTCTCATCCCTCCTTTTCCTCTTAGAATCAAGCATGATTAGAGCAGAACTCACTTGCAATCTATTGCATGTTATATTGCGAACTAAAACACGATCGCATTTGATTTGTTCGCTCATTATCTATAATATTTCTCAAAAGAAAACAATTTGGTGGGACTATACGGCCAGTGCAGAATAGGCCAGATGTCTAAATGGTTTGCGTCGTTGGTTCAGTGGTAGAATGCTCGCCTGCCACGCGGGCGGCAAGGGTTTGATTCCCGGCGGATGCACCATTTTATCGGAATGGTTATTTGGTATAATGCATAATGGGAAAGAGCATTTTTTGGATGAATCTATTCAGTGGCATCATTGTCAGAATGTGAGTGTGTGGAATGAATATCCAGAGAAGAGGGGATGATGGGGGGGGGCGCCTATTAGTGTACATGTCTATCAGGGCTGTGCATTTTCAGTTTAACGATTTTTCGGATTTTACGATTTTACGATTTTTTTCGTAAAAATTTAAGAGACCTGATAGGTAAGGATGGACCATCCCCGGGCATCGCCGCCAGGATTTTTGATTCAGGCTCCCATATTTTTCTGGGGATAGGTCCCGCACTGAGTAGTAACATACCGTTTCTAGAATTTATCTTTGCCTCAAACCCGGCTCGTGTAAGGCACTAAAATGTGAAAAATGTCAATTTTTCAACTTTTTAACGCGGAAAGCTAGAATCAAAATGCCATTATTCACATTTTAGTGCTTTACACGAGCCGGGTTTGAGGCAAAGACAAATTCTGGAAACGGTATGTCACTGCTCACATGGGAATGACCGGAAGACACATATCCCGATCTCCATGAAAATTTTACAGTAGAATCAGCGCAAAATTCTATCCGGAAAACTGGTTTCAAAAACTGCCAAATGACATTTTGAAATTTCCGACCCTCATGAAAAATCGATATTTAGGTGTAAAATACGTCAAAATAAAAATTCAAAAAATCATTAACCTATCAAGATATCTGATATAAAACATTTGCAATAATATCAGAGAAACTAAATAGGCAATTCCGAAAAGAACTTATCCGGTATCATAAGACTATTGAGAAGAGAATCATACATAGCGAGGATCGGAATAAGTTCTTTCGTTTTATGAAGCAGTGCACCAACAAACCTAAGGGAGTTGAAGGCCTGAAAAAGAATGATGGAACTTTAGTGATGGACGACCATGGAAAAGCAAATGTACTCGCAGAAACCTTTGCGAGTGTATTCACCACTGATAATGGAACTCTACCTAGAACACATACTCTAGCCAACTTAGGTAATTACAATGAACCTTCCTTTTTAAGGCACGAGATCTGTTTACTAATTGAAAGGTGGAAACGCTCTAGCTGTAGAACCCCAGAGAACATTGACTTAGGATATATCAAGAAGATAGCTGTTCCAATATCTGAACCACTCGAAATTATCTTCCGCCTTTCATACGAATCAGGCATTGTCCCGTCTTTATGAAAACATTCCATTGTAACTCCAGTTAAGAAATCCCCTCCTTTCTCTGACCCTCTAAACTATAGACCTATTTCAATCACATCACTACTCTGCAGAGTCTTTGAAAGGCTCCTGTGTAAGCGGATCATAGAACATTGTGAAAGCCTAGATATATTCCCTGATGAACAATATGGGTTCCGAAAGAAACGCTCACGCAAGCTTCAGATGCTAGACGCTCTGGAAAATTGGACAGCGTCGATTAGTGATGGTGAACCTGTAGATGTAATCTATTTCGACTTCGCGAAGGCTTTTGATAGAGTATCTCACCCGAAACTAAAGCACAAACTTGGAACAATCGGTCTATCACTTAAAACAATTGATTGGATTACATGCTATCTAGAAAATAGAACCTTCCAAGTCAGAGTACGTGAGAAACTGTCGTCAGCATTCCCAGTTACAAGCGGCGTCCCGCAAGGTTCGGTATTAGGTCCACTTCTATTTTTGATTTACACATCTGAAATCCCCTTCCTAGCCCAGAAAAATGGTGTCGTTGCACGAATGTACGCAGATGCTATCAAAATATACCGCCCTTTTAAAAGAGTTGACACAACTACTCCATTACAAATCGCAATTGATACCATTGTAAGTTGGTCTGAAGAGTGGCAGCTACCATTAGCTGCACATAAATGCAACTCATTACATTTAGGTAGAGCAAATGCGAAGAATAAATACAAAATAGGCAATACTATACTAGTACAGAAACTAGTAATGAAAGATCTCGGTTTCATAATCGGAAAATCACTCACATTTTCCGAACATTGCAAGACAATTGCTCAGAAAAGTTTAACCGCGTGCCATATCATTCTCAGAGCTCTACGTACCAATAACGCTGAAATACTCCTCAAAGCATACTCTATTTACATCCGACCCATCCTAGAGAGCGCCTCTATGGTTTTCAACCCATACTTAGTACGTGACAAAGAAATTCTTGAAAAATGTTCAGAATTATTTCACTAGACGACTGTTCATGAGATGCCACAAATCAACCTGGCAAACAATGCCGAACTTCCCCAATAAATACACAGTTAGGTCTCATCTCATTAGAAAAGCGCAGAGAGGAAATTGACCTGAAGACAGCCAGAAATCTCCTGAGAGGCAAATACAAAATATCAAAAAAGACACCACACCACTTTAGATATTACTTCACTCGTAATGGGATAAATATCACTAACGCTAGTTCCACTTCAAACTACAGGCATCATAGTTTCTTCCCCAGAGCGGCAAGGCTTTTAGTGAAGTCCAGAGAGTTAATCAGTTTCGCTGAGTGACTAGTTGTTTGATTGTCATTGTCTTCCTACTGAATTTGTTTTTAATTTATTTTAATTTTGTACCGCGTTTCCTTGTGATCGCATAAATATATATATATATACCCTGATAGAATTTTGAGCTGATTCTACTGTAAAATTTCATGGAGATCGGGATATGTGTCTTCCGGTCATTCCCTTGTCAGTGCGGGACCTATCCCCAGAGGGGCCTTAATCAAAAATCCTGGCGGCGATGTCCGGGGATGGTCGATCCTTACCTATCCGGTCTCTTAAAGTTGCAGAATTTAACGATTTATTTCGTAAAATTTGTAAAAGTTTCCTATGAAAATATTAAGATTTTTTGGTAAATATCGCACTCCACTTGGAATTTGTCAACAATTTTTTTTGGAATTTATAAAAATATCATTTGAAAAGTTCCCGTTTTCGTTGTTATTTGTCTGTTTATTGTTTTCTAGTTCAGCGATCGGAGTGACTAGTTTTAGCCCTGTGTGGACGCCGTCGGCATCTGGAGCATTGTCGCTTTTGCCGAGGGGGACGGTCTGAGAGGGGCGTGGCTGAGAGGAGGTGGTCTGAGAGGGGCGTGGCTGAGAGCAGGAGGTCTGAGAGGGGCGTGGCTGAGAGGAGGAGGTCTGAGAGGAGCGTCTGAGAGGGGCGTGGCTGAGAGGAGGATAGGTAAGGATCGACCATCCTCTGTCCGGGGATGGTCGATCCTTACCTATCCGGTCTCTTAAAGTTGCAGAATTTAACGATTTATTTCGTAAAATTTGTAAAAGTTTCCTATGAAAATATTAAGATTTTTTGGTAAATATCGCACTCCACTTGGAATTTGTCAACAATTTTTTTTGGAATTTATAAAAATATCATGTGAAAAGTTCCCGTTTTCGTTGTTATTTGTCTGTTTATTGTTTTCTAGTTCAGCGATCGGAGTGACTAGTTTTAGCCCTGTGTGGACGCCGTCGGCATCTGGAGCAGCGTCGCTTTTGCCGAGGGGGAGGGTCTGAGAGGGGCGTGGCTGAGAGGAGGAGGTCTGAGAGGGGCGTGGCTGAGAGGAGGAGGTCTGAGAGGAGCGTGGCTGAGAGGAGGAGGTCTGAGAGGGGCGTGGCTGAGAGGAGGAGGTCTGAGAGGAGCGTGGCTGAGAGGAGGAGGTCTGAGAGGGGCGTGGCTGAGAGGAGGAGGTCCGAGAGGGGCGTGGCTGAGAGGAGGAGGTCTGAGAGGGCGTGGCTGAGAGGAGGAGGTCTGAGAGGGGCGTGGCTGAGAGGAGGAGGTCTGAGAAGGGCGTGGCTGAGAGGAGGTGGTCTGAGAGGGGCGTGGCTGAGAGCAGGAGGTCTGAGAGGGGCGTGGCTGAGAGGAGGAGGTCTGAGAGGAGCGTGGCTGAGAGGAGGAGGTCTGAGAGGGGCGTGGCTGAGAGGAGGAGGTCTGAGAGGAGCGTGGCTGAGAGGAGGAGGTCTGAGAGGGGCGTGGCTGAGAGGAGGAGGTCTGAGAGGGGCGTGGCTGAGAGGAGGAGGTCTGAGAGGGGCGTGGTTGAGAGGAGGAGGTCTGAGAGGAGCGTGGCTGAGAGGAGGAGGTCTGAGAGGAGCGTGGCTGAGAGGAGGAGGTCTGAGAGGGGCGTGGCTGAGAGGAGGAGGTCTGAGAGGAGCGTGGCTGAGAGGAGGAGGTCTGAGAGGGGCGTGGCTGAGAGGAGGAGGTCTGAGAGGGGCGTGGCTGAGAGGAGGAGGTCTGAGAGGAGCGTGGCTGAGAGGGGGAGGGTCTGAGAGGGGCGTGGCTGAGAGGAGGAGGTCTGAGAGGGGCGTGGCTGAGAGAAGGAGGTCCGAGAGGGGCGTGGTTGAGAGGAGGAGGTCTGAGAGGAGCGTGGCTGAGAGGGGGAGGGTCTGAGAGGAGCGTGGCTGAGAGGAGGAGGTCTGAGAGGAGCGTGGCTGAGAGGGGGAGGGTCTGAGAGGGGCGTGGCTGAGAGGAGGAGGTCTGAGAGGGGCGTGGCTGAGAGGAGGAGGTCTGAGAGGGGCGTGGCTGAGAGGAGGAGGTCTGAGAGGGGCGTGGCTGAGAGGAGGAGGTCTGAGAGGAGCGTGGCTGAGAGGAGGAGGTCTGAGAGGGGCGTGATTGAGAGGAGGTCTGAGAGGAGCGTGGCTGAGAGGAGGAGGTCTGAGAGGAGCGTGGCTGAGAGGGGGAGGGTCTGAGAGGGGCGTGGCTGAGAGGAGGAGGTCTGAGAGGGGCGTGGCTGAGAGGAGGAGGTCTGAGAGGGGCGTGGTTGAGAGGAGGTCTGAGAGGAGCGTGGCTGAGAGGAGGAGGTCTGAGAGGAGCGTGGCTGAGAGGAGGAGGTCTGAGAGGGGCGTGATTGAGAGGAGGTCTGAGAGGAGCGTGGCTGAGAGGAGGAGGTCTGAGAGGAGCGTGGCTGAGAGGAGGAGGTCTGAGAGGAGCGTGGCTGAGAGGAGGAGGTCTGAGAGGAGCGTGGCTGAGAGGAGGAGGTCTGAGAGGGGCGTGGCTGAGAGGAGGAGGTCTGAGAGGAGCGTGGCTGAGAGGGGGAGGGTCTGAGAGGAGCGTGGCTGAGAGGGGGAGGGTCTGAGAGGGGCGTGGCTGAGAGAAGGAGGTCCGAGAGGGGCGTGGTTGAGAGGAGGAGGTCTGAGAGGAGCGTGGCTGAGAGGGGGAGGGTCTGAGAGGGGCGTGGCTGAGAGGAGGAGGTCTGAGAGGGGCGTGGTTGAGAGGAGGAGGTCTGAGAGGAGCGTGGCTGAGAGGAGGAGGTCTGAGAGGAGCGTGGCTGAGAGGAGGAGGTCTGAGAGGGGCGTGGCTGAGAGCAGGAGGTCTGAGAGGGGCGTGGCTGAGAGGAGGAGGTCTGAGAGGGGCGTGGCTGAGAGGAGGAGGTCTGAGAGGGGCGTGGCTGAGAGGAGGAGGTCTGAGAGGGGCGTGGCTGAGAGGAGGAGGTCTGAGAGGAGCGTGGCTGAGAGGAGGAGGTCTGAGAGGGGCGTGGCTGAGAGGAGGAGGTCTGAGAGGAGCGTGGCTGAGAGGAGGAGGTCTGAGAGGGGCGTGGCTGAGAGGAGGAGGTCTGAGAGGGGCGTGGCTGAGAGGAGGAGGTCTGAGAGGGGCGTGGTTGAGAGGAGGAGGTCTGAGAGGAGCGTGGCTGAGAGGAGGAGGTCTGAGAGGAGCGTGGCTGAGAGGAGGAGGTCTGAGAGGGGCGTGGCTGAGAGGAGGAGGTCTGAGAGGAGCGTGGCTGAGAGGAGGAGGTCTGAGAGAGGCGTGGTTGAGAGGAGGAGGTCTGAGAGGGGCGTGGCTGAGAGGAGGAGGTCTGAGAGGAGCGTGGCTGAGAGGGGGAGGGTCTGAGAGGAGCGTGGCTGAGAGGAGGAGGTCTGAGAGGAGCGTGGCTGAGAGGGGGAGGGTCTGAGAGGGGCGTGGCTGAGAGGAGGAGGTCTGAGAGGGGCGTGGCTGAGAGGAGGAGGTCTGAGAGGGGCGTGGCTGAGAGGAGGAGGTCTGAGAGGAGCGTGGCTGAGAGGGGGAGGGTCTGAGAGGAGCGTGGCTGAGAGGGGGAGGGTCTGAGAGGGGCGTGGCTGAGAGAAGGAGGTCCGAGAGGGGCGTGGTTGAGAGGAGGAGGTCTGAGAGGAGCGTGGCTGAGAGGAGGAGGTCTGAGAGGGGCGTGGTTGAGAGGAGGTCTGAGAGGAGCGTGGCTGAGAGGAGGAGGTCTGAGAGGGGCGTGGCTGAGAGAAGGAGGTCCGAGAGGGGCGTGGTTGAGAGGAGGAGGTCTGAGAGGAGCGTGGCTGAGAGGGGGAGGGTCTGAGAGGAGCGTGGCTGAGAGGAGGAGGTCTGAGAGGGGCGTGGCTGAGAGGAGGAGGTCTGAGAGGGGCGTGGCTGAGAGGAGGAGGTCTGAGAGGGGCGTGATTGAGAGGAGGTCTGAGAGGAGCGTGGCTGAGAGGAGGAGGTCCGAGAGGGGCGTGGCTGAGAGGAGGAGGTCTGAGAGGAGCGTGGCTGAGAGGAGGAGGTCCGAGAGGGGCGTGGCTGAGAGGAGGAGGTCTGAGAGGGGCGTGGTTGAGAGGAGGTCTGAGAGGAGCGTGGCTGAGAGGAGGAGGTCTGAGAGGGGCGTGGTTGAGAGGAGGTCTGAGAGGAGCGTGGCTGAGAGGAGGAGGTCTGAGAGGAGCGTGGCTGAGAGGAGGAGGTCTGAGAGGGGCGTGATTGAGAGGAGGTCTGAGAGGAGCGTGGCTGAGAGGAGGAGGTCTGAGAGGGGCGTGATTGAGAGGAGGTCTGAGAGGAGCGTGGCTGAGAGGAGGAGGTCTGAGAGGAGCGTGGCTGAGAGGAGGAGGTCTGAGAGGAGCGTGGCTGAGAGGAGGAGGTCTGAGAGGGGCGTGGCTGAGAGGAGGAGGTCTGAGAGGGGCGTGGTTGAGAGGGGGAGGTCTGAGAGGGGCGTGGCTGAGAGGAGGAGGTCTGAGAAGGGCGTGGTTGAGAGGAGGAGGTCTGAGAGGAGCGTGGCTGAGAGGAGGAGGTCTGAGAGGAGCGTGGCTGAGAGGAGGAGGTCTGAGAGGAGCGTGGCTGAGAGGAGGAGGTCTGAGAGGGGCGTGGCTGAGAGGAGGAGGTCTGAGAGGGGCGTGGTTGAGAGGGGGAGGTCTGAGAGGGGCGTGGCTGAGAGGAGGAGGTCTGAGAGGGGCGTGGTTGAGAGGAGGAGGTCTGAGAGGAGCGTGGCTGAGAGGAGGAGGTCTGAGAGGGGCGTGGCTGAGAGGAGGAGGTCTGAGAGGGGCGTGGCTGAGAGGAAGAGGTCTGAGAGGAGCGTGGCTGAGAGGGGGAGGGTCTGAGAGGGGCGTGGCTGAGAGGAGGAGGTCTGAGAGGGGCGTGGCTGAGAGGAGGAGGTCTGAGAGGAGCGTGGCTGAGAGGGGAGGGTCTGAAAGGGGCGTGGCTGAGAGGAGGAGGTCTGAGAGGGGCGTGGCTGAGAGGAGGAGGTCTGAGAGGGGCGTGGCTGAGAGGAGGAGGTCTGAGAGGGGCGTGGCTGAGAGGAGGAGGTCTGAGAGGGGCGTGGCTGAGAGGAGGAGGTCTGAGAGGGGCGTGGCTGAGAGGAGGAGGTCTGAGAGGGGCGTGGCTGAGAGGAGGAGGTCTGAGAGGGGCGTGGCTGAGAGGAGGAGGTCTGAGAGGGGCGTGGCTGAGAGGAGGAGGTCTGAGAGGGGCGTGGTTGAGAGGGGGAGGTCTGAGAGGGGCGTGGCTGAGAGGAGGAGGTCTGAGAGGGGCGTGGCTGAGAGGAGGAGGTCTGAGAGGAGCGTGGCTGAGAGGGGAGGGTCTGAGAGGAGCGTGGCTGAGAGGGGGAGGGTCTGAGAGGGGCGTGGCTGAGAGAAGGAGGTCCGAGAGGGGCGTGGTTGAGAGGAGGAGGTCTGAGAGGAGCGTGGCTGAGAGGGGGAGGGTCTGAGAGGGGCGTGGCTGAGAGGAGGAGGTCTGAGAGGGGCGTGGCTGAGAGAAGGAGGTCCGAGAGGGGCGTGGTTGAGAGGAGGAGGTCTGAGAGGAGCGTGGCTGAGAGGGGGAGGGTCTGAGAGGGGCGTGGCTGAGAGGAGGAGGTCTGAGAGGGGCGTGGTTGAGAGGAGGAGGTCTGAGAGGAGCGTGGCTGAGAGGAGGAGGTCTGAGAGGAGCGTGGCTGAGAGGAGGAGGTCTGAGAGGGGCGTGGCTGAGAGCAGGAGGTCTGAGAGGGGCGTGGCTGAGAGGAGGAGGTCTGAGAGGGGCGTGGCTGAGAGGAGGAGGTCTGAGAGGGGCGTGGCTGAGAGGAGGAGGTCTGAGAGGGGCGTGGCTGAGAGGAGGAGGTCTGAGAGGAGCGTGGCTGAGAGGAGGAGGTCTGAGAGGGGCGTGGCTGAGAGGAGGAGGTCTGAGAGGAGCGTGGCTGAGAGGAGGAGGTCTGAGAGGGGCGTGGCTGAGAGGAGGAGGTCTGAGAGGGGCGTGGCTGAGAGGAGGAGGTCTGAGAGGGGCGTGGTTGAGAGGAGGAGGTCTGAGAGGAGCGTGGCTGAGAGGAGGAGGTCTGAGAGGAGCGTGGCTGAGAGGAGGAGGTCTGAGAGGGGCGTGGCTGAGAGGAGGAGGTCTGAGAGGAGCGTGGCTGAGAGGAGGAGGTCTGAGAGAGGCGTGGTTGAGAGGAGGAGGTCTGAGAGGGGCGTGGCTGAGAGGAGGAGGTCTGAGAGGGGCGTGGTTGAGAGGAGGAGGTCTGAGAGGAGCGTGGCTGAGAGGAGGAGGTCTGAGAGGGGCGTGGCTGAGAGGAGGAGGTCTGAGAGGGGCGTGGCTGAGAGGAGGAGGTCTGAGAGGGGCGTGGCTGAGAGGAGGAGGTCTGAGAGGAGCGTGGCTGAGAGGAGGAGGTCTGAGAGGGGCGTGGCTGAGAGGAGGAGGTCTGAGAGAGGGGCGTGGCTGAGAGGAGGAGGTCTGAGAGGAGCGTGGCTGAGAGGGGGAGGGTCTGAGAGGGGCGTGGCTGAGAGGGGGAGGGTCTGAGAGGAGCGTGGCTGAGAGGGGGAGGGTCTGAGAGGGGCGTGGCTGAGAGAAGGAGGTCCGAGAGGGGCGTGGTTGAGAGGAGGATGTCTGAGAGGGGCGTGGCTGAGAGGAGGAGGTCTGAGAGGGGCGTGGCTGAGAGGAGGAGGTCTGAGAGGGGCGTGGCTGAGAGGAGGAGGTCTGAGAGGGGCGTGGCTGAGAGGAGGAGGTCTGAGAGGGGCGTGGCTGAGAGGAGGAGGTCTGAGAGGGGCGTGGCTGAGAGGAGGAGGTCTGAGAGGGGCGTGGCTGAGAGGAGGAGGTCTGAGAGGGGCGTGGCTGAGAGGAGGAGGTCTGAGAGGGGCGTGGCTGAGAGGAGGAGGTCTGAGAGGGGCGTGGCTGAGAGGAGGAGGTCTGAGAGGGGCGTGGTTGAGAGGAGGAGGTCTGAGAGGAGCGTGGCTGAGAGGAGGAGGTCTGAGAGGAGCGTGGCTGAGAGGGGGAGGGTCTGAGAGGGGCGTGGCTGAGAGGAGGAGGTCTGAGAGGGGCGTGGCTGAGAGGAGGAGGTCTGAGAGGAGCGTGGCTGAGAGGGGAGGGTCTGAAAGGGGCGTGGCTGAGAGGAGGAGGTCTGAGAGGGGCGTGGCTGAGAGGAGGAGGTCTGAGAGGGGCGTGGCTGAGAGGAGGAGGTCTGAGAGGGGCGTGGTTGAGAGGAGGAGGTCTGAGAGGAGCGTGGCTGAGAGGGGGAGGGTCTGAGAGGAGCGTGGCTGAGAGGAGGAGGTCTGAGAGGAGCGTGGCTGAGAGGGGGAGGGTCTGAGAGGGGCGTGGCTGAGAGGAGGAGGTCTGAGAGGGGCGTGGCTGAGAGGAGGAGGTCTGAGAGGGGCGTGGCTGAGAGGAGGAGGTCTGAGAGGAGCGTGGCTGAGAGGGGGAGGGTCTGAGAGGAGCGTGGCTGAGAGGGGGAGGGTCTGAGAGGGGCGTGGCTGAGAGAAGGAGGTCCGAGAGGGGCGTGGTTGAGAGGAGGAGGTCTGAGAGGGGCGTGGCTGAGAGGAGGAGGTCTGAGAGGGGCGTGGCTGAGAGGAGGAGGTCTGAGAGGGGCGTGGCTGAGAGGAGGAGGTCTGAGAGGGGCGTGGCTGAGAGGAGGAGGTCTGAGAGGGGCGTGGCTGAGAGGAGGAGGTCTGAGAGGGGCGTGGCTGAGAGGAGGAGGTCTGAGAGGGGCGTGGTTGAGAGGAGGAGGTCTGAGAGGAGCGTGGCTGAGAGGAGGAGGTCTGAGAGGAGCGTGGCTGAGAGGAGGAGGTCTGAGAGGGGCGTGGCTGAGAGCAGGAGGTCTGAGAGGGGCGTGGCTGAGAGGAGGAGGTCTGAGAGGGGCGTGGCTGAGAGGAGGAGGTCTGAGAGGGGCGTGGCTGAGAGGAGGAGGTCTGAGAGGGGCGTGGCTGAGAGGAGGAGGTCTGAGAGGAGCGTGGCTGAGAGGAGGAGGTCTGAGAGGGGCGTGGCTGAGAGGAGGAGGTCTGAGAGGAGCGTGGCTGAGAGGAGGAGGTCTGAGAGGGGCGTGGCTGAGAGGAGGAGGTCTGAGAGGGGCGTGGCTGAGAGGAGGAGGTCTGAGAGGGGCGTGGTTGAGAGGAGGAGGTCTGAGAGGAGCGTGGCTGAGAGGAGGAGGTCTGAGAGGGGCGTGGCTGAGAGGAGGAGGTCTGAGAGGAGCGTGGCTGAGAGGGGGAGGGTCTGAGAGGGGCGTGGCTGAGAGGAGGAGGTCTGAGAGGGGCGTGGCTGAGAGGAGGAGGTCTGAGAGGAGCGTGGCTGAGAGGGGGAGGGTCTGAGAGGAGCGTGGCTGAGAGGGGGAGGGTCTGAGAGGGGCGTGGCTGAGAGGAGGAGGTCTGAGAGGGGCGTGGCTGAGAGGAGGAGGTCTGAGAGGAGCGTGGCTGAGAGGAGGAGGTCTGAGAGGGGCGTGGCTGAGAGGAGGAGGTCTGAGAGGGGCGTGGCTGAGAGGAGGAGGTCTGAGAGGAGCGTGGCTGAGAGGGGGAGGGTCTGAGAGGGGCGTGGCTGAGAGGGGGAGGGTCTGAGAGGAGCGTGGCTGAGAGGGGGAGGGTCTGAGAGGGGCGTGGCTGAGAGAAGGAGGTCCGAGAGGGGCGTGGTTGAGAGGAGGAGGTCTGAGAGGGGCGTGGCTGAGAGGAGGAGGTCTGAGAGGGGCGTGGCTGAGAGGAGGAGGTCTGAGAGGGGCGTGGCTGAGAGGAGGAGGTCTGAGAGGGGCGTGGCTGAGAGGAGGAGGTCTGAGAGGGGCGTGGCTGAGAGGAGGAGGTCTGAGAGGGGCGTGGCTGAGAGGAGGAGGTCTGAGAGGGGCGTGGCTGAGAGGAGGAGGTCTGAGAGGAGCGTGGCTGAGAGGGGGAGGGTCTGAGAGGGGCGTGGCTGAGAGAAGGAGGTCCGAGAGGGGCGTGGTTGAGAGGAGGAGGTCTGAGAGGGGCGTGGCTGAGAGGAGGAGGTCTGAGAGGGGCGTGGCTGAGAGGAGGAGGTCTGAGAGGGGCGTGGTTGAGAGGAGGTCTGAGAGGAGCGTGGCTGAGAGGAGGAGGTCTGAGAGGGGCGTGATTGAGAGGAGGTCTGAGAGGAGCGTGGCTGAGAGGAGGAGGTCTGAGAGGAGCGTGGCTGAGAGGAGGAGGTCTGAGAGGGGCGTGGCTGAGAGGAGGAGGTCTGAGAGGGGCGTGGCTGAGAGGAGGAGGTCTGAGAGGGGCGTGGCTGAGAGGAGGAGGTCTGAGAGGGGCGTGGCTGAGAGGAGGAGGTCTGAGAGGAGCGTGGCTGAGAGGGGGAGGGTCTGAGAGGGGCGTGGCTGAGAGAAGGAGGTCCGAGAGGGGCGTGGTTGAGAGGAGGAGGTCTGAGAGGGGCGTGGCTGAGAGGAGGAGGTCTGAGAGGGGCGTGGCTGAGAGGAGGAGGTCTGAGAGGGGCGTGGCTGAGAGGAGGAGGTCTGAGAGGGGCGTGGCTGAGAGGAGGAGGTCTGAGAGGGGCGTGGCTGAGAGGAGGAGGTCTGAGAGGGGCGTGGCTGAGAGGAGGAGGTCTGAGAGGGGCGTGGCTGAGAGGAGGAGGTCTGAGAGGGGCGTGGCTGAGAGGAGGAGGTCTGAGAGGGGCGTGGCTGAGAGGAGGAGGTCTGAGAGGGGCGTGGTTGAGAGGAGGAGGTCTGAGAGGAGCGTGGCTGAGAGGAGGAGGTCTGAGAGGAGCGTGGCTGAGAGGGGGAGGGTCTGAGAGGGGCGTGGCTGAGAGGAGGAGGTCTGAGAGGGGCGTGGCTGAGAGGAGGAGGTCTGAGAGGAGCGTGGCTGAGAGGGGAGGGTCTGAAAGGGGCGTGGCTGAGAGGAGGAGGTCTGAGAGGGGCGTGGCTGAGAGGAGGAGGTCTGAGAGGGGCGTGGCTGAGAGGAGGAGGTCTGAGAGGGGCGTGGCTGAGAGGAGGAGGTCTGAGAGGGGCGTGGCTGAGAGGAGGAGGTCTGAGAGGGGCGTGGCTGAGAGGAGGAGGTCTGAGAGGGGCGTGGCTGAGAGGAGGAGGTCTGAGAGGGGCGTGGCTGAGAGGAGGAGGTCTGAGAGGGGCGTGGCTGAGAGGAGGAGGTCTGAGAGGGGCGTGGTTGAGAGGGGGAGGTCTGAGAGGGGCGTGGCTGAGAGGAGGAGGTCTGAGAGGGGCGTGGCTGAGAGGAGGAGGTCCGAGAGGGGCGTGGTTGAGAGGAGGAGGTCTGAGAGGAGCGTGGCTGAGAGGAGGAGGTCTGAGAGGGGCGTGGCTGAGAGGAGGTCTGAGAGGAGCGTGGCTGAGAGGGGGAGGGTCTGAGAGGGGCGTGGCTGAGAGGAGGAGGTCTGAGAGGGGCGTGGCTGAGAGAAGGAGGTCCGAGAGGGGCGTGGTTGAGAGGAGGAGGTCTGAGAGGAGCGTGGCTGAGAGGGGGAGGGTCTGAGAGGTGCGTGGCTGAGAGGAGGAGGTCTGAGAGGAGCGTGGCTGAGAGGGGGAGGGTCTGAGAGGGGCGTGGCTGAGAGGAGGAGGTCTGAGAGGGGCGTGGCTGAGAGGAGGAGGTCTGAGAGGGGCGTGGCTGAGAGGAGGAGGTCTGAGAGGGGCGTGGCTGAGAGGAGGAGGTCTGAGAGGAGCGTGGCTGAGAGGGGGAGGGTCTGAGAGGGGCGTGGCTGAGAGGAGGAGGTCTGAGAGGGGCGTGGTTGAGAGGAGGAGGTCTGAGAGGGGCGTGGCTGAGAGGAGTAGGTCTGAGAGGGGCGTGGCTGAGAGGAGGAGGTCTGAGAGGGGCGTGGCTGAGAGGAGGAGGTCTGAGAGGAGCGTGGCTGAGAGGAGGAGGTCTGAGAGAGGCGTGGTTGAGAGGAGGAGGTCTGAGAGGAGCGTGGCTGAGAGGAGGAGGTCTGAGAGGGGCGTGGCTGAGAGGAGGAGGTCTGAGAGGAGCGTGGCTGAGAGGGGGAGGGTCTGAGAGGGGCGTGGCTGAGAGGAGGAGGTCTGAGAGGGGCGTGGCTGAGAGGAGGAGGTCTGAGAGGAGCGTGGCTGAGAGGGGGAGGGTCTGAGAGGAGCGTGGCTGAGAGGGGGAGGGTCTGAGAGGGGCGTGGCTGAGAGGAGGAGGTCTGAGAGGAGCGTGGCTGAGAGGAGGAGATCTGAGAGGGGCGTGGTTGAGAGGAGGAGGTCTGAGAGGGGCGTGGCTGAGAGGAGGAGGTCTGAGAGGGGCGTGGCTGAGAGGAGGAGGTCTGAGAGGAGCGTGGCTGAGAGGAGGAGGTCTGAGAGGGGCGTGGTTGAGAGGAGGAGGTCTGAGAGGGGCGTGGCTGAGAGGAGGAGGTCTGAGAGGAGCGTGGCTGAGAGGGGGAGGGTCTGAGAGGGGCGTGGCTGAGAGGAGGAGGTCTGAGAGGGGCGTGGCTGAGAGGAGGAGGTCTGAGAGGAGCGTGGCTGAGAGGAGGAGGTCTGAGAGAGGCGTGGTTGAGAGGAGGAGGTCTGAGAGGAGCGTGGCTGAGAGGAGGAGGTCTGAGAGGGGCGTGGCTGAGAGGAGGAGGTCTGAGAGGGGCGTGGCTGAGAGGAGGAGGTCTGAGAGGGGCGTGGCTGAGAGGAGGAGGTCTGAGAGGGGCGTGGCTGAGAGGAGGAGGTCTGAGAGGAGCGTGGCTGAGAGGGGGAGGGTCTGAGAGGGGCGTGGCTGAGAGGAGGAGGTCTGAGAGGGGCGTGGTTGAGAGGAGGAGGTCTGAGAGGGGCGTGGCTGAGAGGAGTAGGTCTGAGAGGGGCGTGGCTGAGAGGAGGAGGTCTGAGAGGGGCGTGGCTGAGAGGAGGAGGTCTGAGAGGAGCGTGGCTGAGAGGAGGAGGTCTGAGAGAGGCGTGGTTGAGAGGAGGAGGTCTGAGAGGAGCGTGGCTGAGAGGAGGAGGTCTGAGAGGGGCGTGGCTGAGAGGAGGAGGTCTGAGAGGAGCGTGGCTGAGAGGGGGAGGGTCTGAGAGGGGCGTGGCTGAGAGGAGGAGGTCTGAGAGGGGCGTGGCTGAGAGGAGGAGGTCTGAGAGGAGCGTGGCTGAGAGGGGGAGGGTCTGAGAGGAGCGTGGCTGAGAGGGGGAGGGTCTGAGAGGGGCGTGGCTGAGAGGAGGAGGTCTGAGAGGAGCGTGGCTGAGAGGAGGAGATCTGAGAGGGGCGTGGTTGAGAGGAGGAGGTCTGAGAGGGGCGTGGCTGAGAGGAGGAGGTCTGAGAGGGGCGTGGCTGAGAGGAGGAGGTCTGAGAGGAGCGTGGCTGAGAGGAGGAGGTCTGAGAGGGGCGTGGTTGAGAGGAGGAGGTCTGAGAGGGGCGTGGCTGAGAGGAGGAGGTCTGAGAGGAGCGTGGCTGAGAGGGGGAGGGTCTGAGAGGGGCGTGGCTGAGAGGAGGAGGTCTGAGAGGGGCGTGGCTGAGAGGAGGAGGTCTGAGAGGAGCGTGGCTGAGAGGGGGAGGGTCTGAGAGGGGCGTGGCTGAGAGGAGGAGGTCTGAGAGGGGCGTGGCTGAGAGGAGGAGGTCTGAGAGGGGCGTGGTTGAGAGGGGGAGGTCTGAGAGGGGCGTGGCTGAGAGGAGGAGGTCTGAGAGGGGCGTGGCTGAGAGGAGGAGGTCCGAGAGGGGCGTGGTTGAGAGGAGGAGGTCTGAGAGGAGCGTGGCTGAGAGGAGGAGGTCTGAGAGGAGCGTGGCTGAGAGGAGGAGGTCCGAGAGGGGCGTGGTTGAGAGGAAGAGGTCTGAGAGGAGCGTGGCTGAGAGGAGGAGGTCTGAGAGGAGCGTGGCTGAGAGGAGGAGGTCTGAGAGGGGCGTGGCTGAGAGGAGGAGGTCTGAGAGGAGCGTGGCTGAGAGGAGGAGGTCTGAGAGGGGCGTGGCTGAGAGGAGGAGGTCTGAGAGGGGCGTGGCTGAGAGGAGGAGGTCTGAGAGGAGCGTGGCTGAGAGGAGGAGGTCTGAGAGGGGCGTGGTTGAGAGGAGGAGGTCTGAGAGGGGCGTGACTGAGAGGAGGAGGTCTGAGAGGGGCGTGGCTGAGAGGAGGAGGTCTGAGAGGGGCGTGGCTGAGAGGAGAGGTCTGAGAGGGGCGTGGCTGAGAGGAGGAGGTCTGAGAGGGGCGTGGCTGAGAGGAGGAGGTCTGAGAGGGGCGTGGCTGAGAGGAGGAGGTCTGAGAGGGGCGTGGTTGAGAGGAGGAGGTCTGAGAGGGGCGTGGTTGAGAGGAGGAGGTCTGAGAGGGGCGTGGTTGAGAGGAGGAGGTCTGAGAGGGGCGTGGTTGAGAGGAGGTCTGAGAGGAGCGTGGCTGAGAGGAGGAGGTCTGAGAGGAGCGTGGCTGAGAGGAGGAGGTCTGAGAGGAGCGTGGCTGAGAGGGGGAGGGTCTGAGAGGGGCGTGGCTGAGAGGAGGAGGTCTGAGAGGGGCGTGGCTGAGAGGAGGAGGTCTGAGAGGAGCGTGGCTGAGAGGAGGAGATCTGAGAGGGGCGTGGTTGAGAGGAGGAGGTCTGAGAGGGGCGTGGCTGAGAGGAGGAGGTCTGAGAGGGGCGTGGCTGAGAGGAGGAGGTCTGAGAGGAGCGTGGTTGAGAGGAGGAGGTCTGAGAGGAGCGTGGTTGAGAGGAGGAGGTCTGAGAGGGGCGTGGCTGAGAGGAGGTCTGAGAGGAGCGTGGCTGAGAGGAGGAGGTCTGAGAGGGGCGTGGTTGAGAGGAGGAGGTCTGAGAGGGGCGTGACTGAGAGGAGGAGGTCTGAGAGGGGCGTGGCTGAGAGGAGGAGGTCTGAGAGGGGCGTGGCTGAGAGGAGGAGGTCTGAGAGGGGCGTGGCTGAGAGGAGGAGGTCTGAGAGGGGCGTGGCTGAGAGGAGGAGGTCTGAGAGGGGCGTGGCTGAGAGGAGGAGGTCTGAGAGGAGCGTGGCTGAGAGGAGGAGGTCTGAGAGGGGCGTGGCTGAGAGGAGGAGGTCTGAGAGGGGCGTGGTTGAGAGGAGGAGGTCTGAGAGGAGCGTGGCTGAGAGGAGGAGGTCTGAGAGGAGCGTGGCTGAGAGGAGGAGGTCTGAGAGGGGCGTGGCTGAGAGGAGGAGGTCTGAGAGGAGCGTGGCTGAGAGGAGGAGGTCTGAGAGGGGCGTGGCTGAGAGGAGGAGGTCTGAGAGGGGCGTGGTTGAGAGGGGGAGGTCTGAGAGGGGCGTGGCTGAGAGGAGGAGGTCTGAGAGGGGCGTGGTTGAGAGGAGGAGGTCTGAGAGGGGCGTGACTGAGAGGAGGAGGTCTGAGAGGGGCGTGGCTGAGAGGAGGAGGTCTGAGAGGGGCGTGGCTGAGAGGAGGAGGTCTGAGAGGAGCGTGGCTGAGAGGAGGAGGTCTGAGAGGGGCGTGGCTGAGAGGAGGAGGTCTGAGAGGGGCGTGGCTGAGAGGAGGAGGTCTGAGAGGGGCGTGGCTGAGAGGAGGAGGTCTGAGAGGAGCGTGGCTGAGAGGAGGAGGTCTGAGAGGGGCGTGGCTGAGAGGAGGAGGTCTGAGAGAGGGGCGTGGCTGAGAGGAGGAGGTCTGAGAGGAGCGTGGCTGAGAGGGGGAGGGTCTGAGAGGGGCGTGGCTGAGAGGAGGAGGTCTGAGAGGGGCGTGGCTGAGAGGAGGAGGTCTGAGAGGGGCGTGGCTGAGAGGAGGAGGTCTGAGAGGGGCGTGGTTGAGAGGAGGAGGTCTGAGAGGAGCGTGGCTGAGAGGAGGAGGTCTGAGAGGGGCGTGGCTGAGAGGAGGAGGTCTGAGAGGAGCGTGGCTGAGAGGGGGAGGGTCTGAGAGGGGCGTGGCTGAGAGGAGGAGGTCTGAGAGGGGCGTGGCTGAGAGGAGGAGGTCTGAGAGGAGCGTGGCTGAGAGGGGGAGGGTCTGAGAGGAGCGTGGCTGAGAGGGGGAGGGTCTGAGAGGGGCGTGGCTGAGAGGAGGAGGTCTGAGAGGGGCGTGGCTGAGAGGAGGAGGTCTGAGAGGAGCGTGGCTGAGAGGAGGAGGTCTGAGAGGGGCGTGGCTGAGAGGAGGAGGTCTGAGAGGGGCGTGGCTGAGAGGAGGAGGTCTGAGAGGAGCGTGGCTGAGAGGGGGAGGGTCTGAGAGGGGCGTGGCTGAGAGGGGGAGGGTCTGAGAGGAGCGTGGCTGAGAGGGGGAGGGTCTGAGAGGGGCGTGGCTGAGAGAAGGAGGTCCGAGAGGGGCGTGGTTGAGAGGAGGAGGTCTGAGAGGAGCGTGGCTGAGAGGAGGAGGTCTGAGAGGGGCGTGGCTGAGAGGAGGTCTGAGAGGAGCGTGGCTGAGAGGGGGAGGGTCTGAGAGGGGCGTGGCTGAGAGGGGGAGGGTCTGAGAGGAGCGTGGCTGAGAGGGGGAGGGTCTGAGAGGGGCGTGGCTGAGAGAAGGAGGTCCGAGAGGGGCGTGGCTGAGAGGAGGAGGTCTGAGAGGAGCGTGGCTGAGAGGAGGAGGTCTGAGAGGGGCGTGGTTGAGAGGAGGTCTGAGAGGAGCGTGGCTGAGAGGAGGAGGTCTGAGAGGGGCGTGATTGAGAGGAGGTCTGAGAGGAGCGTGGCTGAGAGGAGGAGGTCCGAGAGGGGCGTGGCTGAGAGGAGGAGGTCTGAGAGGGGCGTGGTTGAGAGGAGGTCTGAGAGGAGCGTGGCTGAGAGGAGGAGGTCTGAGAGGGGCGTGGTTGAGAGGAGGTCTGAGAGGAGCGTGGCTGAGAGGAGGAGGTCTGAGAGGAGCGTGGCTGAGAGGAGGAGGTCTGAGAGGGGCGTGATTGAGAGGAGGTCTGAGAGGAGCGTGGCTGAGAGGAGGAGGTCTGAGAGGGGCGTGATTGAGAGGAGGTCTGAGAGGAGCGTGGCTGAGAGGAGGAGGTCTGAGAGGAGCGTGGCTGAGAGGAGGAGGTCTGAGAGGAGCGTGGCTGAGAGGAGGAGGTCTGAGAGGGGCGTGGCTGAGAGGAGGAGGTCTGAGAGGGGCGTGGCTGAGAGGAAGAGGTCTGAGAGGAGCGTGGCTGAGAGGGGGAGGGTCTGAGAGGGGCGTGGCTGAGAGGAGGAGGTCTGAGAGGGGCGTGGCTGAGAGGAGGAGGTCTGAGAGGAGCGTGGCTGAGAGGGGAGGGTCTGAAAGGGGCGTGGCTGAGAGGAGGAGGTCTGAGAGGGGCGTGGCTGAGAGGAGGAGGTCTGAGAGGGGCGTGGCTGAGAGGAGGAGGTCTGAGAGGGGCGTGGCTGAGAGGAGGAGGTCTGAGAGGGGCGTGGCTGAGAGGAGGAGGTCTGAGAGGGGCGTGGCTGAGAGGAGGAGGTCTGAGAGGGGCGTGGCTGAGAGGAGGAGGTCTGAGAGGGGCGTGGCTGAGAGGAGGAGGTCTGAGAGGGGCGTGGCTGAGAGGAGGAGGTCTGAGAGGGGCGTGGTTGAGAGGGGGAGGTCTGAGAGGGGCGTGGCTGAGAGGAGGAGGTCTGAGAGGGGCGTGGCTGAGAGGAGGAGGTCTGAGAGGGGCGTGGCTGAGAGGAGGAGGTCTGAGAGGGGCGTGGCTGAGAGGAGGAGGTCTGAGAGGGGCGTGGCTGAGAGGAGGAGGTCTGAGAGGAGCGTGGCTGAGAGGAGGAGGTCTGAGAGGGGCGTGGTTGAGAGGAGGTCTGAGAGGAGCGTGGCTGAGAGGAGGAGGTCTGAGAGGGGCGTGATTGAGAGGAGGTCTGAGAGGAGCGTGGCTGAGAGGAGGAGGTCCGAGAGGGGCGTGGCTGAGAGGAGGAGGTCTGAGAGGGGCGTGGTTGAGAGGAGGTCTGAGAGGAGCGTGGCTGAGAGGAGGAGGTCTGAGAGGGGCGTGGTTGAGAGGAGGTCTGAGAGGAGCGTGGCTGAGAGGAGGAGGTCTGAGAGGGGCGTGGTTGAGAGGAGGTTTGAGAGGAGCGTGGCTGAGAGGAGGAGGTCTGAGAGGAGCGTGGCTGAGAGGAGGAGGTCTGAGAGGGGCGTGATTGAGAGGAGGTCTGAGAGGAGCGTGGCTGAGAGGAGGAGGTCTGAGAGGAGCGTGGCTGAGAGGAGGAGGTCTGAGAGGAGCGTGGCTGAGAGGAGGAGGTCTGAGAGGGGCGTGGCTGAGAGGAGGAGGTCTGAGAGGGGCGTGGTTGAGAGGGGGAGGTCTGAGAGGGGCGTGGCTGAGAGGAGGAGGTCTGAGAAGGGCGTGGTTGAGAGGAGGAGGTCTGAGAGGAGCGTGGCTGAGAGGAGGAGGTCTGAGAGGAGCGTGGCTGAGAGGAGGAGGTCTGAGAGGAGCGTGGCTGAGAGGAGGAGGTCTGAGAGGGGCGTGGCTGAGAGGAGGAGGTCTGAGAGGGGCGTGGTTGAGAGGGGGAGGTCTGAGAGGGGCGTGGCTGAGAGGAGGAGGTCTGAGAGGGGCGTGGTTGAGAGGAGGAGGTCTGAGAGGAGCGTGGCTGAGAGGAGGAGGTCTGAGAGGGGCGTGGCTGAGAGGAGGAGGTCTGAGAGGGGCGTGGTTGAGAGGGGGAGGTCTGAGAGGGGCGTGGCTGAGAGGAGGAGGTCTGAGAGGGGCGTGGTTGAGAGGAGGAGGTCTGAGAGGAGCGTGGCTGAGAGGAGGAGGTCTGAGAGGAGCGTGGCTGAGAGGAGGAGGTCTGAGAGGAGCGTGGCTGAGAGGAGGAGGTCTGAGAAGGGCGTGGTTGAGAGGAGGTCTGAGAGGAGCGTGGCTGAGAGGAGGAGGTCTGAGAGGGGCGTGATTGAGAGGAGGTCTGAGAGGAGCGTGGCTGAGAGGAGGAGGTCTGAGAGGAGCGTGGCTGAGAGGAGGAGGTCTGAGAGGAGCGTAGCTGAGAGGAGGAGGTCTGAGAGGAGCGTGGCTGAGAGGAGGAGGGTCTGAGAGGGGCGTGGCTGAGAGGAGGAGGTCTGAGAGGGGCGTGGTTGAGAGGGGGAGGTCTGAGAGGGGCGTGGCTGAGAGGAGGAGGTCTGAGAGGGGCGTGGTTGAGAGGAGGAGGTCTGAGAGGAGCGTGGCTGAGAGGAGGAGGTCTGAGAGGAGCGTGGCTGAGAGGAGGAGGTCTGAGAGGAGCGTGGCTGAGAGGAGGAGGTCTGAGAGGGGCGTGGTTGAGAGGAGGTCTGAGAGGAGCGTGGCTGAGAGGAGGAGGTCTGAGAGGGGCGTGATTGAGAGGAGGTCTGAGAGGAGCGTGGCTGAGAGGAGGAGGTCTGAGAGGAGCGTGGCTGAGAGGAGGAGGTCTGAGAGGAGCGTGGCTGAGAGGAGGAGGTCTGAGAGGGGCGTGGCTGAGAGGAGGAGGTCTGAGAGGGGCGTGGCTGAGAGGAGGAGGTCTGAGAGGGGCGTGGCTGAGAGGAGGAGGTCTGAGAGGGGCGTGGTTGAGAGGGGGAGGTCTGAGAGGGGCGTGGCTGAGAGGAGGAGGTCTGAGAGGAGCGTGGCTGAGAGGGGGAGGGTCTGAGAGGGGCGTGGCTGAGAGGAGGAGGTCTGAGAGGGGCGTGGCTGAGAGGAGGAGGTCTGAGAGGAGCGTCGCTGAGAGGGGGAGGGTCTGAGAGGGGCGTGGCTGAGAGGAGGAGGTCTGAGAGGGGCGTGGCTGAGAGGAGGAGGTCTGAGAGGGGCGTGGCTGAGAGGAGGAGGTCTGAGAGGGGCGTGGTTGAGAGGAGGTCTGAGAGGAGCGTGGCTGAGAGGAGGAGGTCTGAGAGGAGCGTGGCTGAGAGGAGGAGGTCTGAGAGGGGCGTGGTTGAGAGGAGGTCTGAGAGGAGCGTGGCTGAGAGGAGGAGGTCTGAGAGGGGCGTGATTGAGAGGAGGTCTGAGAGGAGCGTGGCTGAGAGGAGGAGGTCTGAGAGGAGCGTGGCTGAGAGGAGGAGGTCTGAGAGGAGCGTGGCTGAGAGGAGGAGGTCTGAGAGGGGCGTGGCTGAGAGGAGGAGGTCTGAGAGGGGCGTGGTTGAGAGGGGGAGGTCTGAGAGGGGCGTGGCTGAGAGGAGGAGGTCTGAGAGGGGCGTGGTTGAGAGGAGGAGGTCTGAGAGGAGCGTGGCTGAGAGGAGGAGGTCTGAGAGGAGCGTGGCTGAGAGGAGGAGGTCTGAGAGGAGCGTGGCTGAGAGGAGGAGGTCTGAGAGGGGCGTGGTTGAGAGGAGGTCTGAGAGGAGCGTGGCTGAGAGGAGGAGGTCTGAGAGGGGCGTGATTGAGAGGAGGTCTGAGAGGAGCGTGGCTGAGAGGAGGAGGTCTGAGAGGAGCGTGGCTGAGAGGAGGAGGTCTGAGAGGAGCGTGGCTGAGAGGAGGAGGTCTGAGAGGAGCGTGGCTGAGAGGAGGAGGGTCTGAGAGGGGCGTGGCTGAGAGGAGGAGGTCTGAGAGGGGCGTGGTTGAGAGGGGGAGGTCTGAGAGGGGCGTGGCTGAGAGGAGGAGGTCTGAGAGGGGCGTGGTTGAGAGGAGGAGGTCTGAGAGGAGCGTGGCTGAGAGGAGGAGGTCTGAGAGGAGCGTGGCTGAGAGGGGGAGGGTCTGAGAGGGGCGTGGCTGAGAGGAGGAGGTCTGAGAGGGGCGTGGCTGAGAGGAGGAGGTCTGAGAGGAGCGTCGCTGAGAGGGGGAGGGTCTGAGAGGGGCGTGGCTGAGAGGAGGAGGTCTGAGAGGGGCGTGGCTGAGAGGAGGAGGTCTGAGAGGGGCGTGGCTGAGAGGAGGAGGTCTGAGAGGGGCGTGGTTGAGAGGAGGTCTGAGAGGAGCGTGGCTGAGAGGAGGAGGTCTGAGAGGAGCGTGGCTGAGAGGAGGAGGTCTGAGAGGGGCGTGGTTGAGAGGAGGTCTGAGAGGAGCGTGGCTGAGAGGAGGAGGTCTGAGAGGGGCGTGATTGAGAGGAGGTCTGAGAGGAGCGTGGCTGAGAGGAGGAGGTCTGAGAGGAGCGTGGCTGAGAGGAGGAGGTCTGAGAGGAGCGTGGCTGAGAGGAGGAGGTCTGAGAGGGGCGTGGCTGAGAGGAGGAGGTCTGAGAGGGGCGTGGTTGAGAGGGGGAGGTCTGAGAGGGGCGTGGCTGAGAGGAGGAGGTCTGAGAGGGGCGTGGTTGAGAGGAGGAGGTCTGAGAGGAGCGTGGCTGAGAGGAGGAGGTCTGAGAGGAGCGTGGCTGAGAGGAGGAGGTCTGAGAGGAGCGTGGCTGAGAGGAGGAGGTCTGAGAGGGGCGTGGTTGAGAGGAGGTCTGAGAGGAGCGTGGCTGAGAGGAGGAGGTCTGAGAGGGGCGTGATTGAGAGGAGGTCTGAGAGGAGCGTGGCTGAGAGGAGGAGGTCTGAGAGGAGCGTGGCTGAGAGGAGGAGGTCTGAGAGGAGCGTGGCTGAGAGGAGGAGGTCTGAGAGGAGCGTGGCTGAGAGGAGGAGGGTCTGAGAGGGGCGTGGCTGAGAGGAGGAGGTCTGAGAGGGGCGTGGTTGAGAGGGGGAGGTCTGAGAGGGGCGTGGCTGAGAGGAGGAGGTCTGAGAGGGGCGTGGTTGAGAGGAGGAGGTCTGAGAGGAGCGTGGCTGAGAGGAGGAGGTCTGAGAGGAGCGTGGCTGAGAGGAGGAGGTCTGAGAGGAGCGTGGCTGAGAGGAGGTCTGAGAGGGGCGTGGTTGAGAGGAGGTCTGAGAGGAGCGTGGCTGAGAGGAGGAGGTCTGAGAGGGGCGTGATTGAGAGGAGGTCTGAGAGGAGCGTGGCTGAGAGGAGGAGGTCTGAGAGGAGCGTGGCTGAGAGGAGGAGGTCTGAGAGGAGCGTGGCTGAGAGGAGGAGGTCTGAGAGGGGCGTGGCTGAGAGGAGGAGGTCTGAGAGGGGCGTGGCTGAGAGGAGGAGGTCTGAGAGGGGCGTGGCTGAGAGGAGGAGGTCTGAGAGGGGCGTGGTTGAGAGGGGGAGGTCTGAGAGGGGCGTGGCTGAGAGGAGGAGGTCTGAGAGGAGCGTGGCTGAGAGGGGGAGGGTCTGAGATGGGCGTGGCTGAGAGGAGGAGGTCTGAGAGGGGCGTGGCTGAGAGGAGGAGGTCTGAGAGGAGCGTCGCTGAGAGGGGGAGGGTCTGAGAGGGGCGTGGCTGAGAGGAGGAGGTCTGAGAGGGGCGTGGCTGAGAGGAGGAGGTCTGAGAGGGGCGTGGTTGAGAGGGGGAGGTCTGAGAGGGGCGTGGCTGAGAGGAGGAGGTCTGAGAGGGGCGTGGCTGAGAGGAGGAGGTCCGAGAGGGGCGTGGCTGAGAGGAGGAGGTCTGAGAGGGGCGTGGTTGAGAGGAGGAGGTCTGAGAGGGGCGTGGTTGAGAGGAGGTCTGAGAGGAGCGTGGCTGAGAGGAGGAGGTCTGAGAGGGGCGTGGTTGAGAGGAGGTCTGAGAGGAGCGTGGCTGAGAGGAGGAGGTCTGAGAGGGGCGTGGCTGAGAGGAGGAGGTCTGAGAGGGGCGTGGTTGAGAGGAGGTCTGAGAGGAGCGTGGCTGAGAGGAGGAGGTCTGAGAGGGGCGTGGTTGAGAGGAGGTCTGAGAGGAGCGTGGCTGAGAGGAGGAGGTCTGAGAGGAGCGTGGCTGAGAGGAGGAGGTCTGAGAGGGGCGTGGTTGAGAGGAGGAGGTCTGAGAGGGGCGTGGTTGAGAGGAGGTCTGAGAGGAGCGTGGTTGAGAGGGGGAGGTCTGAGAGGGGCGTGGCTGAGAGGAGGAGGTCTGAGAGGGGCGTGGTTGAGAGGAGGAGGTCTGAGAGGAGCGTGGCTGAGAGGAGGAGGTCTGAGAGGAGCGTGGCTGAGAGGAGGAGGTCTGAGAGGAGCGTGGCTGAGAGGAGGAGGTCTGAGAGGGGCGTGGTTGAGAGGAGGTCTGAGAGGAGCGTGGCTGAGAGGAGGAGGTCTGAGAGGGGCGTGATTGAGAGGAGGTCTGAGAGGAGCGTGGCTGAGAGGAGGAGGTCTGAGAGGAGCGTGGCTGAGAGGAGGAGGTCTGAGAGGAGCGTGGCTGAGAGGAGGAGGTCTGAGAGGAGCGTGGCTGAGAGGAGGAGGGTCTGAGAGGGGCGTGGCTGAGAGGAGGAGGTCTGAGAGGGGCGTGGTTGAGAGGGGGAGGTCTGAGAGGGGCGTGGCTGAGAGGAGGAGGTCTGAGAGGGGCGTGGTTGAGAGGAGGAGGTCTGAGAGGAGCGTGGCTGAGAGGAGGAGGTCTGAGAGGAGCGTGGCTGAGAGGAGGAGGTCTGAGAGGAGCGTGGCTGAGAGGAGGTCTGAGAGGGGCGTGGTTGAGAGGAGGTCTGAGAGGAGCGTGGCTGAGAGGAGGAGGTCTGAGAGGGGCGTGATTGAGAGGAGGTCTGAGAGGAGCGTGGCTGAGAGGAGGAGGTCTGAGAGGAGCGTGGCTGAGAGGAGGAGGTCTGAGAGGAGCGTGGCTGAGAGGAGGAGGTCTGAGAGGGGCGTGGCTGAGAGGAGGAGGTCTGAGAGGGGCGTGGCTGAGAGGAGGAGGTCTGAGAGGGGCGTGGCTGAGAGGAGGAGGTCTGAGAGGGGCGTGGTTGAGAGGGGGAGGTCTGAGAGGGGCGTGGCTGAGAGGAGGAGGTCTGAGAGGAGCGTGGCTGAGAGGGGGAGGGTCTGAGATGGGCGTGGCTGAGAGGAGGAGGTCTGAGAGGGGCGTGGCTGAGAGGAGGAGGTCTGAGAGGAGCGTCGCTGAGAGGGGGAGGGTCTGAGAGGGGCGTGGCTGAGAGGAGGAGGTCTGAGAGGGGCGTGGCTGAGAGGAGGACGTCTGAGAGGGGCGTGGTTGAGAGGGGGAGGTCTGAGAGGGGCGTGGCTGAGAGGAGGAGGTCTGAGAGGGGCGTGGCTGAGAGGAGGAGGTCCGAGAGGGGCGTGGCTGAGAGGAGGAGGTCTGAGAGGGGCGTGGTTGAGAGGAGGAGGTCTGAGAGGGGCGTGGTTGAGAGGAGGTCTGAGAGGAGCGTGGCTGAGAGGAGGAGGTCTGAGAGGGGCGTGGTTGAGAGGAGGTCTGAGAGGAGCGTGGCTGAGAGGAGGAGGTCTGAGAGGGGCGTGGCTGAGAGGAGGAGGTCTGAGAGGGGCGTGGTTGAGAGGAGGTCTGAGAGGAGCGTGGCTGAGAGGAGGAGGTCTGAGAGGGGCGTGGTTGAGAGGAGGTCTGAGAGGAGCGTGGCTGAGAGGAGGAGGTCTGAGAGGAGCGTGGCTGAGAGGAGGAGGTCTGAGAGGGGCGTGGTTGAGAGGAGGTCTGAGAGGAGCGTGGCTGAGAGGAGGAGGTCTGAGAGGGGCGTGATTGAGAGGAGGTCTGAGAGGAGCGTGGCTGAGAGGAGGAGGTCTGAGAGGGGCGTGGTTGAGAGGAGGTCTGAGAGGAGCGTGGCTGAGAGGAGGAGGTCTGAGAGGGGCGTGATTGAGAGGAGGTCTGAGAGGAGCGTGGCTGAGAGGAGGAGGTCTGAGAGGAGCGTGGCTGAGAGGAGGAGGTCTGAGAGGAGCGTGGCTGAGAGGAGGAGGTCTGAGAGGGGCGTGGTTGAGAGGAGGTCTGAGAGGAGCGTGGCTGAGAGGAGGAGGTCTGAGAGGGGCGTGGTTGAGAGGAGGTCTGAGAGGAGCGTGGCTGAGAGGAGGAGGTCTGAGAGGGGCGTGATTGAGAGGAGGTCTGAGAGGAGCGTGGCTGAGAGGAGGAGGTCTGAGAGGAGCGTGGCTGAGAGGAGGAGGTCTGAGAGGAGCGTGGCTGAGAGGAGGAGGTCTGAGAGGAGCGTGGCTGAGAGGAGGAGGTCTGAGAGGAGCGTGGCTGAGAGGAGGAGGTCTGAGAGGGGCGTGGCTGAGAGGAGGAGGTCTGAGAGGGGCGTGGCTGAGAGGAGGAGGTCTGAGAGGGGCGTGGCTGAGAGGAGGAGGTCTGAGAGGGGCGTGGTTGAGAGGGGGAGGTCTGAGAGGGGCGTGGCTGAGAGGAGGAGGTCTGAGAGGGGCGTGGTTGAGAGGAGGAGGTCTGAGAGGAGCGTGGCTGAGAGGAGGAGGTCTGAGAGGAGCGTGGCTGAGAGGAGGAGGTCTGAGAGGGGCGTGGCTGAGAGGAGGAGGTCTGAGAGGGGCGTGGCTGAGAGGAGGAGGTCTGAGAGGGGCGTGGCTGAGAGGAGGAGGTCTGAGAGGGGCGTGGCTGAGAGGAGGAGGTCCGAGAGGGGCGTGGTTGAGAGGAGGAGGTCTGAGAGGAGCGTGGCTGAGAGGAGGAGGTCTGAGAGGAGCGTGGCTGAGAGGAGGAGGTCTGAGAGGGGCGTGGCTGAGAGGAGGAGGTCTGAGAGGAGCGTGGCTGAGAGGAGGAGGTCTGAGAGGAGCGTGGCTGAGAGGAGGAGGTCTGAGAGGGGCGTGGCTGAGAGGAGGAGGTCTGAGAGGAGCGTGACTGAGAGGAGGAGGTCTGAGAGGGGCGTGGCTGAGAGGAGGAGGTCTGAGAGGAGCGTGGCTGAGAGGAGGAGGTCTGAGAGGGGCGTGGCTGAGAGGAGGAGGTCTGAGAGAAGCGTGGCTGAGAGGGGGAGGGTCTGAGAGGGGCGTGGCTGAGAGGAGGAGGTCTGAGAGGGGCGTGGCTGAGAGGAGGAGGTCTGAGAGGGGCGTGGTTGAGAGGGGGAGGTCTGAGAGGGGCGTGGCTGAGAGGCGGAGGTCTGAGAGGAGCGTGGCTGAGAGGAGGAGGTCTGAGAGGAGCGTGGCTGAGAGGAGGAGGTCTGAGAGGGGCGTGGCTGAGAGGAGGAGGTCTGAGAGGGGCGTGGCTGAGAGGAGGAGGTCTGAGAGGAGCGTGGCTGAGAGGAGGAGGTCTGAGAGGAGCGTGGCTGAGAGGAGGAGGTCTGAGAGGAGCGTGGCTGAGAGGAGGAGGTCTGAGAGGAGCGTGGCTGAGAGGAGGAGGTCTGAGAGGGGAGTGGTTGAGAGGAGGTCTGAGAGGAGCGTGGCTGAGAGGAGGAGGTCTGAGAGGGGCGTGGCTGAGAGGAGGAGGTCTGAGAGGGGCGTGGTTGAGAGGAGGTCTGAGAGGGGCGTGGCTGATAGGAGGAGGTCTGAGAGGGGCGTGGCTGAGAGGAGGAGGTCTGAGAGGAGCGTGGCTGAGAGGAGGAGGTCTGAGAGGAGCGTGGCTGAGAGGAGGAGGTCTGAGAGGAGCGTGGCTGAGAGGAGGAGGTCTGAGAGGAGCGTGGCTGAGAGGAGGAGGTCTGAGAGGGGCGTGGTTGAGAGGAGGTCTGAGAGGAGCGTGGCTGAGAGGAGGAGGTCTGAGAGGGGCGTGGCTGAGAGGAGGAGGTCTGAGAGGGGCGTGGTTGAGAGGAGGTCTGAGAGGAGCGTGGCTGAGAGGAGGAGGTCTGAGAGGGGCGTGGCTGAGAGGAGGAGGTCTGAGAGGGGCGTGGTTGAGAGGAGGTCTGAGAGGGGCGTGGCTGATAGGAGGAGGTCTGAGAGGGGCGTGGCTGAGAGGAGGAGGTCTGAGAGGAGCGTGGCTGAGAGGAGGAGGTCTGAGAGGAGCGTGGCTGAGAGGAGGTCTGAGAGGAGCGTGGCTGAGAGGAGGAGGTCTGAGAGGAGCGTGGCTGAGAGGAGGAGGTCTGAGAGGGGCGTGGTTGAGAGGGGGAGGTCTGAGAGGGGCGTGGCTGAGAGGCGGAGGTCTGAGAGGAGCGTGGCTGAGAGGAGGAGGTCTGAGAGGAGCGTGGCTGAGAGGAGGAGGTCTGAGAGGAGCGTGGCTGAGAGGAGGAGGTCTGAGAGGGGCGTGGTTGAGAGGGGGAGGTCTGAGAGGGGCGTGGCTGAGAGGCGGAGGTCTGAGAGGAGCGTGGCTGAGAGGAGGAGGTCTGAGAGGAGCGTGGCTGAGAGGAGGAGGTCTGAGAGGGGCGTGGCTGAGAGGAGGAGGTCTGAGAGGGGCGTGGCTGAGAGGAGGAGGTCTGAGAGGAGCGTGGCTGAGAGGAGGAGGTCTGAGAGGAGCGTGGCTGAGAGGAGGAGGTCTGAGAGGAGCGTGGCTGAGAGGAGGAGGTCTGAGAGGAGCGTGGCTGAGAGGAGGAGGTCTGAGAGGGGCGTGGTTGAGAGGAGGTCTGAGAGGAGCGTGGCTGAGAGGAGGAGGTCTGAGAGGGGCGTGGCTGAGAGGAGGAGGTCTGAGAGGGGCGTGGTTGAGAGGAGGTCTGAGAGGGGCGTGGCTGATAGGAGGAGGTCTGAGAGGGGCGTGGCTGAGAGGAGGAGGTCTGAGAGGAGCGTGGCTGAGAGGAGGAGGTCTGAGAGGAGCGTGGCTGAGAGGAGGAGGTCTGAGAGGAGCGTGGCTGAGAGGAGGAGGTCTGAGAGGAGCGTGGCTGAGAGGAGGAGGTCTGAGAGGGGCGTGGTTGAGAGGAGGTCTGAGAGGAGCGTGGCTGAGAGGAGGAGGTCTGAGAGGGGCGTGGCTGAGAGGAGGAGGTCTGAGAGGGGCGTGGTTGAGAGGAGGTCTGAGAAGGGCGTGGCTGATAGGAGGAGGTCTGAGAGGGGCGTGGCTGAGAGGAGGAGGTCTGAGAGGAGCGTGGCTGAGAGGAGGAGGTCTGAGAGGGGCGTGGCTGAGAGGAGGAGGTCTGAGAGGGGCGTGGTTGAGAGGAGGTCTGAGAGGAGCGTGGCTGAGAGGAGGAGGTCTGAGAGGGGCGTGGTTGAGAGGAGGTCTGAGAGGAGCGTGGCTGAGAGGAGGAGGTCTGAGAGGGGCGTGGCTGAGAGGAGGAGGTCTGAGAGGGGCGTGGTTGAGAGGAGGTCTGAGAGGGGCGTGGCTGAGAGGAGGAGGTCTGAGAGGGGCGTGGTTGAGAGGAGGTCTGAGAGGGGCGTGGTTGAGAGGAGGTCTGAGAGGGGCGTGGCTGATAGGAGGAGGTCTGAGAGGGGCGTGGCTGAGAGGAGGAGGTCTGAGAGGAGCGTGGCTGAGAGGAGGAGGTCTGAGAGGGGCGTGGCTGAGAGGAGGAGGTCTGAGAGGGGCGTGGTTGAGAGGAGGTCTGAGAGGAGCGTGGCTGAGAGGAGGAGGTCTGAGAGGGGCTTGGTTGAGAGGAGGTCTGAGAGGAGCGTGGCTGAGAGGAGGAGGTCTGAGAGGAGCGTGGCTGAGAGGAGGAGGTCTGAGAGGAGCGTGGCTGAGAGGAGGAGGTTTGAGAGGGGCGTGGCTGAGAGGAGGAGGTCTGAGAGGGGCGTGGTTGAGAGGGGGAGGTCTGAGAGGGGCGTGGCTGAGAGGAGGAGGTCTGAGAGGGGCGTGGCTGAGAGGAGGAGGTCTGAGAGGGGCGTGGTTGAGAGGAGGTCTGAGAGGGGCGTGGCTGAGAGGAGGAGGTCTGAGAGGGGCGTGGCTGAGAGGAGGAGGTCTGAGAGGGGCGTGGTTGAGAGGGGGAGGTCTGAGAGGGGCGTTGCTGAGAGGAGGAGGTCTGAGAGGGGCGTGGTTGAGAGGAGGAGGTCTGAGAGAAGCGTGGCTGAGAGGAGGAGGTCTGAGAGGGGCGTGGTTGAGAGGAGGTCTGAGAGGAGCGTGGCTGAGAGGAGGAGGTCTGAGAGGGGCGTGGTTGAGAGGAGGTCTGAGAGGAGCGTGGCTGAGAGGAGGAGGTCTGAGAGGAGCGTGGCTGAGAGGAGGAGGTCTGAGAGGGGCGTGGCTGAGAGGAGGAGGTCTGAGAGGAGCGTGGCTGAGAGGAGGAGGTCTGAGAGGGGCGTGGCTGAGAGGAGGAGGTCTGAGAGGGGCGTGGTTGAGAGGAGGTCTGAGAGGAGCGTGGCTGAGAGGAGGAGGTCTGAGAGGGGCGTGGCTGAGAGGAGGAGGTCTGAGAGGGGCGTGGTTGAGAGGAGGTCTGAGAGGAGCGTGGCTGAGAGGAGGAGGTCTGAGAGGGGCGTGGTTGAGAGGAGGTCTGAGAGGAGCGTGGCTGAGAGGAGGAGGTCTGAGAGGAGCGTGGCTGAGAGGAGGAGGTCTGAGAGGAGCGTGGCTGAGAGGAGGAGGTTTGAGAGGGGCGTGGCTGAGAGGAGGTCTGAGAGGAGCGTGGCTGAGAGGAGGAGGTCTGAGAGGGGCGTGGCTGAGAGGAGGAGGTCTGAGAGGGGCGTGGTTGAGAGGAGGTCTGAGAGGGGCGTGGCTGATAGGAGGAGGTCTGAGAGGGGCGTGGCTGAGAGGAGGAGGTCTGAGAGGAGCGTGGCTGAGAGGAGGAGGTCTGAGAGGAGCGTGGCTGAGAGGAGGAGGTCTGAGAGGAGCGTGGCTGAGAGGAGGAGGTCTGAGAGGAGCGTGGCTGAGAGGAGGAGGTCTGAGAGGGGCGTGGTTGAGAGGAGGTCTGAGAGGAGCGTGGCTGAGAGGAGGAGGTCTGAGAGGGGCGTGGCTGAGAGGAGGAGGTCTGAGAGGGGCGTGGTTGAGAGGAGGTCTGAGAAGGGCGTGGCTGATAGGAGGTCTGAGAGGAGCGTGGCTGAGAGGAGGAGGTCTGAGAGGGGCGTGGTTGAGAGGAGGTCTGAGAGGAGCGTGGCTGAGAGGAGGAGGTCTGAGAGGAGCGTGGCTGAGAGGAGGAGGTCTGAGAGGGGCGTGGCTGAGAGGAGGAGGTCTGAGAGGAGCGTGGCTGAGAGGAGGAGGTCTGAGAGGAGCGTGGCTGAGAGGAGGAGGTCTGAGAGGGGCGTGGCTGAGAGGATGAGGTCTGAGAGGGGCGTGGTTGAGAGGAGGTCTGAGAGGGGCGTGGCTGATAGGAGGAGGTCTGAGAGGGGCGTGGCTGAGAGGAGGAGGTCTGAGAGGGGCGTGGCTGAGAGGAGGAGGTCTGAGAGGGGCGTGGTTGAGAGGAGGTCTGAGAGGGGCGTGGCTGAGAGGAGGAGGTCTGAGAGGGGCGTGGCTGAGAGGAGGAGGTCTGAGAGGGGCGTGGTTGAGAGGGGGAGGTCTGAGAGGGGCGTGGCTGAGAGGAGGAGGTCTGAGAGGGGCGTGGTTGAGAGGAGGAGGTCTGAGAGAAGCGTGGCTGAGAGGAGGAGGTCTGAGAGGGGCGTGGTTGAGAGGAGGTCTGAGAGGAGCGTGGCTGAGAGGAGGAGGTCTGAGAGGGGCGTGGTTGAGAGGAGGTCTGAGAGGAGCGTGGCTGAGAGGAGGAGGTCTGAGAGGAGCGTGGCTGAGAGGAGGAGGTCTGAGAGGGGCGTGGCTGAGAGGAGGAGGTCTGAGAGGAGCGTGGCTGAGAGGAGGAGGTCTGAGAGGGGCGTGGCTGAGAGGAGGAGGTCTGAGAGGGGCGTGGTTGAGAGGAGGTCTGAGAGGAGCGTGGCTGAGAGGAGGAGGTCTGAGAGGGGCGTGGCTGAGAGGAGGAGGTCTGAGAGGGGCGTGGTTGAGAGGAGGTCTGAGAGGAGCGTGGCTGAGAGGAGGAGGTCTGAGAGGGGCGTGGTTGAGAGGAGGTCTGAGAGGAGCGTGGCTGAGAGGAGGAGGTCTGAGAGGAGCGTGGCTGAGAGGAGGAGGTCTGAGAGGAGCGTGGCTGAGAGGAGGAGGTTTGAGAGGGGCGTGGCTGAGAGGAGGTCTGAGAGGAGCGTGGCTGAGAGGAGGAGGTCTGAGAGGGGCGTGGCTGAGAGGAGGAGGTCTGAGAGGGGCGTGGTTGAGAGGAGGTCTGAGAGGGGCGTGGCTGATAGGAGGAGGTCTGAGAGGGGCGTGGCTGAGAGGAGGAGGTCTGAGAGGAGCGTGGCTGAGAGGAGGAGGTCTGAGAGGAGCGTGGCTGAGAGGAGGAGGTCTGAGAGGAGCGTGGCTGAGAGGAGGAGGTCTGAGAGGAGCGTGGCTGAGAGGAGGAGGTCTGAGAGGGGCGTGGTTGAGAGGAGGTCTGAGAGGAGCGTGGCTGAGAGGAGGAGGTCTGAGAGGGGCGTGGCTGAGAGGAGGAGGTCTGAGAGGGGCGTGGTTGAGAGGAGGTCTGAGAAGGGCGTGGCTGATAGGAGGTCTGAGAGGAGCGTGGCTGAGAGGAGGAGGTCTGAGAGGGGCGTGGTTGAGAGGAGGTCTGAGAGGAGCGTGGCTGAGAGGAGGAGGTCTGAGAGGAGCGTGGCTGAGAGGAGGAGGTCTGAGAGGGGCGTGGCTGAGAGGAGGAGGTCTGAGAGGAGCGTGGCTGAGAGGAGGAGGTCTGAGAGGAGCGTGGCTGAGAGGAGGAGGTCTGAGAGGGGCGTGGCTGAGAGGAGGAGGTCTGAGAGGGGCGTGGTTGAGAGGAGGTCTGAGAGGGGCGTGGCTGATAGGAGGAGGTCTGAGAGGGGCGTGGCTGAGAGGAGGAGGTCTGAGAGGGGCGTGGCTGAGAGGAGGAGGTCTGAGAGGGGCGTGGTTGAGAGGAGGTCTGAGAGGGGCGTGGCTGAGAGGAGGAGGTCTGAGAGGGGCGTGGCTGAGAGGAGGAGGTCTGAGAGGGGCGTGGTTGAGAGGGGGAGGTCTGAGAGGGGCGTGGCTGAGAGGAGGAGGTCTGAGAGGGGCGTGGTTGAGAGGAGGAGGTCTGAGAGAAGCGTGGCTGAGAGGAGGAGGTCTGAGAGGGGCGTGGTTGAGAGGAGGTCTGAGAGGAGCGTGGCTGAGAGGAGGAGGTCTGAGAGGGGCGTGGTTGAGAGGAGGTCTGAGAGGAGCGTGGCTGAGAGGAGGAGGTCTGAGAGGAGCGTGGCTGAGAGGAGGAGGTCTGAGAGGGGCGTGGCTGAGAGGAGGAGGTCTGAGAGGAGCGTGGCTGAGAGGAGGAGGTCTGAGAGGGGCGTGGCTGAGAGGAGGAGGTCTGAGAGGGGCGTGGTTGAGAGGAGGTCTGAGAGGAGCGTGGCTGAGAGGAGGAGGTCTGAGAGGGGCGTGGCTGAGAGGAGGAGGTCTGAGAGGGGCGTGGTTGAGAGGAGGTCTGAGAGGAGCGTGGCTGAGAGGAGGAGGTCTGAGAGGGGCGTGGTTGAGAGGAGGTCTGAGAGGAGCGTGGCTGAGAGGAGGAGGTCTGAGAGGAGCGTGGCTGAGAGGAGGAGGTCTGAGAGGAGCGTGGCTGAGAGGAGGAGGTTTGAGAGGGGCGTGGCTGAGAGGAGGTCTGAGAGGAGCGTGGCTGAGAGGAGGAGGTCTGAGAGGGGCGTGGCTGAGAGGAGGAGGTCTGAGAGGGGCGTGGTTGAGAGGAGGTCTGAGAGGGGCGTGGCTGATAGGAGGAGGTCTGAGAGGGGCGTGGCTGAGAGGAGGAGGTCTGAGAGGAGCGTGGCTGAGAGGAGGAGGTCTGAGAGGAGCGTGGCTGAGAGGAGGAGGTCTGAGAGGAGCGTGGCTGAGAGGAGGAGGTCTGAGAGGAGCGTGGCTGAGAGGAGGAGGTCTGAGAGGGGCGTGGTTGAGAGGAGGTCTGAGAGGAGCGTGGCTGAGAGGAGGAGGTCTGAGAGGGGCGTGGCTGAGAGGAGGAGGTCTGAGAGGGGCGTGGTTGAGAGGAGGTCTGAGAAGGGCGTGGCTGATAGGAGGAGGTCTGAGAGGGGCGTGGCTGAGAGGAGGAGGTCTGAGAGGAGCGTGGCTGAGAGGTGGAGGTCTGAGAGGGGCGTGGCTGAGAGGAGGAGGTCTGAGAGGGGCGTGGTTGAGAGGAGGTCTGAGAGGAGCGTGGCTGAGAGGAGGAGGTCTGAGAGGGGCGTGGTTGAGAGGAGGTCTGAGAGGAGCGTGGCTGAGAGGAGGAGGTCTGAGAGGGGCGTGGCTGAGAGGAGGAGGTCTGAGAGGGGCGTGGTTGAGAGGAGGTCTGAGAGGGGCGTGGCTGAGAGGAGGAGGTCTGAGAGGGGCGTGGTTGAGAGGAGGTCTGAGAGGGGCGTGGTTGAGAGGAGGTCTGAGAGGGGCGTGGCTGATAGGAGGAGGTCTGAGAGGGGCGTGGTTGAGAGGAGGAGGTCTGAGAGGAGCGTGGCTGAGAGGAGGAGGTCTGAGAGGGGCGTGGCTGAGAGGAGGAGGTCTGAGAGGAGCGTGGCTGAGAGGAGGAGGTCTGAGAGGGGCGTGGTTGAGAGGAGGAGGTCTGAGAGGGGCGTGGCTGAGAGGAGGAGGTCTGAGAGGAGCGTCGCTGAGAGGGGGAGGGTCTGAGAGGGGCGTGGCTGATAGGAGGAGGTCTGAGAGGGGCGTGGCTGAGAGGAGGAGGTCTGAGAGGAGCGTGGCTGAGAGGAGGAGGTCTGAGAGGGGCGTGGCTGAGAGGAGGAGGTCTGAGAGGGGCGTGGTTGAGAGGAGGTCTGAGAGGAGCGTGGCTGAGAGGAGGGGGTCTGAGAGGGGCGTGGTTGAGAGGAGGTCTGAGAGGAGCGTGGCTGAGAGGAGGAGGTCTGAGAGGGGCGTGGCTGAGAGGAGGAGGTCTGAGAGGGGCGTGGTTGAGAGGAGGTCTGAGAGGGGCGTGGCTGAGAGGAGGAGGTCTGAGAGGGGCGTGGTTGAGAGGAGGTCTGAGAGGGGCGTGGTTGAGAGGAGGTCTGAGAGGGGCGTGGCTGATAGGAGGAGGTCTGAGAGGAGCGTGGCTGAGAGGAGGAGGTCTGAGAGGGGCGTGGCTGAGAGGAGGAGGTCTGAGAGGGGCGTGGTTGAGAGGGGGAGGTCTGAGAGGGGCGTGGCTGAGAGGAGGAGGTCTGAGAGGGGCGTGGTTGAGAGGAGGAGGTCTGAGAGAAGCGTGGCTGAGAGGAGGAGGTTTGAGAGGAGCGTGGCTGAGAGGAGGAGGTCTGAGAGGGGCGTGGCTGAGAGGAGGAGGTCTGAGAGGGGCGTGGCTGAGAGGAGGAGGTCTGAGAGGGGCGTGGCTGAGAGGAGGAGGTCCGAGAGGGGCGTGGTTGAGAGGAGGAGGTCTGAGAGGAGCGTGGCTGAGAGGAGGAGGTCTGAGAGGAGCGTGGCTGAGAGGAGGAGGTCTGAGAGGGGCGTGGCTGAGAGGAGGAGGTCTGAGAGGAGCGTGGCTGAGAGGAGGAGGTCTGAGAGGGGCGTGGCTGAGAGGAGGAGGTCTGAGAGGGGCGTGGTTGAGAGGAGGTCTGAGAGGAGCGTGGCTGAGAGGAGGAGGTCTGAGAGGGGCGTGGCTGAGAGGAGGAGGTCTGAGAGGGGCGTGGTTGAGAGGAGGTCTGAGAGGGGCGTGGTTGAGAGGAGGTCTGAGAGGGGCGTGGCTGATAGGAGGAGGTCTGAGAGGGGCGTGGCTGAGAGGAGGAAGTCTGAGAGGAGCGTGGCTGAGAGGAGGAGGTCTGAGAGGGGCGTGGCTGAGAGGAGGAGGTCTGAGAGGGGCGTGGTTGAGAGGAGGTCTGAGAGGAGCGTGGCTGAGAGGAGGAGGTCTGAGAGGGGCGTGGTTGAGAGGAGGTCTGAGAGGAGCGTGGCTGAGAGGAGGAGGTCTGAGAGGAGCGTGGCTGAGAGGAGGAGGTCTGAGAGAAGCGTGGCTGAGAGGGGGAGGGTCTGAGAGGGGCGTGGCTGAGAGGAGGAGGTCTGAGAGGGGCGTGGCTGAGAGGAGGAGGTCTGAGAGGGGCGTGGTTGAGAGGAGGAGGTCTGAGAGAAGCGTGGCTGAGAGGAGGAGGTTTGAGAGGAGCGTGGCTGAGAGGAGGAGGTCTGAGAGGGGCGTGGTTGAGAGGGGGAGGTCTGAGAGGGGCGTGGCTGAGAGGAGGAGGTCTGAGAGGGGCGTGGTTGAGAGGGGGAGGTCTGAGAGGGGCGTGGCTGAGAGGAGGAGGTCTGAGAGGAGCGTGGCTGAGAGGAGGAGGTCTGAGAGGAGCGTGGCTGAGAGGAGGAGGTCTGAGAGGAGCGTGGCTGAGAGGAGGAGGTCTGAGAGGGGCGTGGCTGAGAGGAGGAGGTCTGAGAGGGGCGTGGCTGAGAGGAGGAGGTCTGAGAGGGGCGTGGCTGAGAGGAGGAGGTCTGAGAGGAGCGTGGCTGAGAGGAGGAGGTCTGAGAGGGGCGTGGCTGAGAGGAGGAGGTCTGAGAGGGGCGTGGCTGAGAGGAGGAGGTCTGAGAGGAGCGTGACTGAGAGGAGGAGGTCTGAGAGGGGCGTGGCTGAGAGGAGGAGGTCTGAGAGGAGCGTGGCTGAGAGGAGGAGGTCTGAGAGGAGCGTGGCTGAGAGGAGGAGGTCTGAGAGGAGCGTGGCTGAGAGGAGGAGGTCTGAGAGGGGCGTGGCTGAGAGGAGGAGGTCTGAGAGGGGCGTGGTTGAGAGGAGGTCTGAGAGGAGCGTGGCTGAGAGGAGGAGGTCTGAGAGGGGCGTGGCTGAGAGGAGGAGGTCTGAGAGGAGCGTGGCTGAGAGGAGGAGGTCTGATAGGGGCGTGGCTGAGAGGAGGAGGTCTGAGAGGAGCGTGGCTGAGAGGGGGAGGGTCTGAGAGGGGCGTGGCTGAGAGGAGGAGGTCTGAGAGGGGCGTGGCTGAGAGGAGGAGGTCTGAAAGGGGCGTGGCTGAGAGGAGGAGGTCTGAGAGGGGCGTGGCTGAGAGGAGGAGGTCTGAGAGGGGCGTGGCTGAGAGGAGGAGGTCTGAGAGGGGCGTGGCTGAGAGGAGGAGGTCTGAGAGGAGCGTGACTGAGAGGAGGAGGTCTGAGAGGGGCGTGGTTGAGAGGGGGAGGTCTGAGAGGGGCGTGACTGAGAGGAGGAGGTCTGAGAGGGGCGTGGTTGAGAGGAGGAGGTCTGAGAGGAGCGTGGCTGAGAGGAGGAGGTCTGAGAGGAGCGTGGCTGAGAGGAGGAGGTCTGAGAGGAGCGTGGCTGAGAGGAGGAGGTCTGAGAGGAGCGTGGCTGAGAGGAGGAGGTCTGAGAGGGGCGTGGCTGAGAGGAGGAGGTCTGAGAGGGGCGTGACTGAGAGGAGGAGGTCTGAGAGGGGCGTGGCTGAGAGGAGGAGGTCTGAGAGGAGCGTGGCTGAGAGGGGGAGGGTCTGAGAGGGGCGTGGCTGAGAGGAGGAGGTGTGAGAGGGGCGTGGCTGAGAGGAGGAGGTCTGAGAGGAGCGTGGCTGAGAGGAGGAGGTCTGAGAGGAGCGTGGCTGAGAGGAGGAGGTCTGAGAGGGGCGTGGCTGAGAGGAGGAGGTCTGAGAGGGGCGTGGCTGAGAGGAGGAGGTCTGAGAGGGGCGTGGCTGAGAGGAGGAGGTCTGAGAGGGGCGTGGCTGAGAGGAGGAGGTCTGAGAGGAGCGTGACTGAGAGGAGGAGGTCTGAGAGGGGCGTGGTTGAGAGGGGGAAGTCTGAGAGGGGCGTGGCTGAGAGGAGGAGGTCTGAGAGGGGCGTGGTTGAGAGGAGGAGGTCTGAGAGGAGCGTGGCTGAGAGGAGGAGGTCTGAGAGGAGCGTGGCTGAGAGGAGGAGGTCTGAGAGGAGCGTGGCTGAGAGGAGGAGGTCTGAGAGGGGCGTGGCTGAGAGGAGGAGGTCTGAGAGGGGCGTGGCTGAGAGGAGGAGGTCTGAGAGGGGCGTGGCTGAGAGGAGGAGGTCTGAGAGGGGCGTGGTTGAGAGGAGGTCTGAGAGGGGCGTGGCTGATAGGAGGAGGTCTGAGAGGGGCGTGGCTGAGAGGAGGAGGTCTGAGAGGAGCGTGGCTGAGAGGAGGAGGTCTGAGAGGAGCGTGGCTGAGAGGAGGAGGTCTGAGAGGAGCGTGGCTGAGAGGAGGAGGTCTGAGAGGAGCGTGGCTGAGAGGAGGAGGTCTGAGAGGGGCGTGGTTGAGAGGAGGTCTGAGAGGAGCGTGGCTGAGAGGAGGAGGTCTGAGAGGGGCGTGGCTGAGAGGAGGAGGTCTGAGAGGGGCGTGGTTGAGAGGAGGTCTGAGAGGGGCGTGGCTGATAGGAGGAGGTCTGAGAGGGGCGTGGCTGAGAGGAGGAGGTCTGAGAGGAGCGTGGCTGAGAGGAGGAGGTCTGAGAGGGGCGTGGCTTAGAGGAGGAGGTCTGAGAGGGGCGTGGTTGAGAGGAGGTCTGAGAGGAGCGTGGCTGAGAGGAGGAGGTCTGAGAGGGGCGTGGTTGAGAGGAGGTCTGAGAGGAGCGTGGCTGAGAGGAGGAGGTCTGAGAGGAGCGTGGCTGAGAGGAGGAGGTCTGAGAGGGGCGTGGTTGAGAGGGGGAGGTCTGAGAGGGGCGTGGCTGAGAGGAGGAGGTCTGAGAGGGGCGTGGCTGAGAGGAGGAGGTCTGAGAGGGGCGTGGTTGAGAGGGGGAGGTCTGAGAGGGGCGTGGCTGAGAGGAGGAGGTCTGAGAGGAGCGTGGCTGAGAGGAGGAGGTCTGAGAGGAGCGTGGCTGAGAGGAGGAGGTCTGAGAGGGGCGTGGCTGAGAGGAGGAGGTCTGAGAGGAGCGTGGCTGAGAGGAGGAGGTCTGAGAGGGGCGTGGCTGAGAGGAGGAGGTCTGAGAGGGGCGTGGTTGAGAGGAGGTCTGAGAGGAGCGTGGCTGAGAGGAGGAGATCTGAGAGGAGCGTGGCTGAGAGGAGGAGGTCTGAGAGGAGCGTGGCTGAGAGGAGGAGGTCTGAGAGGGGCGTGGCTGAGAGGAGGAGGTCTGAGAGGGGCGTGGCTGAGAGGAGGAGGTCTGAGAGGGGCGTGGCTGAGAGGAGGAGGTCTGAGAGGGGCGTGGCTGAGAGGGGGAAGTCTGAGAGGGGCGTGGCTGAGAGGAGGAGGTCTGAGAGGGGCGTGGTTGAGAGGAGGAGGTCTGAGAGGAGCGTGGCTGAGAGGAGGAGGTCTGAGAGGAGCGTGGCTGAGAGGAGGAGGTCTGAGAGGAGCGTGGCTGAGAGGAGGAGGTCTGAGAGGGGCGTGGCTGAGAGGAGGAGGTCTGAGAGGGGCGTGGCTGAGAGGAGGAGGTCTGAGAGGGGCGTGGCTGAGAGGAGGAGGTCGGAGAGGGGCGTGGTTGAGAGGAATGAGGAGCGTGGCTGAGAGGAGGAGGTCTGAGAGGAGCGTGGCTGATAGGAGGAGGTCTGAGAGGGGCGTGGCTGAGAGGAGGAGGTCTGAGAGGAGCGTGGCTGAGAGGAGGAGGTCTGAGAGGAGCGTGGCTGAGAGGAGGAGGTCTGAGAGGAGCGTGGCTGAGAGGAGGAGGTCTGAGAGGGGCGTGGTTGAGAGGAGGTCTGAGAGGAGCGTGGCTGAGAGGAGGAGGTCTGAGAGGGGCGTGGCTGAGAGGAGGAGGTCTGAGAGGGGCGTGGTTGAGAGGAGGTCTGAGAGGGGCGTGGCTGATAGGAGGAGGTCTGAGAGGGGCGTGGCTGAGAGGAGGAGGTCTGAGAGGAGCGTGGCTGAGAGGAGGAGGTCTGAGAGGAGCGTGGCTGAGAGGAGGAGGTCTGAGAGGAGCGTGGCTGAGAGGAGGAGGTCTGAGAGGAGCGTGGCTGAGAGGAGGAGGTCTGAGAGGGGCGTGGTTGAGAGGAGGTCTGAGAGGAGCGTGGCTGAGAGGAGGAGGTCTGAGAGGAGCGTGGCTGAGAGGAGGAGGGTCTGAGAGGGGCGTGGCTGAGAGGAGGAGGTCTGAGAGGGGCGTGGCTGAGAGGAGGAGGTCTGAGAGGGGCGTGGCTGAGAGGAGGAGGTCTGAGAGGGGCGTGGCTGAGAGGAGGAGGTCTGAGAGGGGCGTGGTTGAGAGGGGGAGGTCTGAGAGGGGCGTGGCTGAGAGGAGGAGGTCTGAGAGGAGCGTGGCTGAGAGGGGGAGGGTCTGAGAGGGGCGTGGCTGAGAGGAGGAGGTCTGAGAGGGGCGTGGCTGAGAGGAGGAGGTCTGAGAGGAGCGTCGCTGAGAGGGGGAGGGTCTGAGAGGGGCGTGGCTGAGAGGAGGAGGTCTGAGAGGGGCGTGGCTGAGAGGAGGAGGTCTGAGAGGGGCGTGGTTGAGAGGGGGAGGTCTGAGAGGGGCGTGGCTGAGAGGGGGAGGGTCTGAGAGGGGCGTGGCTGAGAGGAGGAGGTCTGAGAGGGGCGTGATTGAGAGGAGGTCTGAGAGGAGCGTGGCTGAGAGGAGGAGGTCTGAGAGGGGCGTGGCTGAGAGGAGGAGGTCTGAGAGGGGCGTGGTTGAGAGGAGGTCTGAGAGGAGCGTGGCTGAGAGGAGGAGGTCTGAGAGGAGCGTGGCTGAGAGGAGGAGGGTCTGAGAGGGGCGTGGCTGAGAGGAGGAGGTCTGAGAGGGGCGTGGTTGAGAGGGGGAGGTCTGAGAGGGGCGTGGCTGAGAGGAGGAGGTCTGAGAGGAGCGTGGCTGAGAGGAGGAGGTCTGAGAGGGGCGTGGCTGAGAGGAGGAGGTCTGAGAGGGGCGTGGTTGAGAGGGGGAGGTCTGAGAGGGGCGTGGCTGAGAGGAGGAGGTCTGAGAGGGGCGTGGCTGAGAGGAGGAGGTCTGAGAGGGGCGTGGTTGAGAGGGGGAGGTCTGAGAGGGGCGTGGCTGAGAGGAGGAGGTCTGAGAGGGGCGTGGTTGAGAGGGGGAGGTCTGAGAGGGGCGTGGCTGAGAGGAGGAGGTCTGAGAGGAGCGTGGCTGAGAGGAGGAGGTCTGAGAGGGGCGTGGTTGAGAGGAGGTCTGAGAGGAGCGTGGCTGAGAGGAGGAGGTCTGAGAGGGGCGTGGCTGAGAGGAGGAGGTCTGAGAGGGGCGTGGTTGAGAGGAGGTCTGAGAGGGGCGTGGCTGATAGGAGGAGGTCTGAGAGGGGCGTGGCTGAGAGGAGGAGGTCTGAGAGGAGCGTGGCTGAGAGGAGGAGGTCTGAGAGGAGCGTGGCTGAGAGGAGGAGGTCTGAGAGGAGCGTGGCTGAGAGGAGGAGGTCTGAGAGGAGCGTGGCTGAGAGGAGGAGGTCTGAGAGGGGCGTGGTTGAGAGGAGGTCTGAGAGGAGCGTGGCTGAGAGGAGGAGGTCTGAGAGGAGCGTGGCTGAGAGGAGGAGGGTCTGAGAGGGGCGTGGCTGAGAGGAGGAGGTCTGAGAGGGGCGTGGCTGAGAGGAGGAGGTCTGAGAGGGGCGTGGCTGAGAGGAGGAGGTCTGAGAGGGGCGTGGCTGAGAGGAGGAGGTCTGAGAGGGGCGTGGTTGAGAGGGGGAGGTCTGAGAGGGGCGTGGCTGAGAGGAGGAGGTCTGAGAGGAGCGTGGCTGAGAGGGGGAGGGTCTGAGAGGGGCGTGGCTGAGAGGAGGAGGTCTGAGAGGGGCGTGGCTGAGAGGAGGAGGTCTGAGAGGAGCGTCGCTGAGAGGGGGAGGGTCTGAGAGGGGCGTGGCTGAGAGGAGGAGGTCTGAGAGGGGCGTGGCTGAGAGGAGGAGGTCTGAGAGGGGCGTGGTTGAGAGGGGGAGGTCTGAGAGGGGCGTGGCTGAGAGGGGGAGGGTCTGAGAGGGGCGTGGCTGAGAGGAGGTCTGAGAGGAGCGTGGCTGAGAGGAGGAGGTCTGAGAGGAGCGTGGCTGAGAGGAGGAGGTCTGAGAGGAGCGTGGCTGAGAGGAGGAGGTCTGAGAGGGGCGTGGCTGAGAGGAGGAGGTCTGAGAGGGGCGTGGCTGAGAGGAGGAGGTCTGAGAGGGGCGTGGCTGAGAGGAGGAGGTCTGAGAGGAGCGTGGCTGAGAGGAGGAGGTCTGAGAGGGGCGTGGCTGAGAGGAGGAGGTCTGAGAGGGGCGTGGCTGAGAGGAGGAGGTCTGAGAGGGGCGTGGCTGAGAGGAGGAGGTCTGAGAGGGGCGTGGCTGAGAGGAGGAGGTCTGAGAGGAGCGTGGCTGAGAGGAGGAGGTCTGAGAGGGGCGTGGCTGAGAGGAGGAGGTCTGAGAGGGGCGTGGCTGAGAGGAGGAGGTCTGAGAGGGGCGTGGCTGAGAGGAGGAGGTCTGAGAGGAGCGTGGCTGAGAGGAGGAGGTCTGAGAGGAGCGTGGCTGAGAGGAGGAGGTCTGAGAGGGGCGTGGCTGAGAGGAGGAGGTCTGAGAGGAGCGTGGCTGAGAGGAGGAGGTCTGAGAGGGGCGTGGCTGAGAGGAGGAGGTCTGAGAGGAGCGTGGCTGAGAGGAGGAGGTCTGAGAGGGGCGTGGCTGAGAGGAGGAGGTCTGAGAGGGGCGTGGCTGAGAGGAGGAGGTCTGAGAGGAGCGTGGCTGAGAGGAGGAGGTCTGAGAGGAGCGTGGCTGAGAGGAGGAGGTCTGAGAGGGGCGTGGCTGAGAGGAGGAGGTCTGAGAGGAGCGTGGCTGAGAGGAGGAGGTCTGAGAGGGGCGTGGCTGAGAGGAGGAGGTCTGAGAGGAGCGTGGCTGAGAGGAGGAGGTCTGAGAGGAGCGTGGCTGAGAGGAGGAGGTCTGAGAGGGGCGTGGTTGAGAGGAGGTCTGAGAGGAGCGTGGCTGAGAGGAGGAGGTCTGAGAGGAGCGTGGCTGAGAGGAGGAGGTCTGAGAGGGGCGTGGCTGAGAGGAGGAGGTCTGAGAGGAGCGTGGCTGAGAGGAGGAGGTCTGAGAGGAGCGTGGCTGAGAGGAGGAGGTCTGAGAGGAGCGTGGCTGAGAGGAGGAGGTCTGAGAGGGGCGTGGCTGAGAGGAGGAGGTCTGAGAGGGGCGTGGCTGAGAGGAGGAGGTCTGAGAGGGGCGTGGCTGAGAGGAGGAGGTCTGAGAGGGGCGTGGCTGAGAGGAGGAGGTCTGAGAGGAGCGTGACTGAGAGGAGGAGGTCTGAGAGGGGCGTGGCTGAGAGGAGGAGGTCTGAGAGGAGCGTGGCTGAGAGGGGGAGGGTCTGAGAGGGGCGTGGCTGAGAGGGGGAGGGTCTGAGAGGGGCGTGGCTGAGAGGAGGAGGTCTGAGAGGGGCGTGGCTGAGAGGAGGTCTGAGAGGAGCGTGGCTGAGAGGAGGAGGTCTGAGAGGGGCGTGGCTGAGAGGAGGAGGTCGGAGAGGGGCGTGGTTGAGAGGAATGAGGAGCGTGGCTGAGAGGAGGAGGTCTGAGAGGAGCGTGGCTGAGAGGAGGAGGTCTGAGAGGGGCGTGGCTGAGAGGAGGAGGTCTGAGAGGGGCGTGGTTGAGAGGAGGTCTGAGAGGAGCGTGGCTGAGAGGAGGAGGTCTGAGAGGGGCGTGGCGAGAGGAGGAGGTCTGAGAGGAGCGTGGCCGAGAGGAGGAGGTCTGAGAGGGGCGTGGCTGAGAGGAGGAGGTCTGAGAGGAGCGTGGCTGAGAGGGGGAGGGTCTGAGAGGGGCGTGGCTGAGAGGAGGAGGTCTGAGAGGGGCGTGGCTGAGAGGAGGAGGTCTGAGAGGAGCGTGGCTGAGAGGAGGAGGTCTGAGAGGGGCGTGGCTGAGAGGAGGAGGTCTGAGAGGAGCGTGGCTGAGAGGAGGAGGTCTGAGAGGGGCGTGGCTGAGAGGAGGAGGTCTGAGAGGGGCGTGGCTGAGAGGAGGAGGTCTGAGAGGAGCGTGGCTGAGAGGAGGAGGTCTGAGAGGGGCGTGGCTGAGAGGAGGAGGTCTGAGAGGGGCGTGGCTGAGAGGAGGAGGTCTGAGAGGGGCGTGGTTGAGAGGGGGAGGTCTGAGAGGGGCGTGGCTGAGAGGAGGAGGTCTGAGAGGGGCGTGGCTGAGAGGAGGAGGTCTGAGAGGGGCGTGGCTGAGAGGAGGAGGTCTGAGAGGGGCGTGGTTGAGAGGGGGAGGTCTGAGAGGGGCGTGGCTGAGAGGAGGAGGTCTGAGAGGAGCGTGGCTGAGAGGAGGAGGTCTGAGAGGGGCGTGGCTGAGAGGAGGAGGTCTGAGAGGGGCGTGGTTGAGAGGGGGAGGTCTGAGAGGGGCGTGGCTGAGAGGAGGAGGTCTGAGAGGGGCGTGGCTGAGAGGAGGAGGTCTGAGAGGGGCGTGGCTGAGAGGAGGAGGTCTGAGAGGAGCGTCGCTGAGAGGGGGAGGGTCTGAGAGGGGCGTGGTTGAGAGGAGGAGGTCTGAGAGGGGCGTGGTTGAGAGGGGGAGGTCTGAGAGGGGCGTGGCTGAGAGGAGGAGGTCTGAGAGGGGCGTGGTTGAGAGGAGGAGGTCTGAGAGGAGCGTGGCTGAGAGGAGGTCTGAGAGGAGCGTGGCTGAGAGGAGGAGGTCTGAGAGGGGCGTGGCTGATAGGAGGAGGTCTGAGAGGGGCGTGGCTGAGAGGAGGAGGTCTGAGAGGAGCGTGGCTGAGAGGAGGAGGTCTGAGAGGGGCGTGGTTGAGAGGGGGAGGTCTGAGAGGGGCGTGGCTGAGAGGAGGAGGTCTGAGAGGGGCGTGGCTGAGAGGAGGAGGTCTGAGAGGGGCGTGGTTGAGAGGGGGAGGTCTGAGAGGGGCGTGGCTGAGAGGAGGAGGTCTGAGAGGGGCGTGGCTGAGAGGATGAGGTCTGAGAGGGGCGTGGCTGAGAGGAGGAGGTCTGAGAGGAGCGTGGCTGAGAGGGGGAGGGTCTGAGAGGGGCGTGGCTGAGAGGAGGAGGTCTGAGAGGGGCGTGGCTGAGAGGAGGAGGTCTGAGAGGGGCGTGGTTGAGAGGGGGAGGTCTGAGAGGGGCGTGGCTGAGAGGAGGAGGTCTGAGAGGGGCGTGGCTGAGAGGAGGAGGTCTGAGAGGGGCGTGGCTGAGAGGAGGAGGTCTGAGAGGGGCGTGGCTGAGAGGAGGAGGTCTGAGAGGGGCGTGGTTGAGAGGGGGAGGTCTGAGAGGGGCGTGGCTGAGAGGAGGAGGTCTGAGAGGGGCGTGGCTGAGAGGAGGAGGTCTGAGAGGGGCGTGGCTGAGAGGAGGAGGTCTGAGAGGGGCGTGGCTGAGAGGAGGAGGTCTGAGAGGGGCGTGGCTGAGAGGAGGAGGTCTGAGAGGGGCGTGGCTGAGAGGAGGAGGTCTGAGAGGGGCGTGGCTGAGAGGAGGAGGTCTGAGAGGAGCGTGACTGAGAGGAGGAGGTCTGAGAGGAGCGTGGCTGAGAGGAGGAGGTCTGAGAGGAGCGTGGCTGAGAGGAGGAGGTCTGAGAGGGGCGTGGCTGAGAGGAGGAGGTCTGAGAGGGGCGTGGTTGAGAGGGGGAGGTCTGAGAGGGGCGTGGCTGAGAGGAGGAGGTCTGAGAGGGGCGTGGTTGAGAGGAGGAGGTCTGAGAGGAGCGTGGCTGAGAGGAGGAGGTCTGAGAGGAGCGTGGCTGAGAGGAGGAGGTCTGAGAGGAGCGTGGCTGAGAGGAGGAGGTCTGAGAGGGGCGTGGTTGAGAGGAGGTCTGAGAGGAGCGTGGCTGAGAGGAGGAGGTCTGAGAGGGGCGTGATTGAGAGGAGGTCTGAGAGGAGCGTGGCTGAGAGGAGGAGGTCTGAGAGGGGCGTGGCTGAGAGGAGGAGGTCTGAGAGGGGCGTGGCTGAGAGGAGGAGGTCTGAGAGGGGCGTGGTTGAGAGGGGGAGGTCTGAGAGGGGCGTGGCTGAGAGGAGGAGGTCTGAGAGGGGCGTGGTTGAGAGGAGGAGGTCTGAGAGGAGCGTGGCTGAGAGGAGGAGGTCTGAGAGGAGCGTGGCTGAGAGGAGGAGGTCTGAGAGGAGCGTGGCTGAGAGGAGGAGGTCTGAGAGGGGCGTGGTTGAGAGGAGGTCTGAGAGGAGCGTGGCTGAGAGGAGGAGGTCTGAGAGGGGCGTGATTGAGAGGAGGTCTGAGAGGAGCGTGGCTGAGAGGAGGAGGTCTGAGAGGAGCGTGGCTGAGAGGAGGAGGTCTGAGAGGGGCGTGATTGAGAGGAGGTCTGAGAGGAGCGTGGCTGAGAGGAGGAGGTCTGAGAGGAGCGTGGCTGAGAGGAGGAGGTCTGAGAGGGGCGTGGCTGAGAGGAGGAGGTCTGAGAGGGGCGTGGCTGAGAGGAGGAGGTCTGAGAGGGGCGTGGCTGAGAGGAGGAGGTCTGAGAGGGGCGTGGTTGAGAGGGGGAGGTCTGAGAGGGGCGTGGCTGAGAGGAGGAGGTCTGAGAGGAGCGTGGCTGAGAGGGGGAGGGTCTGAGAGGGGCGTGGCTGAGAGGAGGAGGTCTGAGAGGGGCGTGGCTGAGAGGAGGAGGTCTGAGAGGAGCGTCGCTGAGAGGGGGAGGGTCTGAGAGGGGCGTGGCTGAGAGGAGGAGGTCTGAGAGGGGCGTGGCTGAGAGGAGGAGGTCTGAGAGGGGCGTGGTTGAGAGGGGGAGGTCTGAGAGGGGCGTGGCTGAGAGGGGGAGGGTCTGAGAGGGGCGTGGCTGAGAGGAGGAGGTCTGAGAGGGGCGTGATTGAGAGGAGGTCTGAGAGGAGCGTGGCTGAGAGGAGGAGGTCTGAGAGGAGCGTGGCTGAGAGGAGGAGGTCTGAGAGGAGCGTGGCTGAGAGGAGGAGGTCTGAGAGGGGCGTGGCTGAGAGGAGGAGGTCTGAGAGGGGCGTGGCTGAGAGGAGGAGGTCTGAGAGGGGCGTGGCTGAGAGGAGGAGGTCTGAGAGGGGCGTGGTTGAGAGGGGGAGGTCTGAGAGGGGCGTGGCTGAGAGGAGGAGGTCTGAGAGGAGCGTGGCTGAGAGGGGGAGGGTCTGAGAGGGGCGTGGCTGAGAGGAGGAGGTCTGAGAGGGGCGTGGCTGAGAGGAGGAGGTCTGAGAGGAGCGTCGCTGAGAGGGGGAGGGTCTGAGAGGGGCGTGGCTGAGAGGAGGAGGTCTGAGAGGGGCGTGGCTGAGAGGAGGAGGTCTGAGAGGGGCGTGGTTGAGAGGGGGAGGTCTGAGAGGGGCGTGGCTGAGAGGGGGAGGGTCTGAGAGGGGCGTGGCTGAGAGGAGGAGGTCTGAGAGGGGCGTGGCTGAGAGGAGGAGGTCTGAGAGGAGCGTCGCTGAGAGGGGGAGGGTCTGAGAGGGGCGTGGCTGAGAGGAGGAGGTCTGAGAGGGGCGTGGCTGAGAGGAGGAGGTCTGAGAGGGGCGTGGTTGAGAGGGGGAGGTCTGAGAGGGGCGTGGCTGAGAGGAGGAGGTCTGAGAGGGGCGTGGCTGAGAGGAGGAGGTCTGAGAGGAGCGTCGCTGAGAGGGGGAGGGTCTGAGAGGGGCGTGGCTGAGAGGAGGAGGTCTGAGAGGGGCGTGGTTGAGAGGGGGAGGTCTGAGAGGGGCGTGGCTGAGAGGAGGAGGTCTGAGAGGAGCGTGGCTGAGAGGGGGAGGGTCTGAGAGGGGCGTGGCTGAGAGGAGGAGGTCTGAGAGGGGCGTGGCTGAGAGGAGGAGGTCTGAGAGGAGCGTCGCTGAGAGGGGGAGGGTCTGAGAGGGGCGTGGCTGAGAGGAGGAGGTCTGAGAGGGGCGTGGCTGAGAGGAGGAGGTCTGAGAGGGGCGTGGTTGAGAGGGGGAGGTCTGAGAGGGGCGTGGCTGAGAGGAGGAGGTCTGAGAGGGGCGTGGCTGAGAGGAGGAGGTCCGAGAGGGGCGTGGCTGAGAGGAGGAGGTCTGAGAGGGGCGTGGTTGAGAGGAGGAGGTCTGAGAGGGGCGTGGTTGAGAGGAGGTCTGAGAGGAGCGTGGCTGAGAGGAGGAGGTCTGAGAGGGACGTGGTTGAGAGGAGGTCTGAGAGGAGCGTGGCTGAGAGGAGGAGGTCTGAGAGGGGCGTGGCTGAGAGGAGGAGGTCTGAGAGGGGCGTGGTTGAGAGGAGGTCTGAGAGGAGCGTGGCTGAGAGGAGGAGGTCTGAGAGGGGCGTGGTTGAGAGGAGGTCTGAGAGGAGCGTGGCTGAGAGGAGGAGGTCTGAGAGGAGCGTGGCTGAGAGGAGGAGGTCTGAGAGGGGCGTGGTTGAGAGGAGGTCTGAGAGGGGCGTGGCGAGAGGAGGAGGTCTGAGAGGAGCGTGGCTGAGAGGAGGAGGTCTGAGAGGAGCGTGGCTGAGAGGAGGAGGTCTGAGAGGAGCGTGGCTGAGAGGAGGAGGTCTGAGAGGAGCGTGGCTGAGAGGAGGAGGTCTGAGAGGAGCGTGGCTGAGAGGAGGAGGTCTGAGAGGGGCGTGGTTGAGAGGAGGTCTGAGAGGAGCGTGGCTGAGAGGAGGAGGTCTGAGAGGGGCGTGATTGAGAGGAGGTCTGAGAGGAGCGTGGCTGAGAGGAGGAGGTCTGAGAGGAGCGTGGCTGAGAGGAGGAGGTCTGAGAGGAGCGTGGCTGAGAGGAGGAGGTCTGAGAGGGGCGTGGTTGAGAGGAGGTCTGAGAGGAGCGTGGCTGAGAGGAGGAGGTCTGAGAGGGGCGTGATTGAGAGGAGGTCTGAGAGGAGCGTGGCTGAGAGGAGGAGGTCTGAGAGGAGCGTGGCTGAGAGGAGGAGGTCTGAGAGGAGCGTGGCTGAGAGGAGGAGGTCTGAGAGGAGCGTGGCTGAGAGGAGGAGGTCTGAGAGGAGCGTGGCTGAGAGGAGGAGGTCTGAGAGGAGCGTGGCTGAGAGGAGGAGGTCTGAGAGGAGCGTGGCTGAGAGGAGGAGGTCTGAGAGGAGCGTGGCTGAGAGGAGGGGCTGAGAGGAGGAGGTCTGAGAGGAGCGTGGCTGAGAGGAGGAGGTCTGAGAGGGGCGTGGTTGAGAGGAGGAGGTCTGAGAGGAGCGTGGCTGAGAGGAGGAGGTCTGAGAGGGGCGTGATTGAGAGGAGGAGGTCTGAGAGGAGCGTGGCTGAGAGGAGGAGGTCTGAGAGGGGCGTGGTTGAGAGGAGGTCTGAGAGGAGCGTGGCTGAGAGGAGGAGGTCTGAGAGGGGCGTGATTGAGAGGAGGTCTGAGAGGAGCGTGGCTGAGAGGAGGAGGTCTGAGAGGAGCGTGGCTGAGAGGAGGAGGTCTGAGAGGAGCGTGGCTGAGAGGAGGAGGTCTGAGAGGAGCGTGGCTGAGAGGAGGAGGTCTGAGAGGAGCGTGGCTGAGAGGAGGAGGTCTGAGAGGGGCGTGGCTGAGAGGAGGAGGTCTGAGAGGGGCGTGGTTGAGAGGGGGAGGTCTGAGAGGGGCGTGGCTGAGAGGAGGAGGTCTGAGAGGGGCGTGGTTGAGAGGGGGAGGTCTGAGAGGGGCGTGGCTGAGAGGAGGAGGTCTGAGAGGGGCGTGGTTGAGAGGAGGAGGTCTGAGAGGAGCGTGGCTGAGAGGAGGAGGTCTGAGAGGAGCGTGGCTGAGAGGAGGAGGTCTGAGAGGAGCGTGGCTGAGAGGAGGTCTGAGAGGGGCGTGGTTGAGAGGAGGTCTGAGAGGAGCGTGGCTGAGAGGAGGAGGTCTGAGAGGGGCGTGATTGAGAGGAGGTCTGAGAGGAGCGTGGCTGAGAGGAGGAGGTCTGAGAGGAGCGTGGCTGAGAGGAGGAGGTCTGAGAGGAGCGTGGCTGAGAGGAGGAGGTCTGAGAGGGGCGTGGCTGAGAGGAGGAGGTCTGAGAGGGGCGTGGCTGAGAGGAGGAGGTCTGAGAGGGGCGTGGCTGAGAGGAGGAGGTCTGAGAGGGGCGTGGTTGAGAGGGGGAGGTCTGAGAGGGGCGTGGCTGAGAGGAGGAGGTCTGAGAGGAGCGTGGCTGAGAGGGGGAGGGTCTGAGAGGGGCGTGGCTGAGAGGAGGAGGTCTGAGAGGGGCGTGGCTGAGAGGAGGAGGTCTGAGAGGAGCGTCGCTGAGAGGGGGAGGGTCTGAGAGGGGCGTGGCTGAGAGGAGGAGGTCTGAGAGGGGCGTGGCTGAGAGGAGGAGGTCTGAGAGGGGCGTGGTTGAGAGGGGGAGGTCTGAGAGGGGCGTGGCTGAGAGGGGGAGGGTCTGAGAGGGGCGTGGCTGAGAGGAGGAGGTCTGAGAGGGGCGTGGCTGAGAGGAGGAGGTCTGAGAGGAGCGTCGCTGAGAGGGGGAGGGTCTGAGAGGGGCGTGGCTGAGAGGAGGAGGTCTGAGAGGGGCGTGGCTGAGAGGAGGAGGTCTGAGAGGGGCGTGGTTGAGAGGGGGAGGTCTGAGAGGGGCGTGGCTGAGAGGAGGAGGTCTGAGAGGAGCGTGGCTGAGAGGGGGAGGGTCTGAGAGGGGCGTGGCTGAGAGGAGGAGGTCTGAGAGGGGCGTGGCTGAGAGGAGGAGGTCTGAGAGGAGCGTCGCTGAGAGGGGGAGGGTCTGAGAGGGGCGTGGCTGAGAGGAGGAGGTCTGAGAGGGGCGTGGCTGAGAGGAGGAGGTCTGAGAGGGGCGTGGTTGAGAGGGGGAGGTCTGAGAGGGGCGTGGTTGAGAGGGGGAGGTCTGAGAGGGGCGTGGCTGAGAGGGGGAGGGTCTGAGAGGGGCGTGGCTGAGAGGAGGAGGTCTGAGAGGGGCGTGGCTGAGAGGAGGAGGTCTGAGAGGAGCGTCGCTGAGAGGGGGAGGGTCTGAGAGGGGCGTGGCTGAGAGGAGGAGGTCTGAGAGGGGCGTGGCTGAGAGGAGGAGGTCTGAGAGGGGCGTGGTTGAGAGGGGGAGGTGTGAGAGGGGCGTGGCTGAGAGGAGGAGGTCTGAGAGGGGCGTGGCTGAGAGGAGGAGGTCTGAGAGGAGCGTCGCTGAGAGGGGGAGGGTCTGAGAGGGGCGTGGCTGAGAGGAGGAGGTCTGAGAGGGGCGTGGTTGAGAGGGGGAGGTCTGAGAGGGGCGTGGCTGAGAGGAGGAGGTCTGAGAGGAGCGTGGCTGAGAGGGGGAGGGTCTGAGAGGGGCGTGGCTGAGAGGAGGAGGTCTGAGAGGGGCGTGGCTGAGAGGAGGAGGTCTGAGAGGAGCGTCGCTGAGAGGGGGAGGGTCTGAGAGGGGCGTGGCTGAGAGGAGGAGGTCTGAGAGGGGCGTGGCTGAGAGGAGGAGGTCTGAGAGGGGCGTGGTTGAGAGGGGGAGGTCTGAGAGGGGCGTGGCTGAGAGGAGGAGGTCTGAGAGGGGCGTGGCTGAGAGGAGGAGGTCCGAGAGGGGCGTGGCTGAGAGGAGGAGGTCTGAGAGGGGCGTGGTTGAGAGGAGGAGGTCTGAGAGGGGCGTGGTTGAGAGGAGGTCTGAGAGGAGCGTGGCTGAGAGGAGGAGGTCTGAGAGGGGCGTGGTTGAGAGGAGGTCTGAGAGGAGCGTGGCTGAGAGGAGGAGGTCTGAGAGGGGCGTGGCTGAGAGGAGGAGGTCTGAGAGGGGCGTGGTTGAGAGGAGGTCTGAGAGGAGCGTGGCTGAGAGGAGGAGGTCTGAGAGGGGCGTGGTTGAGAGGAGGTCTGAGAGGAGCGTGGCTGAGAGGAGGAGGTCTGAGAGGAGCGTGGCTGAGAGGAGGAGGTCTGAGAGGGGCGTGGTTGAGAGGAGGTCTGAGAGGGGCGTGGCGAGAGGAGGAGGTCTGAGAGGAGCGTGGCTGAGAGGAGGAGGTCTGAGAGGAGCGTGGCTGAGAGGAGGAGGTCTGAGAGGAGCGTGGCTGAGAGGAGGAGGTCTGAGAGGAGCGTGGCTGAGAGGAGGAGGTCTGAGAGGAGCGTGGCTGAGAGGAGGAGGTCTGAGAGGGGCGTGGTTGAGAGGAGGTCTGAGAGGAGCGTGGCTGAGAGGAGGAGGTCTGAGAGGGGCGTGATTGAGAGGAGGTCTGAGAGGAGCGTGGCTGAGAGGAGGAGGTCTGAGAGGAGCGTGGCTGAGAGGAGGAGGTCTGAGAGGAGCGTGGCTGAGAGGAGGAGGTCTGAGAGGGGCGTGGTTGAGAGGAGGTCTGAGAGGAGCGTGGCTGAGAGGAGGAGGTCTGAGAGGGGCGTGATTGAGAGGAGGTCTGAGAGGAGCGTGGCTGAGAGGAGGAGGTCTGAGAGGAGCGTGGCTGAGAGGAGGAGGTCTGAGAGGAGCGTGGCTGAGAGGAGGAGGTCTGAGAGGAGCGTGGCTGAGAGGAGGAGGTCTGAGAGGAGCGTGGCTGAGAGGAGGAGGTCTGAGAGGAGCGTGGCTGAGAGGAGGGGCTGAGAGGAGGAGGTCTGAGAGGAGCGTGGCTGAGAGGAGGAGGTCTGAGAGGGGCGTGGTTGAGAGGAGGAGGTCTGAGAGGAGCGTGGCTGAGAGGAGGAGGTCTGAGAGGGGCGTGATTGAGAGGAGGAGGTCTGAGAGGAGCGTGGCTGAGAGGAGGAGGTCTGAGAGGGGCGTGGTTGAGAGGAGGTCTGAGAGGAGCGTGGCTGAGAGGAGGAGGTCTGAGAGGGGCGTGATTGAGAGGAGGTCTGAGAGGAGCGTGGCTGAGAGGAGGAGGTCTGAGAGGAGCGTGGCTGAGAGGAGGAGGTCTGAGAGGAGCGTGGCTGAGAGGAGGAGGTCTGAGAGGAGCGTGGCTGAGAGGAGGAGGTCTGAGAGGAGCGTGGCTGAGAGGAGGAGGTCTGAGAGGGGCGTGGCTGAGAGGAGGAGGTCTGAGAGGGGCGTGGTTGAGAGGGGGAGGTCTGAGAGGGGCGTGGCTGAGAGGAGGAGGTCTGAGAGGGGCGTGGTTGAGAGGGGGAGGTCTGAGAGGGGCGTGGCTGAGAGGAGGAGGTCTGAGAGGGGCGTGGTTGAGAGGAGGAGGTCTGAGAGGAGCGTGGCTGAGAGGAGGAGGTCTGAGAGGAGCGTGGCTGAGAGGAGGAGGTCTGAGAGGAGCGTGGCTGAGAGGAGGTCTGAGAGGGGCGTGGTTGAGAGGTCTGAGAGGAGCGTGGCTGAGAGGAGGAGGTCTGAGAGGGGCGTGATTGAGAGGAGGTCTGAGAGGAGCGTGGCTGAGAGGAGGAGGTCTGAGAGGAGCGTGGCTGAGAGGAGGAGGTCTGAGAGGAGCGTGGCTGAGAGGAGGAGGTCTGAGAGGGGCGTGGCTGAGAGGAGGAGGTCTGAGAGGGGCGTGGCTGAGAGGAGGAGGTCTGAGAGGGGCGTGGCTGAGAGGAGGAGGTCTGAGAGGGGCGTGGTTGAGAGGGGGAGGTCTGAGAGGGGCGTGGCTGAGAGGAGGAGGTCTGAGAGGAGCGTGGCTGAGAGGGGGAGGGTCTGAGAGGGGCGTGGCTGAGAGGAGGAGGTCTGAGAGGGGCGTGGCTGAGAGGAGGAGGTCTGAGAGGAGCGTCGCTGAGAGGGGGAGGGTCTGAGAGGGGCGTGGCTGAGAGGAGGAGGTCTGAGAGGGGCGTGGCTGAGAGGAGGAGGTCTGAGAGGGGCGTGGTTGAGAGGGGGAGGTCTGAGAGGGGCGTGGCTGAGAGGGGGAGGGTCTGAGAGGGGCGTGGCTGAGAGGAGGAGGTCTGAGAGGGGCGTGGCTGAGAGGAGGAGGTCTGAGAGGAGCGTCGCTGAGAGGGGGAGGGTCTGAGAGGGGCGTGGCTGAGAGGAGGAGGTCTGAGAGGGGCGTGGCTGAGAGGAGGAGGTCTGAGAGGGGCGTGGTTGAGAGGGGGAGGTCTGAGAGGGGCGTGGCTGAGAGGAGGAGGTCTGAGAGGAGCGTGGCTGAGAGGGGGAGGGTCTGAGAGGGGCGTGGCTGAGAGGAGGAGGTCTGAGAGGGGCGTGGCTGAGAGGAGGAGGTCTGAGAGGAGCGTCGCTGAGAGGGGGAGGGTCTGAGAGGGGCGTGGCTGAGAGGAGGAGGTCTGAGAGGGGCGTGGCTGAGAGGAGGAGGTCTGAGAGGGGCGTGGTTGAGAGGGGGAGGTCTGAGAGGGGCGTGGTTGAGAGGGGGAGGTCTGAGAGGGGCGTGGCTGAGAGGGGGAGGGTCTGAGAGGGGCGTGGCTGAGAGGAGGAGGTCTGAGAGGGGCGTGGCTGAGAGGAGGAGGTCTGAGAGGAGCGTCGCTGAGAGGGGGAGGGTCTGAGAGGGGCGTGGCTGAGAGGAGGAGGTCTGAGAGGGGCGTGGCTGAGAGGAGGAGGTCTGAGAGGGGCGTGGTTGAGAGGGGGAGGTGTGAGAGGGGCGTGGCTGAGAGGAGGAGGTCTGAGAGGGGCGTGGCTGAGAGGAGGAGGTCTGAGAGGAGCGTCGCTGAGAGGGGGAGGGTCTGAGAGGGGCGTGGCTGAGAGGAGGAGGTCTGAGAGGGGCGTGGTTGAGAGGGGGAGGTCTGAGAGGGGCGTGGCTGAGAGGAGGAGGTCTGAGAGGAGCGTGGCTGAGAGGGGGAGGGTCTGAGAGGGGCGTGGCTGAGAGGAGGAGGTCTGAGAGGGGCGTGGCTGAGAGGAGGAGGTCTGAGAGGAGCGTCGCTGAGAGGGGGAGGGTCTGAGAGGGGCGTGGCTGAGAGGAGGAGGTCTGAGAGGGGCGTGGCTGAGAGGAGGAGGTCTGAGAGGGGCGTGGTTGAGAGGGGGAGGTCTGAGAGGGGCGTGGCTGAGAGGAGGAGGTCTGAGAGGGGCGTGGCTGAGAGGAGGAGGTCCGAGAGGGGCGTGGCTGAGAGGAGGAGGTCTGAGAGGGGCGTGGTTGAGAGGAGGAGGTCTGAGAGGGGCGTGGTTGAGAGGAGGTCTGAGAGGAGCGTGGCTGAGAGGAGGAGGTCTGAGAGGGGCGTGGTTGAGAGGAGGTCTGAGAGGAGCGTGGCTGAGAGGAGGAGGTCTGAGAGGGGCGTGGCTGAGAGGAGGAGGTCTGAGAGGGGCGTGGTTGAGAGGAGGTCTGAGAGGAGCGTGGCTGAGAGGAGGTCTGAGAGGAGCGTGGCTGAGAGGAGGTCTGAGAGGAGCGTGGCTGAGAGGAGGAGGTCTGAGAGGGGCGTGGTTGAGAGGAGGTCTGAGAGGAGCGTGGCTGAGAGGAGGAGGTCTGAGAGGGGCGTGGCTGAGAGGAGGAGGTCTGAGAGGGGCGTGGTTGAGAGGAGGTCTGAGAGGGGCGTGGTTGAGAGGAGGTCTGAGAGGAGCGTGGCTGAGAGGAGGAGGTCTGAGAGTAGCGTGGCTGAGAGGAGGAGGTCTGAGAGGGGCGTGGTTGAGAGGAGGTCTGAGAGGGGCGTGGCGAGAGGAGGAGGTCTGAGAGGAGCGTGGCTGAGAGGAGGAGGTCTGAGAGGAGCGTGGCTGAGAGGAGGAGGTCTGAGAGGAGCGTGGCTGAGAGGAGGAGGTCTGAGAGGAGCGTGGCTGAGAGGAGGAGGTCTGAGAGGAGCGTGGCTGAGAGGAGGAGGTCTGAGAGGGGCGTGGTTGAGAGGAGGTCTGAGAGGAGCGTGGCTGAGAGGAGGAGGTCTGAGAGGGGCGTGATTGAGAGGAGGTCTGAGAGGAGCGTGGCTGAGAGGAGGAGGTCTGAGAGGAGCGTGGCTGAGAGGAGGAGGTCTGAGAGGAGCGTGGCTGAGAGGAGGAGGTCTGAGAGGGGCGTGGTTGAGAGGAGGTCTGAGAGGAGCGTGGCTGAGAGGAGGAGGTCTGAGAGGGGCGTGATTGAGAGGAGGTCTGAGAGGAGCGTGGCTGAGAGGAGGAGGTCTGAGAGGAGCGTGGCTGAGAGGAGGAGGTCTGAGAGGAGCGTGGCTGAGAGGAGGAGGTCTGAGAGGAGCGTGGCTGAGAGGAGGAGGTCTGAGAGGAGCGTGGCTGAGAGGAGGAGGTCTGAGAGGAGCGTGGCTGAGAGGAGGGGCTGAGAGGAGGAGGTCTGAGAGGAGCGTGGCTGAGAGGAGGAGGTCTGAGAGGGGCGTGGTTGAGAGGAGGAGGTCTGAGAGGAGCGTGGCTGAGAGGAGGAGGTCTGAGAGGGGCGTGATTGAGAGGAGGAGGTCTGAGAGGAGCGTGGCTGAGAGGAGGAGGTCTGAGAGGGGCGTGGTTGAGAGGAGGTCTGAGAGGAGCGTGGCTGAGAGGAGGAGGTCTGAGAGGGGCGTGATTGAGAGGAGGTCTGAGAGGAGCGTGGCTGAGAGGAGGAGGTCTGAGAGGAGCGTGGCTGAGAGGAGGAGGTCTGAGAGGAGCGTGGCTGAGAGGAGGAGGTCTGAGAGGAGCGTGGCTGAGAGGAGGAGGTCTGAGAGGAGCGTGGCTGAGAGGAGGAGGTCTGAGAGGGGCGTGGCTGAGAGGAGGAGGTCTGAGAGGGGCGTGGTTGAGAGGGGGAGGTCTGAGAGGGGCGTGGCTGAGAGGAGGAGGTCTGAGAGGGGCGTGGTTGAGAGGGGGAGGTCTGAGAGGGGCGTGGCTGAGAGGAGGAGGTCTGAGAGGGGCGTGGTTGAGAGGAGGAGGTCTGAGAGGAGCGTGGCTGAGAGGAGGAGGTCTGAGAGGAGCGTGGCTGAGAGGAGGAGGTCTGAGAGGAGCGTGGCTGAGAGGAGGTCTGAGAGGGGCGTGGTTGAGAGGAGGTCTGAGAGGAGCGTGGCTGAGAGGAGGAGGTCTGAGAGGGGCGTGATTGAGAGGAGGTCTGAGAGGAGCGTGGCTGAGAGGAGGAGGTCTGAGAGGAGCGTGGCTGAGAGGAGGAGGTCTGAGAGGAGCGTGGCTGAGAGGAGGAGGTCTGAGAGGGGCGTGGCTGAGAGGAGGAGGTCTGAGAGGGGCGTGGCTGAGAGGAGGAGGTCTGAGAGGGGCGTGGCTGAGAGGAGGAGGTCTGAGAGGGGCGTGGTTGAGAGGGGGAGGTCTGAGAGGGGCGTGGCTGAGAGGAGGAGGTCTGAGAGGAGCGTGGCTGAGAGGGGGAGGGTCTGAGAGGGGCGTGGCTGAGAGGAGGAGGTCTGAGAGGGGCGTGGCTGAGAGGAGGAGGTCTGAGAGGAGCGTCGCTGAGAGGGGGAGGGTCTGAGAGGGGCGTGGCTGAGAGGAGGAGGTCTGAGAGGGGCGTGGCTGAGAGGAGGAGGTCTGAGAGGGGCGTGGTTGAGAGGGGGAGGTCTGAGAGGGGCGTGGCTGAGAGGGGGAGGGTCTGAGAGGGGCGTGGCTGAGAGGAGGAGGTCTGAGAGGGGCGTGGCTGAGAGGAGGAGGTCTGAGAGGAGCGTCGCTGAGAGGGGGAGGGTCTGAGAGGGGCGTGGCTGAGAGGAGGAGGTCTGAGAGGGGCGTGGCTGAGAGGAGGAGGTCTGAGAGGGGCGTGGTTGAGAGGGGGAGGTCTGAGAGGGGCGTGGCTGAGAGGAGGAGGTCTGAGAGGGGCGTGGCTGAGAGGAGGAGGTCTGAGAGGAGCGTCGCTGAGAGGGGGAGGGTCTGAGAGGGGCGTGGCTGAGAGGAGGAGGTCTGAGAGGGGCGTGGTTGAGAGGGGGAGGTCTGAGAGGGGCGTGGCTGAGAGGAGGAGGTCTGAGAGGAGCGTGGCTGAGAGGGGGAGGGTCTGAGAGGGGCGTGGCTGAGAGGAGGAGGTCTGAGAGGGGCGTGGCTGAGAGGAGGAGGTCTGAGAGGAGCGTCGCTGAGAGGGGGAGGGTCTGAGAGGGGCGTGGCTGAGAGGAGGAGGTCTGAGAGGGGCGTGGCTGAGAGGAGGAGGTCTGAGAGGGGCGTGGTTGAGAGGGGGAGGTCTGAGAGGGGCGTGGCTGAGAGGAGGAGGTCTGAGAGGGGCGTGGCTGAGAGGAGGAGGTCCGAGAGGGGCGTGGCTGAGAGGAGGAGGTCTGAGAGGGGCGTGGTTGAGAGGAGGAGGTCTGAGAGGGGCGTGGTTGAGAGGAGGTCTGAGAGGAGCGTGGCTGAGAGGAGGAGGTCTGAGAGGGGCGTGGTTGAGAGGAGGTCTGAGAGGAGCGTGGCTGAGAGGAGGAGGTCTGAGAGGGGCGTGGCTGAGAGGAGGAGGTCTGAGAGGGGCGTGGTTGAGAGGAGGTCTGAGAGGAGCGTGGCTGAGAGGAGGAGGTCTGAGAGGGGCGTGGTTGAGAGGAGGTCTGAGAGGAGCGTGGCTGAGAGGAGGAGGTCTGAGAGGAGCGTGGCTGAGAGGAGGAGGTCTGAGAGGGGCGTGGTTGAGAGGAGGTCTGAGAGGGGCGTGGCGAGAGGAGGAGGTCTGAGAGGAGCGTGGCTGAGAGGAGGAGGTCTGAGAGGAGCGTGGCTGAGAGGAGGAGGTCTGAGAGGAGCGTGGCTGAGAGGAGGAGGTCTGAGAGGAGCGTGGCTGAGAGGAGGAGGTCTGAGAGGAGCGTGGCTGAGAGGAGGAGGTCTGAGAGGGGCGTGGTTGAGAGGAGGTCTGAGAGGAGCGTGGCTGAGAGGAGGAGGTCTGAGAGGGGCGTGATTGAGAGGAGGTCTGAGAGGAGCGTGGCTGAGAGGAGGAGGTCTGAGAGGAGCGTGGCTGAGAGGAGGAGGTCTGAGAGGAGCGTGGCTGAGAGGAGGAGGTCTGAGAGGGGCGTGGTTGAGAGGAGGTCTGAGAGGAGCGTGGCTGAGAGGAGGAGGTCTGAGAGGGGCGTGATTGAGAGGAGGTCTGAGAGGAGCGTGGCTGAGAGGAGGAGGTCTGAGAGGAGCGTGGCTGAGAGGAGGAGGTCTGAGAGGAGCGTGGCTGAGAGGAGGAGGTCTGAGAGGGGCGTGGCTGAGAGGAGGAGGTCTGAGAGGGGCGTGGCTGAGAGGAGGAGGTCTGAGAGGGGCGTGGCTGAGAGGAGGAGGTCTGAGAGGGGCGTGGCTGAGAGGAGGAGGTCTGAGAGGAGCGTGGCTGAGAGGAGGAGGTCTGAGAGGGGCGTGGTTGAGAGGAGGAGGTCTGAGAGGGGCGTGACTGAGAGGAGGAGGTCTGAGAGGGGCGTGGCTGAGAGGAGGAGGTCTGAGAGGGGCGTGGCTGAGAGGAGGAGGTCTGAGAGGGGCGTGGCTGAGAGGAGGAGGTCTGAGAGGAGCGTGGCTGAGAGGGGGAGGGTCTGAGAGGAGCGTGGCTGAGAGGAGGAGGTCTGAGAGGAGCGTGGCTGAGAGGAGGAGGTCTGAGAGGAGCGTGGCTGAGAGGAGGAGGTCTGAGAGGAGCGTGGCTGAGAGGAGGAGGTCTGAGAGGAGCGTGGATGAGAGGAGGAGGTCTGAGAGGAGCGTGGCTGAGAGGAGGGGCTGAGAGGAGGAGGTCTGAGAGGAGCGTGGCTGAGAGGAGGAGGTCTGAGAGGGGCGTGGTTGAGAGGAGGAGGTCTGAGAGGAGCGTGGCTGAGAGGAGGAGGTCTGAGAGGGGCGTGATTGAGAGGAGGAGGTCTGAGAGGAGCGTGGCTGAGAGGAGGAGGTCTGAGAGGGGCGTGGTTGAGAGGAGGTCTGAGAGGAGCGTGGCTGAGAGGAGGAGGTCTGAGAGGGGCGTGATTGAGAGGAGGTCTGAGAGGAGCGTGGCTGAGAGGAGGAGGTCTGAGAGGAGCGTGGCTGAGAGGAGGAGGTCTGAGAGGAGCGTGGCTGAGAGGAGGAGGTCTGAGAGGAGCGTGGCTGAGAGGAGGAGGTCTGAGAGGAGCGTGGCTGAGAGGAGGAGGTCTGAGAGGGGCGTGGCTGAGAGGAGGAGGTCTGAGAGGGGCGTGGTTGAGAGGGGGAGGTCTGAGAGGGGCGTGGCTGAGAGGAGGAGGTCTGAGAGGGGCGTGGTTGCGAGGGGGAGGTCTGAGAGGGGCGTGGCTGAGATGAGGAGGTCTGAGAGGGGCGTGGTTGAGAGGAGGAGGTCTGAGAGGAGCGTGGCTGAGAGGAGGAGGTCTGAGAGGAGCGTGGCTGAGAGGAGGAGGTCTGAGAGGAGCGTGGCTGAGAGGAGGTCTGAGAGGGGCGTGGTTGAGAGGAGGTCTGAGAGGAGCGTGGCTGAGAGGAGGAGGTCTGAGAGGGGCGTGATTGAGAGGAGGTCTGAGAGGAGCGTGGCTGAGAGGAGGAGGTCTGAGAGGAGCGTGGCTGAGAGGAGGAGGTCTGAGAGGAGCGTGGCTGAGAGGAGGAGGTCTGAGAGGGGCGTGGCTGAGAGGAGGAGGTCTGAGAGGGGCGTGGCTGAGAGGAGGAGGTCTGAGAGGGGCGTGGCTGAGAGGAGGAGGTCTGAGAGGGGCGTGGTTGAGAGGGGGAGGTCTGAGAGGGGCGTGGCTGAGAGGAGGAGGTCTGAGAGGAGCGTGGCTGAGAGGGGGAGGGTCTGAGAGGGGCGTGGCTGAGAGGAGGAGGTCTGAGAGGGGCGTGGCTGAGAGGAGGAGGTCTGAGAGGAGCGTCGCTGAGAGGGGGAGGGTCTGAGAGGGGCGTGGCTGAGAGGAGGAGGTCTGAGAGGGGCGTGGCTGAGAGGAGGAGGTCTGAGAGGGGCGTGGTTGAGAGGGGGAGGTCTGAGAGGGGCGTGGCTGAGAGGGGGAGGGTCTGAGAGGGGCGTGGCTGAGAGGAGGAGGTCTGAGAGGGGCGTGGCTGAGAGGAGGAGGTCTGAGAGGAGCGTCGCTGAGAGGGGGAGGGTCTGAGAGGGGCGTGGCTGAGAGGAGGAGGTCTGAGAGGGGCGTGGCTGAGAGGAGGAGGTCTGAGAGGGGCGTGGTTGAGAGGGGGAGGTCTGAGAGGGGCGTGGCTGAGAGGAGGAGGTCTGAGAGGGGCGTGGCTGAGAGGAGGAGGTCTGAGAGGAGCGTCGCTGAGAGGGGGAGGGTCTGAGAGGGGCGTGGCTGAGAGGAGGAGGTCTGAGAGGGGCGTGGTTGAGAGGGGGAGGTCTGAGAGGGGCGTGGCTGAGAGGAGGAGGTCTGAGAGGAGCGTGGCTGAGAGGGGGAGGGTCTGAGAGGGGCGTGGCTGAGAGGAGGAGGTCTGAGAGGGGCGTGGCTGAGAGGAGGAGGTCTGAGAGGAGCGTCGCTGAGAGGGGGAGGGTCTGAGAGGGGCGTGGCTGAGAGGAGGAGGTCTGAGAGGGGCGTGGCTGAGAGGAGGAGGTCTGAGAGGGGCGTGGTTGAGAGGGGGAGGTCTGAGAGGGGCGTGGCTGAGAGGAGGAGGTCTGAGAGGGGCGTGGCTGAGAGGAGGAGGTCCGAGAGGGGCGTGGCTGAGAGGAGGAGGTCTGAGAGGGGCGTGGTTGAGAGGAGGAGGTCTGAGAGGGGCGTGGTTGAGAGGAGGTCTGAGAGGAGCGTGGCTGAGAGGAGGAGGTCTGAGAGGGGCGTGGTTGAGAGGAGGTCTGAGAGGAGCGTGGCTGAGAGGAGGAGGTCTGAGAGGGGCGTGGCTGAGAGGAGGAGGTCTGAGAGGGGCGTGGTTGAGAGGAGGTCTGAGAGGAGCGTGGCTGAGAGGAGGAGGTCTGAGAGGGGCGTGGTTGAGAGGAGGTCTGAGAGGAGCGTGGCTGAGAGGAGGAGGTCTGAGAGGAGCGTGGCTGAGAGGAGGAGGTCTGAGAGGGGCGTGGTTGAGAGGAGGTCTGAGAGGGGCGTGGCGAGAGGAGGAGGTCTGAGAGGAGCGTGGCTGAGAGGAGGAGGTCTGAGAGGAGCGTGGCTGAGAGGAGGAGGTCTGAGAGGAGCGTGGCTGAGAGGAGGAGGTCTGAGAGGAGCGTGGCTGAGAGGAGGAGGTCTGAGAGGAGCGTGGCTGAGAGGAGGAGGTCTGAGAGGGGCGTGGTTGAGAGGAGGTCTGAGAGGAGCGTGGCTGAGAGGAGGAGGTCTGAGAGGGGCGTGATTGAGAGGAGGTCTGAGAGGAGCGTGGCTGAGAGGAGGAGGTCTGAGAGGAGCGTGGCTGAGAGGAGGAGGTCTGAGAGGAGCGTGGCTGAGAGGAGGAGGTCTGAGAGGGGCGTGGTTGAGAGGAGGTCTGAGAGGAGCGTGGCTGAGAGGAGGAGGTCTGAGAGGGGCGTGATTGAGAGGAGGTCTGAGAGGAGCGTGGCTGAGAGGAGGAGGTCTGAGAGGAGCGTGGCTGAGAGGAGGAGGTCTGAGAGGAGCGTGGCTGAGAGGAGGAGGTCTGAGAGGAGCGTGGCTGAGAGGAGGAGGTCTGAGAGGAGCGTGGCTGAGAGGAGGAGGTCTGAGAGGAGCGTGGCTGAGAGGAGGGGCTGAGAGGAGGAGGTCTGAGAGGAGCGTGGCTGAGAGGAGGAGGTCTGAGAGGGGCGTGGTTGAGAGGAGGTCTGAGAGGAGCGTGGCTGAGAGGAGGAGGTCTGAGAGGGGCGTGGCTGAGAGGAGGAGGTCTGAGAGGGGCGTGGTTGAGAGGAGGTCTGAGAAGGGCGTGGCTGATAGGAGGAGGTCTGAGAGGGGCGTGGCTGAGAGGAGGAGGTCTGAGAGGAGCGTGGCTGAGAGGTGGAGGTCTGAGAGGGGCGTGGCTGAGAGGAGGAGGTCTGAGAGGGGCGTGGTTGAGAGGAGGTCTGAGAGGAGCGTGGCTGAGAGGAGGAGGTCTGAGAGGGGCGTGGTTGAGAGGAGGTCTGAGAGGAGCGTGGCTGAGAGGAGGAGGTCTGAGAGGGGCGTGGCTGAGAGGAGGAGGTCTGAGAGGGGCGTGGTTGAGAGGAGGTCTGAGAGGGGCGTGGCTGAGAGGAGGAGGTCTGAGAGGGGCGTGGTTGAGAGGAGGTCTGAGAGGGGCGTGGTTGAGAGGAGGTCTGAGAGGGGCGTGGCTGATAGGAGGAGGTCTGAGAGGGGCGTGGTTGAGAGGAGGAGGTCTGAGAGGGGCGTGGCTGAGAGGAGGAGGTCTGAGAGGAGCGTGGCTGAGAGGAGGAGGTCTGAGAGGGGCGTGGCTGAGAGGAGGAGGTCTGAGAGGAGCGTGGCTGAGAGGAGGAGGTCTGAGAGGGGCGTGGTTGAGAGGAGGAGGTCTGAGAGGGGCGTGGCTGAGAGGAGGAGGTCTGAGAGGAGCGTCGCTGAGAGGGGGAGGGTCTGAGAGGGGCGTGGCTGATAGGAGGAGGTCTGAGAGGGGCGTGGCTGAGAGGAGGAGGTCTGAGAGGAGCGTGGCTGAGAGGAGGAGGTCTGAGAGGGGCGTGGCTGAGAGGAGGAGGTCTGAGAGGGGCGTGGTTGAGAGGAGGTCTGAGAGGAGCGTGGCTGAGAGGAGGAGGTCTGAGAGGGGCGTGGTTGAGAGGAGGTCTGAGAGGAGCGTGGCTGAGAGGAGGAGGTCTGAGAGGGGCGTGGCTGAGAGGAGGAGGTCTGAGAGGGGCGTGGTTGAGAGGAGGTCTGAGAGGGGCGTGGCTGAGAGGAGGAGGTCTGAGAGGGGCGTGGTTGAGAGGAGGTCTGAGAGGGGCGTGGTTGAGAGGAGGTCTGAGAGGAGCGTGGCTGAGAGGAGGAGGTCTGAGAGGAGCGTGGCTGAGAGGAGGAGGTCTGAGAGGGGCGTGGCTGAGAGGAGGAGGTCTGAGAGGGGCGTGGTTGAGAGGGGGAGGTCTGAGAGGGGCGTGGCTGAGAGGAGGAGGTCTGAGAGGGGCGTGGTTGAGAGGAGGAGGTCTGAGAGAAGCGTGGCTGAGAGGAGGAGGTTTGAGAGGAGCGTGGCTGAGAGGAGGAGGTCTGAGAGGGGCGTGGTTGAGAGGAGGTCTGAGAGGGGCGTGGTTGAGAGGAGGTCTGAGAGGGGCGTGGCTGATAGGAGGAGGTCTGAGAGGAGCGTGGCTGAGAGGAGGAGGTCTGAGAGGGGCGTGGCTGAGAGGAGGAGGTCTGAGAGGGGCGTGGTTGAGAGGGGGAGGTCTGAGAGGGGCGTGGCTGAGAGGAGGAGGTCTGAGAGGGGCGTGGTTGAGAGGAGGAGGTCTGAGAGAAGCGTGGCTGAGAGGAGGAGGTTTGAGAGGAGCGTGGCTGAGAGGAGGAGGTCTGAGAGGGGCGTGGCTGAGAGGAGGAGGTCTGAGAGGGGCGTGGCTGAGAGGAGGAGGTCTGAGAGGAGCGTGGCTGAGAGGAGGAGGTCTGAGAGGGGCGTGGCTGAGAGGAGGAGGTCTGAGAGGGGCGTGGTTGAGAGGAGGTCTGAGAGGGGCGTGGCTGAGAGGAGGAGGTCTGAGAGGGGCGTGGTTGAGAGGAGGTCTGAGAGGGGCGTGGTTGAGAGGAGGAGGTCTGAGAGGAGCGTGGCTGAGAGGAGGAGGTCTGAGAGGGGCGTGGCTGAGAGGAGGAGGTCTGAGAGGAGCGTGGCTGAGAGGAGGAGGTCTGAGAGGGGCGTGGTTGAGAGGAGGAGGTCTGAGAGGGGCGTGGCTGAGAGGAGGAGGTCTGAGAGGAGCGTCGCTGAGAGGGGGAGGGTCTGAGAGGGGCGTGGCTGATAGGAGGAGGTCTGAGAGGGGCGTGGCTGAGAGGAGGAGGTCTGAGAGGAGCGTGGCTGAGAGGAGGAGGTCTGAGAGGGGCGTGGCTGAGAGGAGGAGGTCTGAGAGGGGCGTGGTTGAGAGGAGGTCTGAGAGGAGCGTGGCTGAGAGGAGGAGGTCTGAGAGGGGCGTGGTTGAGAGGAGGTCTGAGAGGAGCGTGGCTGAGAGGAGGAGGTCTGAGAGGGGCGTGGCTGAGAGGAGGAGGTCTGAGAGGGGCGTGGTTGAGAGGAGGTCTGAGAGGGGCGTGGCTGAGAGGAGGAGGTCTGAGAGGGGCGTGGTTGAGAGGAGGTCTGAGAGGGGCGTGGCTGATAGGAGGAGGTCTGAGAGGAGCGTGGCTGAGAGGAGGAGGTCTGAGAGGGGCGTGGCTGAGAGGAGGAGGTCTGAGAGGGGCGTGGTTGAGAGGGGGAGGTCTGAGAGGGGCGTGGCTGAGAGGAGGAGGTCTGAGAGGGGCGTGGTTGAGAGGAGGAGGTCTGAGAGAAGCGTGGCTGAGAGGAGGAGGTTTGAGAGGAGCGTGGCTGAGAGGAGGAGGTCTGAGAGGGGCGTGGCTGAGAGGAGGAGGTCTGAGAGGGGCGTGGCTGAGAGGAGGAGGTCTGAGAGGGGCGTGGCTGAGAGGAGGAGGTCCGAGAGGGGCGTGGTTGAGAGGAGGAGGTCTGAGAGGAGCGTGGCTGAGAGGAGGAGGTCTGAGAGGGGCGTGGTTGAGAGGAGGTCTGAGAGGAGCGTGGCTGAGAGGAGGAGGTCTGAGAGGGGCGTGGCTGAGAGGAGGAGGTCTGAGAGGGGCGTGGTTGAGAGGAGGTCTGAGAGGGGCGTGGTTGAGAGGAGGTCTGAGAGGGGCGTGGCTGATAGGAGGAGGTCTGAGAGGGGCGTGGCTGAGAGGAGGAGGTCTGAGAGGAGCGTGGCTGAGAGGAGGAGGTCTGAGAGGGGCGTGGCTGAGAGGAGGAGGTCTGAGAGGGGCGTGGTTGAGAGGAGGTCTGAGAGGAGCGTGGCTGAGAGGAGGAGGTCTGAGAGGGGCGTGGTTGAGAGGAGGTCTGAGAGGAGCGTGGCTGAGAGGAGGAGGTCTGAGAGGAGCGTGGCTGAGAGGAGGAGGTCTGAGAGAAGCGTGGCTGAGAGGGGGAGGGTCTGAGAGGGGCGTGGCTGAGAGGAGGAGGTCTGAGAGGGGCGTGGCTGAGAGGAGGAGGTCTGAGAGGGGCGTGGTTGAGAGGAGGAGGTCTGAGAGAAGCGTGGCTGAGAGGAGGAGGTTTGAGAGGAGAGTGGCTGAGAGGAGGAGGTCTGAGAGGGGCGTGGTTGAGAGGGGGAGGTCTGAGAGGGGCGTGGCTGAGAGGAGGAGGTCTGAGAGGGGCGTGGTTGAGAGGGGGAGGTCTGAGAGGGGCGTGGCTGAGAGGAGGAGGTCTGAGAGGAGCGTGGCTGAGAGGGGGAGGGTCTGAGAGGGGCGTGGCTGAGAGGAGGAGGTCTGAGAGGGGCGTGGCTGAGAGGAGGAGGTCTGAGAGGGGCGTGGTTGAGAGGGGGAGGTCTGAGAGGCGTGGCTGAGAGGAGGTCTGAGAGGAGCGTGGCTGAGAGGAGGAGGTCTGAGAGGAGCGTGGCTGAGAGGAGGAGGTCTGAGAGGGGCGTGGCTGAGAGGAGGAGGTCTGAGAGGGGCGTGGCTGAGAGGAGGAGGTCTGAGAGGAGCGTGACTGAGAGGAGGAGGTCTGAGAGGGGCGTGGCTGAGAGGAGGAGGTCTGAGAGGAGCGTGGCTGAGAGGAGGAGGTCTGAGAGGAGCGTGGCTGAGAGGAGGAGGTCTGAGAGGAGCGTGGCTGAGAGGAGGAGGTCTGAGAGGAGCGTGGCTGATAGGAGGAGGTCTGAGAGGAGCGTGGCTGAGAGGAGGAGGTCTGAGAGGGGCGTGGCTGAGAGGAGGAGGTCTGAGAGGGGCGTGGTTGAGAGGGGGAGGTCTGAGAGGGGCGTGGCTGAGAGGAGGAGGTCTGAGAGGGGCGTGGTTGAGAGGAGGAGGTCTGAGAGAAGCGTGGCTGAGAGGAGGAGGTTTGAGAGGAGCGTGGCTGAGAGGAGGAGGTCTGAGAGGGGCGTGGCTGAGAGGAGGAGGTCTGAGAGGGGCGTGGCTGAGAGGAGGAGGTCTGAGAGGGGCGTGGCTGAGAGGAGGAGGTCCGAGAGGGGCGTGGTTGAGAGGAGGAGGTCTGAGAGGAGCGTGGCTGAGAGGAGGAGGTCTGAGAGGGGCGTGGTTGAGAGGAGGTCTGAGAGGAGCGTGGCTGAGAGGAGGAGGTCTGAGAGGGGCGTGGCTGAGAGGAGGAGGTCTGAGAGGGGCGTGGTTGAGAGGAGGTCTGAGAGGGGCGTGGTTGAGAGGAGGTCTGAGAGGGGCGTGGCTGATAGGAGGAGGTCTGAGAGGGGCGTGGCTGAGAGGAGGAGGTCTGAGAGGAGCGTGGCTGAGAGGAGGAGGTCTGAGAGGGGCGTGGCTGAGAGGAGGAGGTCTGAGAGGGGCGTGGTTGAGAGGAGGTCTGAGAGGAGCGTGGCTGAGAGGAGGAGGTCTGAGAGGGGCGTGGTTGAGAGGAGGTCTGAGAGGAGCGTGGCTGAGAGGAGGAGGTCTGAGAGGAGCGTGGCTGAGAGGAGGAGGTCTGAGAGGAGCGTGGCTGAGAGGAGGAGGTCTGAGAGAAGCGTGGCTGAGAGGGGGAGGGTCTGAGAGGGGCGTGGCTGAGAGGAGGAGGTCTGAGAGGGGCGTGGCTGAGAGGAGGAGGTCTGAGAGGGGCGTGGCTGAGAGGAGGAGGTCTGAGAGGGGCGTGGCTGAGAGGAGGAGGTCTGAGAGGGGCGTGGTTGAGAGGAGGAGGTCTGAGAGAAGCGTGGCTGAGAGGAGGAGGTTTGAGAGGAGAGTGGCTGAGAGGAGGAGGTCTGAGAGGGGCGTGGTTGAGAGGGGGAGGTCTGAGAGGGGCGTGGCTGAGAGGAGGAGGTCTGAGAGGGGCGTGGTTGAGAGGGGGAGGTCTGAGAGGGGCGTGGCTGAGAGGAGGAGGTCTGAGAGGAGCGTGGCTGAGAGGGGGAGGGTCTGAGAGGGGCGTGGCTGAGAGGAGGAGGTCTGAGAGGGGCGTGGCTGAGAGGAGGAGGTCTGAGAGGGGCGTGGTTGAGAGGGGGAGGTCTGAGAGGCGTGGCTGAGAGGAGGTCTGAGAGGAGCGTGGCTGAGAGGAGGAGGTCTGAGAGGAGCGTGGCTGAGAGGAGGAGGTCTGAGAGGGGCGTGGCTGAGAGGAGGAGGTCTGAGAGGGGCGTGGCTGAGAGGAGGAGGTCTGAGAGGAGCGTGACTGAGAGGAGGAGGTCTGAGAGGGGCGTGGCTGAGAGGAGGAGGTCTGAGAGGAGCGTGGCTGAGAGGAGGAGGTCTGAGAGGAGCGTGGCTGAGAGGAGGAGGTCTGAGAGGAGCGTGGCTGAGAGGAGGAGGTCTGAGAGGGGCGTGGCTGAGAGGAGGAGGTCTGAGAGGGGCGTGGTTGAGAGGAGGTCTGAGAGGAGCGTGGCTGAGAGGAGGAGGTCTGAGAGGGGCGTGGCTGAGAGGAGGAGGTCTGAGAGGAGCGTGGCTGAGAGGAGGAGGTCTGATAGGGGCGTGGCTGAGAGGAGGAGGTCTGAGAGGAGCGTGGCTGAGAGGGGGAGGGTCTGAGAGGGGCGTGGCTGAGAGGAGGAGGTCTGAAAGGGGCGTGGCTGAGAGGAGGAGGTCTGAAAGGGGCGTGGCTGAGAGGAGGAGGTCTGAGAGGGGCGTGGCTGAGAGGAGGAGGTCTGAGAGGGGCGTGGCTGAGAGGAGGAGGTCTGAGAGGGGCGTGGCTGAGAGGAGGAGGTCTGAGAGGAGCGTGACTGAGAGGAGGAGGTCTGAGAGGGGCGTGGTTGAGAGGGGGAGGTCTGAGAGGGGCGTGACTGAGAGGAGGAGGTCTGAGAGGGGCGTGGTTGAGAGGAGGAGGTCTGAGAGGAGCGTGGCTGAGAGGAGGAGGTCTGAGAGGAGCGTGGCTGAGAGGAGGAGGTCTGAGAGGAGCGTGGCTGAGAGGAGGAGGTCTGAGAGGGGCGTGACTGAGAGGAGGAGGTCTGAGAGGGGCGTGGCTGAGAGGAGGAGGTCTGAGAGGAGCGTGGCTGAGAGGGGGAGGGTCTGAGAGGGGCGTGGCTGAGAGGAGGAGGTCTGAGAGGGGCGTGGCTGAGAGGAGGAGGTCTGAGAGGAGCGTGGCTGAGAGGAGGAGGTCTGAGAGGAGCGTGGCTGAGAGGAGGAGGTCTGAGAGGGGCGTGGCTGAGAGGAGGAGGTCTGAGAGGGGCGTGGCTGAGAGGAGGAGGTCTGAGAGGGGCGTGGCTGAGAGGAGGAGGTCTGAGAGGGGCGTGGCTGAGAGGAGGAGGTCTGAGAGGAGCGTGACTGAGAGGAGGAGGTCTGAGAGGGGCGTGGTTGAGAGGGGGAGGTCTGAGAGGGGCGTGGCTGAGAGGAGGAGGTCTGAGAGGGGCGTGGTTGAGAGGAGGAGGTCTGAGAGGAGCGTGGCTGAGAGGAGGAGGTCTGAGAGGAGCGTGGCTGAGAGGAGGAGGTCTGAGAGGAGCGTGGCTGAGAGGAGGAGGTCTGAGAGGGGCGTGGCTGAGAGGAGGAGGTCTGAGAGGGGCGTGGCTGAGAGGAGGAGGTCTGAGAGGGGCGTGGCTGAGAGGAGGAGGTCTGAGAGGGGCGTGGTTGAGAGGAGGTCTGAGAGGGGCGTGGCTGATAGGAGGAGGTCTGAGAGGGGCGTGGCTGAGAGGAGGAGGTCTGAGAGGAGCGTGGCTGAGTGGAGGAGGTCTGAGAGGAGCGTGGCTGAGAGGAGGAGGTCTGAGAGGAGCGTGGCTGAGAGGAGGAGGTCTGAGAGGGGCGTGGTTGAGAGGAGGTCTGAGAGGAGCGTGGCTGAGAGGAGGAGGTCTGAGAGGGGCGTGGCTGAGAGGAGGTCTGAGAGGAGCGTGGCTGAGAGGAGGAGGTCTGAGAGGGGCGTGGCTGAGAGGAGGAGGTCTGAGAGGGGCGTGGTTGAGAGGAGGTCTGAGAGGGGCGTGGCTGATAGGAGGAGGTCTGAGAGGGGCGTGGCTGATAGGAGGAGGTCTGAGAGGGGCGTGGCTGAGAGGAGGAGTTCTGAGAGGAGCGTGGCTGAGAGGAGGAGGTCTGAGAGGGGCGTGGCTGAGAGGAGGAGGTCTGAGAGGAGCGTGGCTGAGAGGAGGAGGTCTGAGAGGAGCGTGGCTGAGAGGAGGAGGTCTGAGAGGAGCGTGGCTGAGAGGAGGAGGTCTGAGAGGAGCGTGGCTGAGAGGAGGAGGTCTGAGAGGGGCGTGGTTGAGAGGAGGTCTGAGAGGAGCGTGGCTGAGAGGAGGAGGTCTGAGAGGGGCGTGGCTGAGAGGAGGAGGTCTGAGAGGGGCGTGGTTGAGAGGAGGTCTGAGAGGGGCGTGGCTGATAGGAGGAGGTCTGAGAGGGGCGTGGCTGAGAGGAGGAGGTCTGAGAGGAGCGTGGCTGAGAGGAGGAGGTCTGAGAGGGGCGTGGCTTAGAGGAGGAGGTCTGAGAGGGGCGTGGTTGAGAGGAGGTCTGAGAGGAGCGTGGCTGAGAGGAGGAGGTCTGAGAGGGGCGTGGCTGAGAGGAGGAGGTCTGAGAGGAGCGTCGCTGAGAGGGGGAGGGTCTGAGAGGGGCGTGGCTGAGAGGAGGAGGTCTGAGAGGGGCGTGGCTGAGAGGAGGAGGTCTGAGAGGGGCGTGGCTGAGAGGAGGAGGTCTGAGAGGGGCGTGGTTGAGAGGAGGTCTGAGAGGAGCGTGGCTGAGAGGAGGAGGTCTGAGAGGAGCGTGGCTGAGAGGAGGAGGTCTGAGAGGGGCGTGGTTGAGAGGAGGTCTGAGAGGAGCGTGGCTGAGAGGAGGAGGTCTGAGAGGAGCGTGGCTGAGAGGAGGAGGTCTGAGAGGAGCGTGGCTGAGAGGAGGAGGTCTGAGAGGGGCGTGGCTGAGAGGAGGAGGTCTGAGAGGGGCGTGGTTGAGAGGGGGAGGTCTGAGAGGGGCGTTGCTGAGAGGAGGAGGTCTGAGAGGGGCGTGGTTGAGAGGAGGAGGTCTGAGAGGAGCGTGGCTGAGAGGAGGAGGTCTGAGAGGGGCGTGGTTGAGAGGAGGTCTGAGAGGAGCGTGGCTGAGAGGAGGAGGTCTGAGAGGAGCGTGGCTGAGAGGAGGAGGTCTGAGAGGGGCGTGGTTGAGAGGAGGTCTGAGAGGAGCGTGGCTGAGAGGAGGAGGTCTGAGAGGGGCGTGATTGAGAGGAGGTCTGAGAGGAGCGTGGCTGAGAGGAGGAGGTCTGAGAGGAGCGTGGCTGAGAGGAGGTCTGAGAGGAGCGTGGCTGAGAGGAGGAGGTCTGAGAGGAGCGTGGCTGAGAGGAGGAGGTCTGAGAGGAGCGTGGCTGAGAGGAGGAGGTCTGAGAGGGGCGTGGCTGAGAGGAGGAGGTCTGAGAGGGGCGTGGTTGAGAGGGGGAGGTCTGAGAGGGGCGTGGCTGAGAGGAGGAGGTCTGAGAGGGGCGTGGTTGAGAGGAGGAGGTCTGAGAGGAGCGTGGCTGAGAGGAGGAGGTCTGAGAGGAGCGTGGCTGAGAGGAGGAGGTCTGAGAGGAGCGTGGCTGAGAGGAGGAGGTCTGAGAGGGGCGTGGTTGAGAGGAGGTCTGAGAGGAGCGTGGCTGAGAGGAGGAGGTCTGAGAGGGGCGTGATTGAGAGGAGGTCTGAGAGGAGCGTGGCTGAGAGGAGGAGGTCTGAGAGGAGCGTGGCTGAGAGGAGGAGGTCTGAGAGGAGCGTGGCTGAGAGGAGGAGGTCTGAGAGGAGCGTGGCTGAGAGGAGGAGGGTCTGAGAGGGGCGTGGCTGAGAGGAGGAGGTCTGAGAGGGGCGTGGTTGAGAGGGGGAGGTCTGAGAGGGGCGTGGCTGAGAGGAGGAGGTCTGAGAGGGGCGTGGTTGAGAGGAGGAGGTCTGAGAGGAGCGTGGCTGAGAGGAGGAGGTCTGAGAGGAGCGTGGCTGAGAGGAGGAGGTCTGAGAGGAGCGTGGCTGAGAGGAGGTCTGAGAGGGGCGTGGTTGAGAGGAGGTCTGAGAGGAGCGTGGCTGAGAGGAGGAGGTCTGAGAGGGGCGTGATTGAGAGGAGGTCTGAGAGGAGCGTGGCTGAGAGGAGGAGGTCTGAGAGGAGCGTGGCTGAGAGGAGGAGGTCTGAGAGGAGCGTGGCTGAGAGGAGGAGGTCTGAGAGGGGCGTGGCTGAGAGGAGGAGGTCTGAGAGGGGCGTGGCTGAGAGGAGGAGGTCTGAGAGGGGCGTGGCTGAGAGGAGGAGGTCTGAGAGGGGCGTGGTTGAGAGGGGGAGGTCTGAGAGGGGCGTGGCTGAGAGGAGGAGGTCTGAGAGGAGCGTGGCTGAGAGGGGGAGGGTCTGAGAGGGGCGTGGCTGAGAGGAGGAGGTCTGAGAGGGGCGTGGCTGAGAGGAGGAGGTCTGAGAGGAGCGTCGCTGAGAGGGGGAGGGTCTGAGAGGGGCGTGGCTGAGAGGAGGAGGTCTGAGAGGGGCGTGGCTGAGAGGAGGTCTGAGAGGAGCGTGGCTGAGAGGAGGAGGTCTGAGAGGGGCGTGGTTGAGAGGAGGTCTGAGAGGAGCGTGGCTGAGAGGAGGAGGTCTGAGAGGAGCGTGGCTGAGAGGAGGAGGTCTGAGAGGGGCGTGGTTGAGAGGAGGTCTGAGAGGGGCGTGGCGAGAGGAGGAGGTCTGAGAGGAGCGTGGCTGAGAGGAGGAGGTCTGAGAGGAGCGTGGCTGAGAGGAGGAGGTCTGAGAGGGGCGTGGCTGAGAGGAGGAGGTCTGAGAGGAGCGTGGCTGAGAGGAGGAGGTCTGAGAGGAGCGTGACTGAGAGGAGGAGGTCTGAGAGGGGCGTGGTTGAGAGGGGGAGGTCTGAGAGGGGCGTGACTGAGAGGAGGAGGTCTGAGAGGGGCGTGGTTGAGAGGAGGTCTGAGAGGGGCGTGGTTGAGAGGAGGTCTGAGAGGGGCGTGGCTGATAGGAGGAGGTCTGAGAGGAGCGTGGCTGAGAGGAGGAGGTCTGAGAGGGGCGTGGCTGAGAGGAGGAGGTCTGAGAGGGGCGTGGTTGAGAGGGGGAGGTCTGAGAGGGGCGTGGCTGAGAGGAGGAGGTCTGAGAGGGGCGTGGTTGAGAGGAGGAGGTCTGAGAGAAGCGTGGCTGAGAGGAGGAGGTTTGAGAGGAGCGTGGCTGAGAGGAGGAGGTCTGAGAGGGGCGTGGCTGAGAGGAGGAGGTCTGAGAGGGGCGTGGCTGAGAGGAGGAGGTCTGAGAGGGGCGTGGCTGAGAGGAGGAGGTCCGAGAGGGGCGTGGTTGAGAGGAGGAGGTCTGAGAGGAGCGTGGCTGAGAGGAGGAGGTCTGAGAGGAGCGTGGCTGAGAGGAGGAGGTCTGAGAGGGGCGTGGCTGAGAGGAGGAGGTCTGAGAGGAGCGTGGCTGAGAGGAGGAGGTCTGAGAGGGGCGTGGCTGAGAGGAGGAGGTCTGAGAGGGGCGTGGTTGAGAGGAGGTCTGAGAGGAGCGTGGCTGAGAGGAGGAGGTCTGAGAGGGGCGTGGCTGAGAGGAGGAGGTCTGAGAGGGGCGTGGTTGAGAGGAGGTCTGAGAGGGGCGTGGTTGAGAGGAGGTCTGAGAGGGGCGTGGCTGAGAGGAGGAGGTCTGAGAGGAGCGTGGCTGAGAGGAGGAGGTCTGAGAGGGGCGTGGCTGAGAGGAGGAGGTCTGAGAGGGGCGTGGTTGAGAGGAGGTCTGAGAGGAGCGTGGCTGAGAGGAGGAGGTCTGAGAGGGGCGTGGTTGAGAGGAGGTCTGAGAGGAGCGTGGCTGAGAGGAGGAGGTCTGAGAGGAGCGTGGCTGAGAGGAGGAGGTCTGAGAGAAGCGTGGCTGAGAGGAGGAGGTCTGAGAGGGGCGTGGCTGAGAGGAGGAGGTCTGAGAGGGGCGTGGCTGAGAGGAGGAGGTCTGAGAGGAGCGTGGCTGAGAGGAGGAGGTCTGAGAGGGGCGTGGTTGAGAGGAGGTCTGAGAGGAGCGTGGCTGAGAGGAGGAGGTCTGAGAGGGGCGTGATTGAGAGGAGGTCTGAGAGGAGCGTGGCTGAGAGGAGGAGGTCTGAGAGGAGCGTGGCTGAGAGGAGGAGGTCTGAGAGGAGCGTGGCTGAGAGGAGGAGGTCTGAGAGGGGCGTGGTTGAGAGGAGGTCTGAGAGGAGCGTGGCTGAGAGGAGGAGGTCTGAGAGGGGCGTGATTGAGAGGAGGTCTGAGAGGAGCGTGGCTGAGAGGAGGAGGTCTGAGAGGAGCGTGGCTGAGAGGAGGAGGTCTGAGAGGAGCGTGGCTGAGAGGAGGAGGTCTGAGAGGGGCGTGGTTGAGAGGAGGTCTGAGAGGAGCGTGGCTGAGAGGAGGAGGTCTGAGAGGGGCGTGGCTGAGAGGAGGAGGTCTGAGAGGGGCGTGGTTGAGAGGAGGTCTGAGAAGGGCGTGGCTGATAGGAGGAGGTCTGAGAGGGGCGTGGCTGAGAGGAGGAGGTCTGAGAGGAGCGTGGCTGAGAGGTGGAGGTCTGAGAGGGGCGTGGCTGAGAGGAGGAGGTCTGAGAGGGGCGTGGTTGAGAGGAGGTCTGAGAGGAGCGTGGCTGAGAGGAGGAGGTCTGAGAGGGGCGTGGTTGAGAGGAGGTCTGAGAGGAGCGTGGCTGAGAGGAGGAGGTCTGAGAGGGGCGTGGCTGAGAGGAGGAGGTCTGAGAGGGGCGTGGTTGAGAGGAGGTCTGAGAGGGGCGTGGCTGAGAGGAGGAGGTCTGAGAGGGGCGTGGTTGAGAGGAGGTCTGAGAGGGGCGTGGTTGAGAGGAGGTCTGAGAGGGGCGTGGCTGATAGGAGGAGGTCTGAGAGGGGCGTGGTTGAGAGGAGGAGGTCTGAGAGGGGCGTGGCTGAGAGGAGGAGGTCTGAGAGGAGCGTGGCTGAGAGGAGGAGGTCTGAGAGGGGCGTGGCTGAGAGGAGGAGGTCTGAGAGGAGCGTGGCTGAGAGGAGGAGGTCTGAGAGGGGCGTGGTTGAGAGGAGGAGGTCTGAGAGGGGCGTGGCTGAGAGGAGGAGGTCTGAGAGGAGCGTCGCTGAGAGGGGGAGGGTCTGAGAGGGGCGTGGCTGATAGGAGGAGGTCTGAGAGGGGCGTGGCTGAGAGGAGGAGGTCTGAGAGGAGCGTGGCTGAGAGGAGGAGGTCTGAGAGGGGCGTGGCTGAGAGGAGGAGGTCTGAGAGGGGCGTGGTTGAGAGGAGGTCTGAGAGGAGCGTGGCTGAGAGGAGGAGGTCTGAGAGGGGCGTGGTTGAGAGGAGGTCTGAGAGGAGCGTGGCTGAGAGGAGGAGGTCTGAGAGGGGCGTGGCTGAGAGGAGGAGGTCTGAGAGGGGCGTGGTTGAGAGGAGGTCTGAGAGGGGCGTGGCTGAGAGGAGGAGGTCTGAGAGGGGCGTGGTTGAGAGGAGGTCTGAGAGGGGCGTGGTTGAGAGGAGGTCTGAGAGGAGCGTGGCTGAGAGGAGGAGGTCTGAGAGGAGCGTGGCTGAGAGGAGGAGGTCTGAGAGGGGCGTGGCTGAGAGGAGGAGGTCTGAGAGGGGCGTGGTTGAGAGGGGGAGGTCTGAGAGGGGCGTGGCTGAGAGGAGGAGGTCTGAGAGGGGCGTGGTTGAGAGGAGGAGGTCTGAGAGAAGCGTGGCTGAGAGGAGGAGGTTTGAGAGGAGCGTGGCTGAGAGGAGGAGGTCTGAGAGGGGCGTGGTTGAGAGGAGGTCTGAGAGGGGCGTGGTTGAGAGGAGGTCTGAGAGGGGCGTGGCTGATAGGAGGAGGTCTGAGAGGAGCGTGGCTGAGAGGAGGAGGTCTGAGAGGGGCGTGGCTGAGAGGAGGAGGTCTGAGAGGGGCGTGGTTGAGAGGGGGAGGTCTGAGAGGGGCGTGGCTGAGAGGAGGAGGTCTGAGAGGGGCGTGGTTGAGAGGAGGAGGTCTGAGAGAAGCGTGGCTGAGAGGAGGAGGTTTGAGAGGAGCGTGGCTGAGAGGAGGAGGTCTGAGAGGGGCGTGGCTGAGAGGAGGAGGTCTGAGAGGAGCGTGGCTGAGAGGAGGAGGTCTGAGAGGGGCGTGGCTGAGAGGAGGAGGTCTGAGAGGGGCGTGGTTGAGAGGAGGTCTGAGAGGGGCGTGGCTGAGAGGAGGAGGTCTGAGAGGGGCGTGGTTGAGAGGAGGTCTGAGAGGGGCGTGGTTGAGAGGAGGTCTGAGAGGGGCGTGGCTGATAGGAGGAGGTCTGAGAGGGGCGTGGTTGAGAGGAGGAGGTCTGAGAGGGGCGTGGCTGAGAGGAGGAGGTCTGAGAGGAGCGTGGCTGAGAGGAGGAGGTCTGAGAGGGGCGTGGCTGAGAGGAGGAGGTCTGAGAGGAGCGTGGCTGAGAGGAGGAGGTCTGAGAGGGGCGTGGTTGAGAGGAGGAGGTCTGAGAGGGGCGTGGCTGAGAGGAGGAGGTCTGAGAGGAGCGTCGCTGAGAGGGGGAGGGTCTGAGAGGGGCGTGGCTGATAGGAGGAGGTCTGAGAGGGGCGTGGCTGAGAGGAGGAGGTCTGAGAGGGGCGTGGTTGAGAGGAGGTCTGAGAGGAGCGTGGCTGAGAGGAGGAGGTCTGAGAGGGGCGTGGCTGAGAGGAGGAGGTCTGAGAGGGGCGTGGTTGAGAGGAGGTCTGAGAGGGGCGTGGCTGAGAGGAGGAGGTCTGAGAGGGGCGTGGTTGAGAGGAGGTCTGAGAGGGGCGTGGTTGAGAGGAGGAGGTCTGAGAGGGGCGTGGTTGAGAGGAGGTCTGAGAGGGGCGTGGTTGAGAGGAGGTCTGAGAGGGGCGTGGCTGAGAGGAGGAGGTCTGAGAGGGGCGTGGTTGAGAGGGGGAGGTCTGAGAGGGGCGTGGCTGAGAGGAGGAGGTCTGAGAGGGGCGTGGTTGAGAGGAGGAGGTCTGAGAGAAGCGTGGCTGAGAGGAGGAGGTTTGAGAGGAGCGTGGCTGAGAGGAGGAGGTCTGAGAGGGGCGTGGCTGAGAGGAGGAGGTCTGAGAGGGGCGTGGCTGAGAGGAGGAGGTCTGAGAGGGGCGTGGCTGAGAGGAGGAGGTCCGAGAGGGGCGTGGTTGAGAGGAGGAGGTCTGAGAGGAGCGTGGCTGAGAGGAGGAGGTCTGAGAGGAGCGTGGCTGAGAGGAGGAGGTCTGAGAGGGGCGTGGCTGAGAGGAGGAGGTCTGAGAGGAGCGTGGCTGAGAGGAGGAGGTCTGAGAGGGGCGTGGCTGAGAGGAGGAGGTCTGAGAGGGGCGTGGTTGAGAGGAGGTCTGAGAGGAGCGTGGCTGAGAGGAGGAGGTCTGAGAGGGGCGTGGCTGAGAGGAGGAGGTCTGAGAGGGGCGTGGTTGAGAGGAGGTCTGAGAGGGGCGTGGTTGAGAGGAGGTCTGAGAGGGGCGTGGCTGATAGGAGGAGGTCTGAGAGGGGCGTGGCTGAGAGGAGGAGGTCTGAGAGGAGCGTGGCTGAGAGGAGGAGGTCTGAGAGGGGCGTGGCTGAGAGGAGGAGGTCTGAGAGGGGCGTGGTTGAGAGGAGGTCTGAGAGGAGCGTGGCTGAGAGGAGGAGGTCTGAGAGGGGCGTGGTTGAGAGGAGGTCTGAGAGGAGCGTGGCTGAGAGGAGGAGGTCTGAGAGGAGCGTGGCTGAGAGGAGGAGGTCTGAGAGAAGCGTGGCTGAGAGGAGGAGGTCTGAGAGGGGCGTGGCTGAGAGGAGGAGGTCTGAGAGGGGCGTGGCTGAGAGGAGGAGGTCTGAGAGGAGCGTGACTGAGAGGAGGAGGTCTGAGAGGGGCGTGGTTGAGAGGGGGAGGTCTGAGAGGGGCGTGACTGAGAGGAGGAGGTCTGAGAGGGGCGTGGCTGATAGGAGGAGGTCTGAGAGGAGCGTGGCTGAGAGGAGGAGGTCTGAGAGGGGCGTGGCTGAGAGGAGGAGGTCTGAGAGGAGCGTGGCTGAGAGGGGGAGGGTCTGAGAGGGGCGTGGCTGAGAGGAGGAGGTCTGAGAGGGGCGTGGCTGAGAGGAGGAGGTCTGAGAGGGGCGTGGCTGAGAGGAGGAGGTCTGAGAGGGGCGTGGTTGAGAGGAGGTCTGAGAGGAGCGTGGCTGAGAGGAGGAGGTCTGAGAGGGGCGTGGCTGAGAGGAGGAGGTCTGAGAGGAGCGTGGCTGAGAGGAGGAGGTCTGAGAGGGGCGTGGTTGAGAGGAGGTCTGAGAGGAGCGTGGCTGAGAGGAGGAGGTCTGAGAGGGGCGTGGTTGAGAGGGGGAGGTCTGAGAGGGGCGTGACTGAGAGGAGGAGGTCTGAGAGGGGCGTGGTTGAGAGGAGGAGGTCTGAGAGGAGCGTGGCTGAGAGGAGGAGGTCTGAGAGGGGCGTGGCTGAGAGGAGGAGGTCTGAGAGGGGCGTGGATGAGAGGAGGAGGTCTGAGAGGGGCGTGGTTGAGAGGAGGTCTGAGAGGAGCGTGGCTGAGAGGAGGAGGTCTGAGAGGGGCGTGGCTGAGAGGAGGAGGTCTGAGAGGAGCGTGGCTGAGAGGAGGAGGTCTGATAGGGGCGTGGCTGAGAGGAGGAGGTCTGAGAGGAGCGTGGCTGAGAGGGGGAGGGTCTGAGAGGGGCGTGGCTGAGAGGAGGAGGTCTGAAAGGGGCGTGGCTGAGAGGAGGAGGTCTGAAAGGGGCGTGGCTGAGAGGAGGAGGTCTGAGAGGGGCGTGGCTGAGAGGAGGAGGTCTGAGAGGGGCGTGGCTGAGAGGAGGAGGTCTGAGAGGGGCGTGGCTGAGAGGAGGAGGTCTGAGAGGAGCGTGACTGAGAGGAGGAGGTCTGAGAGGGGCGTGGTTGAGAGGGGGAGGTCTGAGAGGGGCGTGACTGAGAGGAGGAGGTCTGAGAGGGGCGTGGTTGAGAGGAGGAGGTCTGAGAGGAGCGTGGCTGAGAGGAGGAGGTCTGAGAGGAGCGTGGCTGAGAGGAGGAGGTCTGAGAGGAGCGTGGCTGAGAGGAGGAGGTCTGAGAGGAGCGTGGCTGAGAGGAGGAGGTCTGAGAGGGGCGTGGCTGAGAGGAGGAGGTCTGAGAGGGGCGTGACTGAGAGGAGGAGGTCTGAGAGGGGCGTGGCTGAGAGGAGGAGGTCTGAGAGGAGCGTGGCTGAGAGGGGGAGGGTCTGAGAGGGGCGTGGCTGAGAGGAGGAGGTCTGAGAGGGGCGTGGTTGAGAGGAGGTCTGAGAGGAGCGTGGCTGAGAGGAGGAGGTCTGAGAGGGGCGTGGTTGAGAGGAGGTCTGAGAGGAGCGTGGCTGAGAGGAGGAGGTCTGAGAGGGGCGTGGTTGAGAGGAGGTCTGAGAGGAGCGTGGCTGAGAGGAGGAGGTCTGAGAGGGGCGTGGCTGAGAGGAGGAGGTCTGAGAGGGGCGTGGTTGAGAGGAGGTCTGAGAGGGGCGTGGCTGAGAGGAGGAGGTCTGAGAGGGGCGTGGTTGAGAGGAGGTCTGAGAGGGGCGTGGTTGAGAGGAGGTCTGAGAGGGGCGTGGCTGATAGGAGGAGGTCTGAGAGGGGCGTGGCTGAGAGGAGGAGGTCTGAGAGGGGCGTGGTTGAGAGGAGGTCTGAGAGGAGCGTGGCTGAGAGGAGGAGGTCTGAGAGGGGCGTGGCTGAGAGGAGGAGGTCTGAGAGGAGCGTGGCTGAGAGGAGGAGGTCTGATAGGGGCGTGGCTGAGAGGAGGAGGTCTGAGAGGAGCGTGGCTGAGAGGAGGAGGTCTGAGAGGGGCGTGGTTGAGAGGGGGAGGTCTGAGAGGGGCGTGACTGAGAGGAGGAGGTCTGAGAGGGGCGTGGTTGAGAGGAGGAGGTCTGAGAGGAGCGTGGCTGAGAGGAGGAGGTCTGAGAGGAGCGTGGCTGAGAGGAGGAGGTCTGAGAGGGGCGTGGCTGAGAGGAGGAGGTCTGAGAGGGGCGTGGTTGAGAGGAGGTCTGAGAGGAGCGTGGCTGAGAGGAGGAGGTCTGAGAGGGGCGTGGTTGAGAGGAGGTCTGAGAGGGGCGTGGCTGATAGGAGGAGGTCTGAGAGGGGCGTGGCTGAGAGGAGGAGGTCTGAGAGGAGCGTGGCTGAGAGGAGGAGGTCTGAGAGGGGCGTGGCTGAGAGGAGGAGGTCTGAGAGGGGCGTGGTTGAGAGGAGGTCTGAGAGGAGCGTGGCTGAGAGGAGGAGGTCTGAGAGGGGCGTGGTTGAGAGGAGGTCTGAGAGGAGCGTGGCTGAGAGGAGGAGGTCTGAGAGGGGCGTGGTTGAGAGGAGGAGGTCTGAGAGGGGCGTGACTGAGAGGAGGAGGTCTGAGAGGGGCGTGGCTGAGAGGAGGAGGTCTGAGAGAAGCGTGGCTGAGAGGGGGAGGGTCTGAGAGGGGCGTGGCTGAGAGGAGGAGGTCTGAGAGGGGCGTGGCTGAGAGGAGGAGGTCTGAGAGGGGCGTGGTTGAGAGGAGGAGGTCTGAGAGAAGCGTGGCTGAGAGGAGGAGGTTTGAGAGGAGCGTGGCTGAGAGGAGGAGGTCTGAGAGGGGCGTGGTTGAGAGGGGGAGGTCTGAGAGGGGCGTGGCTGAGAGGAGGAGGTCTGAGAGGGGCGTGGTTGAGAGGGGGAGGTCTGAGAGGGGCGTGGCTGAGAGGAGGAGGTCTGAGAGGAGCGTGGCTGAGAGGGGGAGGGTCTGAGAGGGGCGTGGCTGAGAGGAGGAGGTCTGAGAGGGGCGTGGCTGAGAGGAGGAGGTCTGAGAGGGGCGTGGTTGAGAGGGGGAGGTCTGAGAGGCGTGGCTGAGAGGAGGTCTGAGAGGAGCGTGGCTGAGAGGAGGAGGTCTGAGAGGAGCGTGGCTGAGAGGAGGAGGTCTGAGAGGGGCGTGGCTGAGAGGAGGAGGTCTGAGAGGGGCGTGGCTGAGAGGAGGAGGTCTGAGAGGAGCGTGACTGAGAGGAGGAGGTCTGAGAGGGGCGTGGCTGAGAGGAGGAGGTCTGAGAGGAGCGTGGCTGAGAGGAGGAGGTCTGAGAGGAGCGTGGCTGAGAGGAGGAGGTCTGAGAGGAGCGTGGCTGAGAGGAGGAGGTCTGAGAGGGGCGTGGCTGAGAGGAGGAGGTCTGAGAGGGGCGTGGTTGAGAGGAGGTCTGAGAGGAGCGTGGCTGAGAGGAGGAGGTCTGAGAGGGGCGTGGCTGAGAGGAGGAGGTCTGAGAGGAGCGTGGCTGAGAGGAGGAGGTCTGATAGGGGCGTGGCTGAGAGGAGGAGGTCTGAGAGGAGCGTGGCTGAGAGGGGGAGGGTCTGAGAGGGGCGTGGCTGAGAGGAGGAGGTCTGAAAGGGGCGTGGCTGAGAGGAGGAGGTCTGAAAGGGGCGTGGCTGAGAGGAGGAGGTCTGAGAGGGGCGTGGCTGAGAGGAGGAGGTCTGAGAGGGGCGTGGCTGAGAGGAGGAGGTCTGAGAGGGGCGTGGCTGAGAGGAGGAGGTCTGAGAGGAGCGTGACTGAGAGGAGGAGGTCTGAGAGGGGCGTGGTTGAGAGGGGGAGGTCTGAGAGGGGCGTGACTGAGAGGAGGAGGTCTGAGAGGGGCGTGGTTGAGAGGAGGAGGTCTGAGAGGAGCGTGGCTGAGAGGAGGAGGTCTGAGAGGAGCGTGGCTGAGAGGAGGAGGTCTGAGAGGAGCGTGGCTGAGAGGAGGAGGTCTGAGAGGAGCGTGGCTGAGAGGAGGAGGTCTGAGAGGGGCGTGGCTGAGAGGAGGAGGTCTGAGAGGGGCGTGACTGAGAGGAGGAGGTCTGAGAGGGGCGTGGCTGAGAGGAGGAGGTCTGAGAGGAGCGTGGCTGAGAGGGGGAGGGTCTGAGAGGGGCGTGGCTGAGAGGAGGAGGTCTGAGAGGGGCGTGGCTGAGAGGAGGAGGTCTGAGAGGAGCGTGGCTGAGAGGAGGAGGTCTGAGAGGAGCGTGGCTGAGAGGAGGAGGTCTGAGAGGGGCGTGGCTGAGAGGAGGAGGTCTGAGAGGGGCGTGGCTGAGAGGAGGAGGTCTGAGAGGGGCGTGGCTGAGAGGAGGAGGTCTGAGAGGGGCGTGGCTGAGAGGAGGAGGTCTGAGAGGAGCGTGACTGAGAGGAGGAGGTCTGAGAGGGGCGTGGTTGAGAGGGGGAGGTCTGAGAGGGGCGTGGCTGAGAGGAGGAGGTCTGAGAGGGGCGTGGTTGAGAGGAGGAGGTCTGAGAGGAGCGTGGCTGAGAGGAGGAGGTCTGAGAGGAGCGTGGCTGAGAGGAGGAGGTCTGAGAGGAGCGTGGCTGAGAGGAGGAGGTCTGAGAGGGGCGTGGCTGAGAGGAGGAGGTCTGAGAGGGGCGTGGCTGAGAGGAGGAGGTCTGAGAGGGGCGTGGCTGAGAGGAGGAGGTCTGAGAGGGGCGTGGTTGAGAGGAGGTCTGAGAGGGGCGTGGCTGATAGGAGGAGGTCTGAGAGGGGCGTGGCTGAGAGGAGGAGGTCTGAGAGGAGCGTGGCTGAGAGGAGGAGGTCTGAGAGGAGCGTGGCTGAGAGGAGGAGGTCTGAGAGGAGCGTGGCTGAGAGGAGGAGGTCTGAGAGGGGCGTGGTTGAGAGGAGGTCTGAGAGGAGCGTGGCTGAGAGGAGGAGGTCTGAGAGGGGCGTGGCTGAGAGGAGGAGGTCTGAGAGGGGCGTGGTTGAGAGGAGGTCTGAGAGGGGCGTGGCTGATAGGAGGAGGTTTGAGAGGGGCGTGGCTGATAGGAGGAGGTCTGAGAGGGGCGTGGCTGAGAGGAGGAGGTCTGAGAGGAGCGTGGCTGAGAGGAGGAGGTCTGAGAGGGGCGTGGCTGAGAGGAGGAGGTCTGAGAGGAGCGTGGCTGAGAGGAGGAGGTCTGAGAGGAGCGTGGCTGAGAGGAGGAGGTCTGAGAGGAGCGTGGCTGAGAGGAGGAGGTCTGAGAGGAGCGTGGCTGAGAGGAGGAGGTCTGAGAGGGGCGTGGTTGAGAGGAGGTCTGAGAGGAGCGTGGCTGAGAGGAGGAGGTCTGAGAGGGGCGTGGCTGAGAGGAGGAGGTCTGAGAGGGGCGTGGTTGAGAGGAGGTCTGAGAGGGGCGTGGCTGATAGGAGGAGGTCTGAGAGGGGCGTGGCTGAGAGGAGGAGGTCTGAGAGGAGCGTGGCTGAGAGGAGGAGGTCTGAGAGGAGCGTGGCTGAGAGGAGGAGGTCTGAGAGGAGCGTGGCTGAGAGGAGGAGGTCTGAGAGGGGCGTGGTTGAGAGGAGGTCTGAGAGGAGCGTGGCTGAGAGGAGGAGGTCTGAGAGGGGCGTGATTGAGAGGAGGTCTGAGAGGAGCGTGGCTGAGAGGAGGAGGTCTGAGAGGAGCGTGGCTGAGAGGAGGAGGTCTGAGAGGAGCGTGGCTGAGAGGAGGAGGTCTGAGAGGAGCGTGGCTGAGAGGAGGAGGTCTGAGAGGAGCGTGGCTGAGAGGAGGAGGTCTGAGAGGAGCGTGGCTGAGAGGAGGGGCTGAGAGGAGGAGGTCTGAGAGGAGCGTGGCTGAGAGGAGGAGGTCTGAGAGGGGCGTGGTTGAGAGGAGGTCTGAGAGGAGCGTGGCTGAGAGGAGGAGGTCTGAGAGGGGCGTGGCTGAGAGGAGGAGGTCTGAGAGGGGCGTGGTTGAGAGGAGGTCTGAGAAGGGCGTGGCTGATAGGAGGAGGTCTGAGAGGGGCGTGGCTGAGAGGAGGAGGTCTGAGAGGAGCGTGGCTGAGAGGTGGAGGTCTGAGAGGGGCGTGGCTGAGAGGAGGAGGTCTGAGAGGGGCGTGGTTGAGAGGAGGTCTGAGAGGAGCGTGGCTGAGAGGAGGAGGTCTGAGAGGGGCGTGGTTGAGAGGAGGTCTGAGAGGAGCGTGGCTGAGAGGAGGAGGTCTGAGAGGGGCGTGGCTGAGAGGAGGAGGTCTGAGAGGGGCGTGGTTGAGAGGAGGTCTGAGAGGGGCGTGGCTGAGAGGAGGAGGTCTGAGAGGGGCGTGGTTGAGAGGAGGTCTGAGAGGGGCGTGGTTGAGAGGAGGTCTGAGAGGGGCGTGGCTGATAGGAGGAGGTCTGAGAGGGGCGTGGTTGAGAGGAGGAGGTCTGAGAGGGGCGTGGCTGAGAGGAGGAGGTCTGAGAGGAGCGTGGCTGAGAGGAGGAGGTCTGAGAGGGGCGTGGCTGAGAGGAGGAGGTCTGAGAGGAGCGTGGCTGAGAGGAGGAGGTCTGAGAGGGGCGTGGTTGAGAGGAGGAGGTCTGAGAGGGGCGTGGCTGAGAGGAGGAGGTCTGAGAGGAGCGTCGCTGAGAGGGGGAGGGTCTGAGAGGGGCGTGGCTGATAGGAGGAGGTCTGAGAGGGGCGTGGCTGAGAGGAGGAGGTCTGAGAGGAGCGTGGCTGAGAGGAGGAGGTCTGAGAGGGGCGTGGCTGAGAGGAGGAGGTCTGAGAGGAGCGTGGCTGAGAGGAGGAGGTCTGAGAGGGGCGTGGTTGAGAGGAGGTCTGAGAGGAGCGTGGCTGAGAGGAGGAGGTCTGAGAGGGGCGTGGCTGAGAGGAGGAGGTCTGAGAGGGGCGTGGTTGAGAGGAGGTCTGAGAGGGGCGTGGCTGATAGGAGGAGGTTTGAGAGGGGCGTGGCTGATAGGAGGAGGTCTGAGAGGGGCGTGGCTGAGAGGAGGAGGTCTGAGAGGAGCGTGGCTGAGAGGAGGAGGTCTGAGAGGGGCGTGGCTGAGAGGAGGAGGTCTGAGAGGAGCGTGGCTGAGAGGAGGAGGTCTGAGAGGAGCGTGGCTGAGAGGAGGAGGTCTGAGAGGAGCGTGGCTGAGAGGAGGAGGTCTGAGAGGAGCGTGGCTGAGAGGAGGAGGTCTGAGAGGGGCGTGGTTGAGAGGAGGTCTGAGAGGAGCGTGGCTGAGAGGAGGAGGTCTGAGAGGGGCGTGGCTGAGAGGAGGAGGTCTGAGAGGGGCGTGGTTGAGAGGAGGTCTGAGAGGGGCGTGGCTGATAGGAGGAGGTCTGAGAGGGGCGTGGCTGAGAGGAGGAGGTCTGAGAGGAGCGTGGCTGAGAGGAGGAGGTCTGAGAGGAGCGTGGCTGAGAGGAGGAGGTCTGAGAGGAGCGTGGCTGAGAGGAGGAGGTCTGAGAGGGGCGTGGTTGAGAGGAGGTCTGAGAGGAGCGTGGCTGAGAGGAGGAGGTCTGAGAGGGGCGTGATTGAGAGGAGGTCTGAGAGGAGCGTGGCTGAGAGGAGGAGGTCTGAGAGGAGCGTGGCTGAGAGGAGGAGGTCTGAGAGGAGCGTGGCTGAGAGGAGGAGGTCTGAGAGGAGCGTGGCTGAGAGGAGGAGGTCTGAGAGGAGCGTGGCTGAGAGGAGGAGGTCTGAGAGGAGCGTGGCTGAGAGGAGGGGCTGAGAGGAGGAGGTCTGAGAGGAGCGTGGCTGAGAGGAGGAGGTCTGAGAGGGGCGTGGTTGAGAGGAGGTCTGAGAGGAGCGTGGCTGAGAGGAGGAGGTCTGAGAGGGGCGTGGCTGAGAGGAGGAGGTCTGAGAGGGGCGTGGTTGAGAGGAGGTCTGAGAAGGGCGTGGCTGATAGGAGGAGGTCTGAGAGGGGCGTGGCTGAGAGGAGGAGGTCTGAGAGGAGCGTGGCTGAGAGGTGGAGGTCTGAGAGGGGCGTGGCTGAGAGGAGGAGGTCTGAGAGGGGCGTGGTTGAGAGGAGGTCTGAGAGGAGCGTGGCTGAGAGGAGGAGGTCTGAGAGGGGCGTGGTTGAGAGGAGGTCTGAGAGGAGCGTGGCTGAGAGGAGGAGGTCTGAGAGGGGCGTGGCTGAGAGGAGGAGGTCTGAGAGGGGCGTGGTTGAGAGGAGGTCTGAGAGGGGCGTGGCTGAGAGGAGGAGGTCTGAGAGGGGCGTGGTTGAGAGGAGGTCTGAGAGGGGCGTGGTTGAGAGGAGGTCTGAGAGGGGCGTGGCTGATAGGAGGAGGTCTGAGAGGGGCGTGGTTGAGAGGAGGAGGTCTGAGAGGGGCGTGGCTGAGAGGAGGAGGTCTGAGAGGAGCGTGGCTGAGAGGAGGAGGTCTGAGAGGGGCGTGGCTGAGAGGAGGAGGTCTGAGAGGAGCGTGGCTGAGAGGAGGAGGTCTGAGAGGGGCGTGGTTGAGAGGAGGAGGTCTGAGAGGGGCGTGGCTGAGAGGAGGAGGTCTGAGAGGAGCGTCGCTGAGAGGGGGAGGGTCTGAGAGGGGCGTGGCTGATAGGAGGAGGTCTGAGAGGGGCGTGGCTGAGAGGAGGAGGTCTGAGAGGAGCGTGGCTGAGAGGAGGAGGTCTGAGAGGGGCGTGGCTGAGAGGAGGAGGTCTGAGAGGGGCGTGGTTGAGAGGAGGTCTGAGAGGAGCGTGGCTGAGAGGAGGAGGTCTGAGAGGGGCGTGGTTGAGAGGAGGTCTGAGAGGAGCGTGGCTGAGAGGAGGAGGTCTGAGAGGGGCGTGGCTGAGAGGAGGAGGTCTGAGAGGGGCGTGGTTGAGAGGAGGTCTGAGAGGGGCGTGGCTGAGAGGAGGAGGTCTGAGAGGGGCGTGGTTGAGAGGAGGTCTGAGAGGGGCGTGGTTGAGAGGAGGTCTGAGAGGAGCGTGGCTGAGAGGAGGAGGTCTGAGAGGAGCGTGGCTGAGAGGAGGAGGTCTGAGAGGGGCGTGGCTGAGAGGAGGAGGTCTGAGAGGGGCGTGGTTGAGAGGGGGAGGTCTGAGAGGGGCGTGGCTGAGAGGAGGAGGTCTGAGAGGGGCGTGGTTGAGAGGAGGAGGTCTGAGAGAAGCGTGGCTGAGAGGAGGAGGTTTGAGAGGAGCGTGGCTGAGAGGAGGAGGTCTGAGAGGGGCGTGGTTGAGAGGAGGTCTGAGAGGGGCGTGGTTGAGAGGAGGTCTGAGAGGGGCGTGGCTGATAGGAGGAGGTCTGAGAGGAGCGTGGCTGAGAGGAGGAGGTCTGAGAGGGGCGTGGCTGAGAGGAGGAGGTCTGAGAGGGGCGTGGTTGAGAGGGGGAGGTCTGAGAGGGGCGTGGCTGAGAGGAGGAGGTCTGAGAGGGGCGTGGTTGAGAGGAGGAGGTCTGAGAGAAGCGTGGCTGAGAGGAGGAGGTTTGAGAGGAGCGTGGCTGAGAGGAGGAGGTCTGAGAGGGGCGTGGCTGAGAGGAGGAGGTCTGAGAGGAGCGTGGCTGAGAGGAGGAGGTCTGAGAGGGGCGTGGCTGAGAGGAGGAGGTCTGAGAGGGGCGTGGTTGAGAGGAGGTCTGAGAGGGGCGTGGCTGAGAGGAGGAGGTCTGAGAGGGGCGTGGTTGAGAGGAGGTCTGAGAGGGGCGTGGTTGAGAGGAGGTCTGAGAGGGGCGTGGCTGATAGGAGGAGGTCTGAGAGGGGCGTGGTTGAGAGGAGGAGGTCTGAGAGGGGCGTGGCTGAGAGGAGGAGGTCTGAGAGGAGCGTGGCTGAGAGGAGGAGGTCTGAGAGGGGCGTGGCTGAGAGGAGGAGGTCTGAGAGGAGCGTGGCTGAGAGGAGGAGGTCTGAGAGGGGCGTGGTTGAGAGGAGGAGGTCTGAGAGGGGCGTGGCTGAGAGGAGGAGGTCTGAGAGGAGCGTCGCTGAGAGGGGGAGGGTCTGAGAGGGGCGTGGCTGATAGGAGGAGGTCTGAGAGGGGCGTGGCTGAGAGGAGGAGGTCTGAGAGGGGCGTGGTTGAGAGGAGGTCTGAGAGGAGCGTGGCTGAGAGGAGGAGGTCTGAGAGGGGCGTGGCTGAGAGGAGGAGGTCTGAGAGGGGCGTGGTTGAGAGGAGGTCTGAGAGGGGCGTGGCTGAGAGGAGGAGGTCTGAGAGGGGCGTGGTTGAGAGGAGGTCTGAGAGGGGCGTGGTTGAGAGGAGGTCTGAGAGGGGCGTGGCTGATAGGAGGAGGTCTGAGAGGAGCGTGGCTGAGAGGAGGAGGTCTGAGAGGGGCGTGGCTGAGAGGAGGAGGTCTGAGAGGGGCGTGGTTGAGAGGGGGAGGTCTGAGAGGGGCGTGGCTGAGAGGAGGAGGTCTGAGAGGGGCGTGGTTGAGAGGAGGAGGTCTGAGAGAAGCGTGGCTGAGAGGAGGAGGTTTGAGAGGAGCGTGGCTGAGAGGAGGAGGTCTGAGAGGGGCGTGGCTGAGAGGAGGAGGTCTGAGAGGGGCGTGGCTGAGAGGAGGAGGTCTGAGAGGGGCGTGGCTGAGAGGAGGAGGTCCGAGAGGGGCGTGGTTGAGAGGAGGAGGTCTGAGAGGAGCGTGGCTGAGAGGAGGAGGTCTGAGAGGAGCGTGGCTGAGAGGAGGAGGTCTGAGAGGGGCGTGGCTGAGAGGAGGAGGTCTGAGAGGAGCGTGGCTGAGAGGAGGAGGTCTGAGAGGGGCGTGGCTGAGAGGAGGAGGTCTGAGAGGGGCGTGGTTGAGAGGAGGTCTGAGAGGAGCGTGGCTGAGAGGAGGAGGTCTGAGAGGGGCGTGGCTGAGAGGAGGAGGTCTGAGAGGGGCGTGGTTGAGAGGAGGTCTGAGAGGGGCGTGGTTGAGAGGAGGTCTGAGAGGGGCGTGGCTGATAGGAGGAGGTCTGAGAGGGGCGTGGCTGAGAGGAGGAGGTCTGAGAGGAGCGTGGCTGAGAGGAGGAGGTCTGAGAGGGGCGTGGCTGAGAGGAGGAGGTCTGAGAGGGGCGTGGTTGAGAGGAGGTCTGAGAGGAGCGTGGCTGAGAGGAGGAGGTCTGAGAGGGGCGTGGTTGAGAGGAGGTCTGAGAGGAGCGTGGCTGAGAGGAGGAGGTCTGAGAGGAGCGTGGCTGAGAGGAGGAGGTCTGAGAGAAGCGTGGCTGAGAGGAGGAGGTCTGAGAGGGGCGTGGCTGAGAGGAGGAGGTCTGAGAGGGGCGTGGCTGAGAGGAGGAGGTCTGAGAGGAGCGTGACTGAGAGGAGGAGGTCTGAGAGGGGCGTGGTTGAGAGGGGGAGGTCTGAGAGGGGCGTGACTGAGAGGAGGAGGTCTGAGAGGGGCGTGGCTGATAGGAGGAGGTCTGAGAGGAGCGTGGCTGAGAGGAGGAGGTCTGAGAGGGGCGTGGCTGAGAGGAGGAGGTCTGAGAGGAGCGTGGCTGAGAGGGGGAGGGTCTGAGAGGGGCGTGGCTGAGAGGAGGAGGTCTGAGAGGGGCGTGGCTGAGAGGAGGAGGTCTGAGAGGGGCGTGGCTGAGAGGAGGAGGTCTGAGAGGGGCGTGGTTGAGAGGAGGTCTGAGAGGAGCGTGGCTGAGAGGAGGAGGTCTGAGAGGGGCGTGGCTGAGAGGAGGAGGTCTGAGAGGAGCGTGGCTGAGAGGAGGAGGTCTGAGAGGGGCGTGGTTGAGAGGAGGAGGTCTGAGAGGGGCGTGGCTGAGAGGAGGAGGTCTGAGAGGAGCGTCGCTGAGAGGGGGAGGGTCTGAGAGGGGCGTGGCTGATAGGAGGAGGTCTGAGAGGGGCGTGGCTGAGAGGAGGAGGTCTGAGAGGGGCGTGGTTGAGAGGAGGTCTGAGAGGAGCGTGGCTGAGAGGAGGAGGTCTGAGAGGGGCGTGGCTGAGAGGAGGAGGTCTGAGAGGGGCGTGGTTGAGAGGAGGTCTGAGAGGGGCGTGGCTGAGAGGAGGAGGTCTGAGAGGGGCGTGGTTGAGAGGAGGTCTGAGAGGGGCGTGGTTGAGAGGAGGTCTGAGAGGGGCGTGGCTGATAGGAGGAGGTCTGAGAGGAGCGTGGCTGAGAGGAGGAGGTCTGAGAGGGGCGTGGCTGAGAGGAGGAGGTCTGAGAGGGGCGTGGTTGAGAGGGGGAGGTCTGAGAGGGGCGTGGCTGAGAGGAGGAGGTCTGAGAGGGGCGTGGTTGAGAGGAGGAGGTCTGAGAGAAGCGTGGCTGAGAGGAGGAGGTTTGAGAGGAGCGTGGCTGAGAGGAGGAGGTCTGAGAGGGGCGTGGCTGAGAGGAGGAGGTCTGAGAGGGGCGTGGCTGAGAGGAGGAGGTCTGAGAGGGGCGTGGCTGAGAGGAGGAGGTCCGAGAGGGGCGTGGTTGAGAGGAGGAGGTCTGAGAGGAGCGTGGCTGAGAGGAGGAGGTCTGAGAGGAGCGTGGCTGAGAGGAGGAGGTCTGAGAGGGGCGTGGCTGAGAGGAGGAGGTCTGAGAGGAGCGTGGCTGAGAGGAGGAGGTCTGAGAGGGGCGTGGCTGAGAGGAGGAGGTCTGAGAGGGGCGTGGTTGAGAGGAGGTCTGAGAGGAGCGTGGCTGAGAGGAGGAGGTCTGAGAGGGGCGTGGCTGAGAGGAGGAGGTCTGAGAGGGGCGTGGTTGAGAGGAGGTCTGAGAGGGGCGTGGTTGAGAGGAGGTCTGAGAGGGGCGTGGCTGATAGGAGGAGGTCTGAGAGGGGCGTGGCTGAGAGGAGGAGGTCTGAGAGGAGCGTGGCTGAGAGGAGGAGGTCTGAGAGGGGCGTGGCTGAGAGGAGGAGGTCTGAGAGGGGCGTGGTTGAGAGGAGGTCTGAGAGGAGCGTGGCTGAGAGGAGGAGGTCTGAGAGGGGCGTGGTTGAGAGGAGGTCTGAGAGGAGCGTGGCTGAGAGGAGGAGGTCTGAGAGGAGCGTGGCTGAGAGGAGGAGGTCTGAGAGAAGCGTGGCTGAGAGGAGGAGGTCTGAGAGGGGCGTGGCTGAGAGGAGGAGGTCTGAGAGGGGCGTGGCTGAGAGGAGGAGGTCTGAGAGGAGCGTGACTGAGAGGAGGAGGTCTGAGAGGGGCGTGGTTGAGAGGGGGAGGTCTGAGAGGGGCGTGACTGAGAGGAGGAGGTCTGAGAGGGGCGTGGCTGATAGGAGGAGGTCTGAGAGGAGCGTGGCTGAGAGGAGGAGGTCTGAGAGGGGCGTGGCTGAGAGGAGGAGGTCTGAGAGGAGCGTGGCTGAGAGGGGGAGGGTCTGAGAGGGGCGTGGCTGAGAGGAGGAGGTCTGAGAGGGGCGTGGCTGAGAGGAGGAGGTCTGAGAGGGGCGTGGCTGAGAGGAGGAGGTCTGAGAGGGGCGTGGTTGAGAGGAGGTCTGAGAGGAGCGTGGCTGAGAGGAGGAGGTCTGAGAGGGGCGTGGCTGAGAGGAGGAGGTCTGAGAGGAGCGTGGCTGAGAGGAGGAGGTCTGAGAGGGGCGTGGTTGAGAGGAGGTCTGAGAGGAGCGTGGCTGAGAGGAGGAGGTCTGAGAGGGGCGTGGTTGAGAGGGGGAGGTCTGAGAGGGGCGTGACTGAGAGGAGGAGGTCTGAGAGGGGCGTGGTTGAGAGGAGGAGGTCTGAGAGGAGCGTGGCTGAGAGGAGGAGGTCTGAGAGGGGCGTGGCTGAGAGGAGGAGGTCTGAGAGGGGCGTGGATGAGAGGAGGAGGTCTGAGAGGGGCGTGGTTGAGAGGAGGTCTGAGAGGAGCGTGGCTGAGAGGAGGAGGTCTGAGAGGGGCGTGGCTGAGAGGAGGAGGTCTGAGAGGAGCGTGGCTGAGAGGAGGAGGTCTGATAGGGGCGTGGCTGAGAGGAGGAGGTCTGAGAGGAGCGTGGCTGAGAGGGGGAGGGTCTGAGAGGGGCGTGGCTGAGAGGAGGAGGTCTGAAAGGGGCGTGGCTGAGAGGAGGAGGTCTGAAAGGGGCGTGGCTGAGAGGAGGAGGTCTGAGAGGGGCGTGGCTGAGAGGAGGAGGTCTGAGAGGGGCGTGGCTGAGAGGAGGAGGTCTGAGAGGGGCGTGGCTGAGAGGAGGAGGTCTGAGAGGAGCGTGACTGAGAGGAGGAGGTCTGAGAGGGGCGTGGTTGAGAGGGGGAGGTCTGAGAGGGGCGTGACTGAGAGGAGGAGGTCTGAGAGGGGCGTGGTTGAGAGGAGGAGGTCTGAGAGGAGCGTGGCTGAGAGGAGGAGGTCTGAGAGGAGCGTGGCTGAGAGGAGGAGGTCTGAGAGGAGCGTGGCTGAGAGGAGGAGGTCTGAGAGGAGCGTGGCTGAGAGGAGGAGGTCTGAGAGGGGCGTGGCTGAGAGGAGGAGGTCTGAGAGGGGCGTGACTGAGAGGAGGAGGTCTGAGAGGGGCGTGGCTGAGAGGAGGAGGTCTGAGAGGAGCGTGGCTGAGAGGGGGAGGGTCTGAGAGGGGCGTGGCTGAGAGGAGGAGGTCTGAGAGGGGCGTGGTTGAGAGGAGGTCTGAGAGGAGCGTGGCTGAGAGGAGGAGGTCTGAGAGGGGCGTGGTTGAGAGGAGGTCTGAGAGGAGCGTGGCTGAGAGGAGGAGGTCTGAGAGGGGCGTGGCTGAGAGGAGGAGGTCTGAGAGGGGCGTGGTTGAGAGGAGGTCTGAGAGGGGCGTGGCTGAGAGGAGGAGGTCTGAGAGGGGCGTGGTTGAGAGGAGGTCTGAGAGGGGCGTGGTTGAGAGGAGGTCTGAGAGGGGCGTGGCTGATAGGAGGAGGTCTGAGAGGGGCGTGGCTGAGAGGAGGAGGTCTGAGAGGGGCGTGGTTGAGAGGAGGTCTGAGAGGAGCGTGGCTGAGAGGAGGAGGTCTGAGAGGGGCGTGGCTGAGAGGAGGAGGTCTGAGAGGAGCGTGGCTGAGAGGAGGAGGTCTGATAGGGGCGTGGCTGAGAGGAGGAGGTCTGAGAGGAGCGTGGCTGAGAGGAGGAGGTCTGAGAGGGGCGTGGTTGAGAGGGGGAGGTCTGAGAGGGGCGTGACTGAGAGGAGGAGGTCTGAGAGGGGCGTGGTTGAGAGGAGGAGGTCTGAGAGGAGCGTGGCTGAGAGGAGGAGGTCTGAGAGGAGCGTGGCTGAGAGGAGGAGGTCTGAGAGGGGCGTGGCTGAGAGGAGGAGGTCTGAGAGGGGCGTGGTTGAGAGGAGGTCTGAGAGGAGCGTGGCTGAGAGGAGGAGGTCTGAGAGGGGCGTGGTTGAGAGGAGGTCTGAGAGGGGCGTGGCTGATAGGAGGAGGTCTGAGAGGGGCGTGGCTGAGAGGAGGAGGTCTGAGAGGAGCGTGGCTGAGAGGAGGAGGTCTGAGAGGGGCGTGGCTGAGAGGAGGAGGTCTGAGAGGGGCGTGGTTGAGAGGAGGTCTGAGAGGAGCGTGGCTGAGAGGAGGAGGTCTGAGAGGGGCGTGGTTGAGAGGAGGTCTGAGAGGAGCGTGGCTGAGAGGAGGAGGTCTGAGAGGGGCGTGGTTGAGAGGAGGAGGTCTGAGAGGGGCGTGACTGAGAGGAGGAGGTCTGAGAGGGGCGTGGCTGAGAGGAGGAGGTCTGAGAGAAGCGTGGCTGAGAGGGGGAGGGTCTGAGAGGGGCGTGGCTGAGAGGAGGAGGTCTGAGAGGGGCGTGGCTGAGAGGAGGAGGTCTGAGAGGGGCGTGGTTGAGAGGAGGAGGTCTGAGAGAAGCGTGGCTGAGAGGAGGAGGTTTGAGAGGAGCGTGGCTGAGAGGAGGAGGTCTGAGAGGGGCGTGGTTGAGAGGGGGAGGTCTGAGAGGGGCGTGGCTGAGAGGAGGAGGTCTGAGAGGGGCGTGGTTGAGAGGGGGAGGTCTGAGAGGGGCGTGGCTGAGAGGAGGAGGTCTGAGAGGAGCGTGGCTGAGAGGGGGAGGGTCTGAGAGGGGCGTGGCTGAGAGGAGGAGGTCTGAGAGGGGCGTGGCTGAGAGGAGGAGGTCTGAGAGGGGCGTGGTTGAGAGGGGGAGGTCTGAGAGGCGTGGCTGAGAGGAGGTCTGAGAGGAGCGTGGCTGAGAGGAGGAGGTCTGAGAGGAGCGTGGCTGAGAGGAGGAGGTCTGAGAGGGGCGTGGCTGAGAGGAGGAGGTCTGAGAGGGGCGTGGCTGAGAGGAGGAGGTCTGAGAGGAGCGTGACTGAGAGGAGGAGGTCTGAGAGGGGCGTGGCTGAGAGGAGGAGGTCTGAGAGGAGCGTGGCTGAGAGGAGGAGGTCTGAGAGGAGCGTGGCTGAGAGGAGGAGGTCTGAGAGGAGCGTGGCTGAGAGGAGGAGGTCTGAGAGGGGCGTGGCTGAGAGGAGGAGGTCTGAGAGGGGCGTGGTTGAGAGGAGGTCTGAGAGGAGCGTGGCTGAGAGGAGGAGGTCTGAGAGGGGCGTGGCTGAGAGGAGGAGGTCTGAGAGGAGCGTGGCTGAGAGGAGGAGGTCTGATAGGGGCGTGGCTGAGAGGAGGAGGTCTGAGAGGAGCGTGGCTGAGAGGGGGAGGGTCTGAGAGGGGCGTGGCTGAGAGGAGGAGGTCTGAAAGGGGCGTGGCTGAGAGGAGGAGGTCTGAAAGGGGCGTGGCTGAGAGGAGGAGGTCTGAGAGGGGCGTGGCTGAGAGGAGGAGGTCTGAGAGGGGCGTGGCTGAGAGGAGGAGGTCTGAGAGGGGCGTGGCTGAGAGGAGGAGGTCTGAGAGGAGCGTGACTGAGAGGAGGAGGTCTGAGAGGGGCGTGGTTGAGAGGGGGAGGTCTGAGAGGGGCGTGACTGAGAGGAGGAGGTCTGAGAGGGGCGTGGTTGAGAGGAGGAGGTCTGAGAGGAGCGTGGCTGAGAGGAGGAGGTCTGAGAGGAGCGTGGCTGAGAGGAGGAGGTCTGAGAGGAGCGTGGCTGAGAGGAGGAGGTCTGAGAGGAGCGTGGCTGAGAGGAGGAGGTCTGAGAGGGGCGTGGCTGAGAGGAGGAGGTCTGAGAGGGGCGTGACTGAGAGGAGGAGGTCTGAGAGGGGCGTGGCTGAGAGGAGGAGGTCTGAGAGGAGCGTGGCTGAGAGGGGGAGGGTCTGAGAGGGGCGTGGCTGAGAGGAGGAGGTCTGAGAGGGGCGTGGCTGAGAGGAGGAGGTCTGAGAGGAGCGTGGCTGAGAGGAGGAGGTCTGAGAGGAGCGTGGCTGAGAGGAGGAGGTCTGAGAGGGGCGTGGCTGAGAGGAGGAGGTCTGAGAGGGGCGTGGCTGAGAGGAGGAGGTCTGAGAGGGGCGTGGCTGAGAGGAGGAGGTCTGAGAGGGGCGTGGCTGAGAGGAGGAGGTCTGAGAGGAGCGTGACTGAGAGGAGGAGGTCTGAGAGGGGCGTGGTTGAGAGGGGGAGGTCTGAGAGGGGCGTGGCTGAGAGGAGGAGGTCTGAGAGGGGCGTGGTTGAGAGGAGGAGGTCTGAGAGGAGCGTGGCTGAGAGGAGGAGGTCTGAGAGGAGCGTGGCTGAGAGGAGGAGGTCTGAGAGGAGCGTGGCTGAGAGGAGGAGGTCTGAGAGGGGCGTGGCTGAGAGGAGGAGGTCTGAGAGGGGCGTGGCTGAGAGGAGGAGGTCTGAGAGGGGCGTGGCTGAGAGGAGGAGGTCTGAGAGGGGCGTGGTTGAGAGGAGGTCTGAGAGGGGCGTGGCTGATAGGAGGAGGTCTGAGAGGGGCGTGGCTGAGAGGAGGAGGTCTGAGAGGAGCGTGGCTGAGAGGAGGAGGTCTGAGAGGAGCGTGGCTGAGAGGAGGAGGTCTGAGAGGAGCGTGGCTGAGAGGAGGAGGTCTGAGAGGGGCGTGGTTGAGAGGAGGTCTGAGAGGAGCGTGGCTGAGAGGAGGAGGTCTGAGAGGGGCGTGGCTGAGAGGAGGAGGTCTGAGAGGGGCGTGGTTGAGAGGAGGTCTGAGAGGGGCGTGGCTGATAGGAGGAGGTTTGAGAGGGGCGTGGCTGATAGGAGGAGGTCTGAGAGGGGCGTGGCTGAGAGGAGGAGGTCTGAGAGGAGCGTGGCTGAGAGGAGGAGGTCTGAGAGGGGCGTGGCTGAGAGGAGGAGGTCTGAGAGGAGCGTGGCTGAGAGGAGGAGGTCTGAGAGGAGCGTGGCTGAGAGGAGGAGGTCTGAGAGGAGCGTGGCTGAGAGGAGGAGGTCTGAGAGGAGCGTGGCTGAGAGGAGGAGGTCTGAGAGGGGCGTGGTTGAGAGGAGGTCTGAGAGGAGCGTGGCTGAGAGGAGGAGGTCTGAGAGGGGCGTGGCTGAGAGGAGGAGGTCTGAGAGGGGCGTGGTTGAGAGGAGGTCTGAGAGGGGCGTGGCTGATAGGAGGAGGTCTGAGAGGGGCGTGGCTGAGAGGAGGAGGTCTGAGAGGAGCGTGGCTGAGAGGAGGAGGTCTGAGAGGGGCGTGGCTTAGAGGAGGAGGTCTGAGAGGGGCGTGGTTGAGAGGAGGTCTGAGAGGAGCGTGGCTGAGAGGAGGAGGTCTGAGAGGGGCGTGGTTGAGAGGAGGTCTGAGAGGAGCGTGGCTGAGAGGAGGAGGTCTGAGAGGAGCGTGGCTGAGAGGAGGAGGTCTGAGAGGGGCGTGGTTGAGAGGGGGAGGTCTGAGAGGGGCGTGGCTGAGAGGAGGAGGTCTGAGAGGGGCGTGGCTGAGAGGAGGAGGTCTGAGAGGGGCGTGGCTGAGAGGAGGAGGTCTGAGAGGGGCGTGGCTGAGAGGAGGAGGTCTGAGAGGGGCGTGGTTGAGAGGAGGTCTGAGAGGGGCGTGGCTGATAGGAGGAGGTCTGAGAGGGGCGTGGCTGAGAGGAGGAGGTCTGAGAGGAGCGTGGCTGAGAGGAGGAGGTCTGAGAGGAGCGTGGCTGAGAGGAGGAGGTCTGAGAGGAGCGTGGCTGAGAGGAGGAGGTCTGAGAGGGGCGTGGTTGAGAGGAGGTCTGAGAGGAGCGTGGCTGAGAGGAGGAGGTCTGAGAGGGGCGTGGCTGAGAGGAGGAGGTCTGAGAGGGGCGTGGTTGAGAGGAGGTCTGAGAGGGGCGTGGCTGATAGGAGGAGGTCTGAGAGGGGCGTGGCTGATAGGAGGAGGTCTGAGAGGGGCGTGGCTGAGAGGAGGAGGTCTGAGAGGAGCGTGGCTGAGAGGAGGAGGTCTGAGAGGGGCGTGGCTGAGAGGAGGAGGTCTGAGAGGAGCGTGGCTGAGAGGAGGAGGTCTGAGAGGAGCGTGGCTGAGAGGAGGAGGTCTGAGAGGAGCGTGGCTGAGAGGAGGAGGTCTGAGAGGAGCGTGGCTGAGAGGAGGAGGTCTGAGAGGGGCGTGGTTGAGAGGAGGTCTGAGAGGAGCGTGGCTGAGAGGAGGAGGTCTGAGAGGGGCGTGGCTGAGAGGAGGAGGTCTGAGAGGGGCGTGGTTGAGAGGAGGTCTGAGAGGGGCGTGGCTGATAGGAGGAGGTCTGAGAGGGGCGTGGCTGAGAGGAGGAGGTCTGAGAGGAGCGTGGCTGAGAGGAGGAGGTCTGAGAGGGGCGTGGCTTAGAGGAGGAGGTCTGAGAGGGGCGTGGTTGAGAGGAGGTCTGAGAGGAGCGTGGCTGAGAGGAGGAGGTCTGAGAGGGGCGTGGTTGAGAGGAGGTCTGAGAGGAGCGTGGCTGAGAGGAGGAGGTCTGAGAGGAGCGTGGCTGAGAGGAGGAGGTCTGAGAGGGGCGTGGTTGAGAGGAGGAGGTCTGAGAGGGGCGTGGCTGAGAGGAGGAGGTCTGAGAGGGGCGTGGCTGAGAGGAGGAGGTCTGAGAGGGGCGTGGTTGAGAGGGGGAGGTCTGAGAGGGGCGTGGCTGAGAGGAGGAGGTCTGAGAGGAGCGTGGCTGAGAGGAGGAGGTCTGAGAGGAGCGTGGCTGAGAGGAGGAGGTCTGAGAGGGGCGTGGCTGAGAGGAGGAGGTCTGAGAGGAGCGTGGCTGAGAGGAGGAGGTCTGAGAGGGGCGTGGCTGAGAGGAGGAGGTCTGAGAGGGGCGTGGTTGAGAGGAGGTCTGAGAGGAGCGTGGCTGAGAGGAGGAGGTCTGAGAGGAGCGTGGCTGAGAGGAGGAGGTCTGAGAGGAGCGTAGCTGAGAGGAGGAGGTCTGAGAGGGGCGTGGCTGAGAGGAGGAGGTCTGAGAGGGGCGTGGCTGAGAGGAGGAGGTCTGAGAGGGGCGTGGCTGAGAGGAGGAGGTCTGAGAGGGGCGTGGCTGAGAGGAGGAGGTCTGAGAGGAGCGTGACTGAGAGGAGGAGGTCTGAGAGGGGCGTGGCTGAGAGGAGGAGGTCTGAGAGGAGCGTGGCTGAGAGGGGGAGGGTCTGAGAGGGGCGTGGCTGAGAGGGGGAGGGTCTGAGAGGGGCGTGGCTGAGAGGAGGAGGTCTGAGAGGGGCGTGGCTGAGAGGAGGTCTGAGAGGAGCGTGGCTGAGAGGAGGAGGTCTGAGAGGGGCGTGGCTGAGAGGAGGAGGTCGGAGAGGGGCGTGGTTGAGAGGAATGAGGAGCGTGGCTGAGAGGAGGAGGTCTGAGAGGAGCGTGGCTGAGAGGAGGAGGTCTGAGAGGGGCGTGGCTGAGAGGAGGAGGTCTGAGAGGGGCGTGGTTGAGAGGAGGTCTGAGAGGAGCGTGGCTGAGAGGAGGAGGTCTGAGAGGGGCGTGGCGAGAGGAGGAGGTCTGAGAGGAGCGTGGCTGAGAGGAGGAGGTCTGAGAGGGGCGTGGCTGAGAGGAGGAGGTCTGAGAGGAGCGTGGCTGAGAGGGGGAGGGTCTGAGAGGGGCGTGGCTGAGAGGAGGAGGTCTGAGAGGGGCGTGGCTGAGAGGAGGAGGTCTGAGAGGGGCGTGGTTGAGAGGGGGAGGTCTGAGAGGGGCGTGGCTGAGAGGAGGAGGTCTGAGAGGAGCGTGGCTGAGAGGAGGAGGTCTGAGAGGAGCGTGGCTGAGAGGAGGAGGTCTGAGAGGGGCGTGGCTGAGAGGAGGAGGTCTGAGAGGAGCGTGGCTGAGAGGAGGAGGTCTGAGAGGGGCGTGGCTGAGAGGAGGAGGTCTGAGAGGGGCGTGGTTGAGAGGAGGTCTGAGAGGAGCGTGGCTGAGAGGAGGAGGTCTGAGAGGAGCGTGGCTGAGAGGAGGAGGTCTGAGAGGAGCGTGGCTGAGAGGAGGAGGTCTGAGAGGGGCGTGGCTGAGAGGAGGAGGTCTGAGAGGAGCGTGGCTGAGAGGAGGAGGTCTGAGAGGGGCGTGGCTGAGAGGAGGAGGTCTGAGAGGGGCGTGGTTGAGAGGAGGTCTGAGAGGAGCGTGGCTGAGAGGAGGAGGTCTGAGAGGAGCGTGGCTGAGAGGAGGAGGTCTGAGAGGAGCGTGGCTGAGAGGAGGAGGTCTGAGAGGGGCGTGGCTGAGAGGAGGAGGTCTGAGAGGGGCGTGGCTGAGAGGAGGAGGTCTGAGAGGGGCGTGGCTGAGAGGAGGAGGTCTGAGAGGGGCGTGGCTGAGAGGAGGAGGTCTGAGAGGAGCGTGACTGAGAGGAGGAGGTCTGAGAGGGGCGTGGCTGAGAGGAGGAGGTCTGAGAGGAGCGTGGCTGAGAGGGGGAGGGTCTGAGAGGGGCGTGGCTGAGAGGGGGAGGGTCTGAGAGGGGCGTGGCTGAGAGGAGGAGGTCTGAGAGGGGCGTGGCTGAGAGGAGGTCTGAGAGGAGCGTGGCTGAGAGGAGGAGGTCTGAGAGGGGCGTGGCTGAGAGGAGGAGGTCGGAGAGGGGCGTGGTTGAGAGGAATGAGGAGCGTGGCTGAGAGGAGGAGGTCTGAGAGGAGCGTGGCTGAGAGGAGGAGGTCTGAGAGGGGCGTGGCTGAGAGGAGGAGGTCTGAGAGGGGCGTGGTTGAGAGGAGGTCTGAGAGGAGCGTGGCTGAGAGGAGGAGGTCTGAGAGGGGCGTGGCGAGAGGAGGAGGTCTGAGAGGAGCGTGGCTGAGAGGAGGAGGTCTGAGAGGGGCGTGGCTGAGAGGAGGAGGTCTGAGAGGAGCGTGGCTGAGAGGGGGAGGGTCTGAGAGGGGCGTGGCTGAGAGGAGGAGGTCTGAGAGGGGCGTGGCTGAGAGGAGGAGGTCTGAGAGGAGCGTGGCTGAGAGGAGGAGGTCTGAGAGGGGCGTGGCTGAGAGGAGGAGGTCTGAGAGGAGCGTGGCTGAGAGGAGGAGGTCTGAGAGGGGCGTGGCTGAGAGGAGGAGGTCTGAGAGGGGCGTGGTTGAGAGGAGGTCTGAGAGGAGCGTGGCTGAGAGGAGGAGGTCTGAGAGGGGCGTGGCTGAGAGGAGGAGGTCTGAGAGGAGCGTGGCTGAGAGGAGGAGGTCTGAGAGGAGCGTGGCTGAGAGGAGGAGGTCTGAGAGGAGCGTGGCTGAGAGGAGGAGGTCTGAGAGGGGCGTGGCTGAGAGGAGGAGGTCTGAGAGGGGCGTGGTTGAGAGGAGGTCTGAGAGGAGCGTGGCTGAGAGGAGGAGGTCTGAGAGGGGCGTGGCTGAGAGGAGGAGGTCTGAGAGGAGCGTGGCTGAGAGGAGGAGGTCTGAGAGGGGCGTGGCTGAGAGGAGGAGGTCTGAGAGGAGCGTGGCTGAGAGGGGGAGGGTCTGAGAGGGGCGTGGCTGAGAGGAGGAGGTCTGAGAGGGGCGTGGCTGAGAGGAGGAGGTCTGAGAGGAGCGTGGCTGAGAGGGGGAGGGTCTGAGAGGGGCGTGGCTGAGAGGAGGAGGTCTGAGAGGGGCGTGGCTGAGAGGAGGAGGTCTGAGAGGGGCGTGGTTGAGAGGGGGAGGTCTGAGAGGGGCGTGGCTGAGAGGAGGAGGTCTGAGAGGGGCGTGGCTGAGAGGAGGAGGTCGGAGAGGGGCGTGGTTGAGAGGAGGAGGTCGGAGAGGAGCGTGGCTGAGAGGAGGAGGTCTGAGAGGAGCGTGGCTGAGAGGAGGAGGTCTGAGAGGGGCGTGGCTGAGAGGAGGAGGTCTGAGAGGGGCGTGGCTGAGAGGAGGAGGTCTGAGAGGGGCGTGGTTGAGAGGAGGTCTGAGAGGAGCGTGGCTGAGAGGAGGAGGTCTGAGAGGGGCGTGGCTGAGAGGAGGAGGTCGGAGAGGGGCGTGGTTGAGAGGAGGAGGTCTGAGAGGAGCGTGGCTGAGAGGAGGAGGTCTGAGAGGAGCGTGGCTGAGAGGAGGTCTGAGAGGAGCGTGGCTGAGAGGAGGAGGTCTGAGAGGGGCGTGGCTGAGAGGAGGAGGTCTGAGAGGGGCGTGGTTGAGAGGAGGTCTGAGAGGAGCGTGGCTGAGAGGAGGAGGTCTGAGAGGGGCGTGGCTGAGAGGAGGAGGTCTGAGAGGAGCGTGGCTGAGAGGGGGAGGGTCTGAGAGGGGCGTGGCTGAGAGGAGGAGGTCTGAGAGGGGCGTGGCTGAGAGGAGGAGGTCTGAGAGGGGCGTGGCTGAGAGGAGGAGGTCTGAGAGGGGCGTGGCTGAGAGGAGGAGGTCGGAGAGGGGCGTGGTTGAGAGGAGGAGGTCGGAGAGGAGCGTGGCTGAGAGGAGGAGGTCTGAGAGGAGCGTGGTTGAGAGGAGGTCTGAGAGGAGCGTGGCTGAGAGGTGGAGGTCTGAGAGGGGCGTGGCTGAGAGGAGGAGGTCGGAGAGGGGCGTGGTTGAGAGGAGGAGGTCTGAGAGGGGCGTGGCTGAGAGGAGGAGGTCTGAGAGGGGCGTGGCTGAGAGGAGGAGGTCTGAGAGGGGCGTGGTTGAGAGGAGGTCTGAGAGGAGCGTGGCTGAGAGGAGGAGGTCTGAGAGGGGCGTGGCGAGAGGAGGAGGTCTGAGAGGAGCGTGGCTGAGAGGAGGAGGTCTGAGAGGGGCGTGGCTGAGAGGAGGAGGTCTGAGAGGAGCGTGGCTGAGAGGGGGAGGGTCTGAGAGGGGCGTGGCTGAGAGGAGGAGGTCTGAGAGGGGCGTGGCTGAGAGGAGGAGGTCTGAGAGGAGCGTGGCTGAGAGGAGGAGGTCTGAGAGGGGCGTGGCTGAGAGGAGGAGGTCTGAGAGGAGCGTGGCTGAGAGGAGGAGGTCTGAGAGGGGCGTGGCTGAGAGGAGGAGGTCTGAGAGGGGCGTGGTTGAGAGGAGGTCTGAGAGGAGCGTGGCTGAGAGGAGGAGGTCTGAGAGGGGCGTGGCTGAGAGGAGGAGGTCTGAGAGGAGCGTGGCTGAGAGGAGGAGGTCTGAGAGGAGCGTGGCTGAGAGGAGGAGGTCTGAGAGGAGCGTGGCTGAGAGGAGGAGGTCTGAGAGGGGCGTGGCTGAGAGGAGGAGGTCTGAGAGGGGCGTGGTTGAGAGGAGGTCTGAGAGGAGCGTGGCTGAGAGGAGGAGGTCTGAGAGGGGCGTGGCTGAGAGGAGGAGGTCTGAGAGGAGCGTGGCTGAGAGGAGGAGGTCTGAGAGGGGCGTGGCTGAGAGGAGGAGGTCTGAGAGGAGCGTGGCTGAGAGGGGGAGGGTCTGAGAGGGGCGTGGCTGAGAGGAGGAGGTCTGAGAGGGGCGTGGCTGAGAGGAGGAGGTCTGAGAGGAGCGTGGCTGAGAGGGGGAGGGTCTGAGAGGGGCGTGGCTGAGAGGAGGAGGTCTGAGAGGGGCGTGGCTGAGAGGAGGAGGTCTGAGAGGGGCGTGGTTGAGAGGGGGAGGTCTGAGAGGGGCGTGGCTGAGAGGAGGAGGTCTGAGAGGGGCGTGGCTGAGAGGAGGAGGTCGGAGAGGGGCGTGGTTGAGAGGAGGAGGTCGGAGAGGAGCGTGGCTGAGAGGAGGAGGTCTGAGAGGAGCGTGGCTGAGAGGAGGAGGTCTGAGAGGGGCGTGGCTGAGAGGAGGAGGTCTGAGAGGGGCGTGGTTGAGAGGAGGTCTGAGAGGAGCGTGGCTGAGAGGAGGAGGTCTGAGAGGAGCGTGGCTGAGAGGAGGAGGTCTGAGAGGGGCGTGGCTGAGAGGAGGAGGTCGGAGAGGGGCGTGGTTGAGAGGAGGAGGTCTGAGAGGAGCGTGGCTGAGAGGAGGAGGTCTGAGAGGAGCGTGGCTGAGAGGAGGTCTGAGAGGAGCGTGGCTGAGAGGAGGAGGTCTGAGAGGGGCGTGGCTGAGAGGAGGAGGTCTGAGAGGGGCGTGGTTGAGAGGAGGTCTGAGAGGAGCGTGGCTGAGAGGAGGAGGTCTGAGAGGGGCGTGGCTGAGAGGAGGAGGTCTGAGAGGAGCGTGGCTGAGAGGGGGAGGGTCTGAGAGGGGCGTGGCTGAGAGGAGGAGGTCTGAGAGGGGCGTGGCTGAGAGGAGGAGGTCTGAGAGGAGCGTGGCTGAGAGGAGGAGGTCTGAGAGGAGCGTGGCTGAGAGGAGGAGGTCTGAGAGGGGCGTGGCTGAGAGGAGGAGGTCTGAGAGGAGCGTGGCTGAGAGGAGGTCTGAGAGGGGCGTGGCTGAGAGGAGGAGGTCTGAGAGGGGCGTGGTTGAGAGGAGGTCTGAGAGGAGCGTGGCTGAGAGGAGGAGGTCTGAGAGGGGCGTGGCTGAGAGGAGGAGGTCTGAGAGGAGCGTGGCTGAGAGGAGGAGGTCTGAGAGGAGCGTGGCTGAGAGGAGGAGGTCTGAGAGGGGCGTGGCTGAGAGGAGGAGGTCTGAGAGGAGCGTGGCTGAGAGGAGGAGGTCTGAGAGGGGCGTGGCTGAGAGGAGGAGGTCTGAGAGGAGCGTGGCTGAGAGGAGGAGGTCTGAGAGGGGCGTGGCTGAGAGGAGGAGGTCTGAGAGGAGCGTGGCTGAGAGGAGGAGGTCTGAGAGGAGCGTGGCTGAGAGGAGGAGGTCTGAGAGGGGCGTGGCTGAGAGGAGGAGGTCTGAGAGGAGCGTGGCTGAGAGGAGGAGGTCTGAGAGGGGCGTGGCTGAGAGGAGGAGGTCTGAGAGGGGCGTGGCTGAGAGGAGGAGGTCTGAGAGGGGCGTGGCTGAGAGGAGGAGGTCTGAGAGGGGCGTGGCTGAGAGGAGGAGGTCTGAGAGGAGCGTGGCTGAGAGGAGGAGGTCTGAGAGGAGCGTGGCTGAGAGGAGGAGGTCTGAGAGGAGCGTGGCTGAGAGGAGGAGGTCTGAGAGGGGCGTGGCTGAGAGGAGGAGGTCTGAGAGGGGCGTGGTTGAGAGGAGGAGGTCTGAGAGGGGCGTGGCTGAGAGGAGGAGGTCTGAGAGGGGCGTGGCTGAGAGGAGGAGGTCTGAGAGGGGCGTGGCTGAGAGGAGGAGGTCTGAGAGGAGCGTGGCTGAGAGGAGGAGGTCTGAGAGGAGCGTGGCTGAGAGGAGGAGGTCTGAGAGGAGCGTGGCTGAGAGGAGGAGGTCTGAGAGGGGCGTGGTTGAGAGGAGGTCGGAGAGGGGCGTGGTTGAGAGGAGGAGGTCTGAGAGGAGCGTGGCTGAGAGGAGGAGGTCTGAGAGGAGCGTGGCTGAGAGGAGGTCTGAGAGGAGCGTGGCTGAGAGGAGGAGGTCTGAGAGGGGCGTGGCGAGAGGAGGAGGTCTGAGAGGAGCGTGGCTGAGAGGAGGAGGTCTGAGAGGGGCGTGGCTGAGAGGAGGAGGTCTGAGAGGGGCGTGGCTGAGAGGAGGAGGTCTGAGAGGGGCGTGGTTGAGAGGAGGTCTGAGAGGAGCGTGGCTGAGAGGAAGAGGTCTGAGAGGGGCGTGGCGAGAGGAGGAGGTCTGAGAGGAGCGTGGCTGAGAGGAGGAGGTCTGAGAGGGGCGTGGCTGAGAGGAGGTCTGAGAGGAGCGTGGCTGAGAGGAGGAGGTCTGAGAGGGGCGTGGTTGAGAGGGGGAGGTCTGAGAGGGGCGTGGCTGAGAGGAGGAGGTCTGAGAGGGGCGTGGCTGAGAGGAGGAGGTCTGAGAGGGGCGTGGTTGAGAGGGGGAGGTCTGAGAGGGGCGTGGCTGAGAGGAGGAGGTCTGAGAGGAGCGTGGCTGAGAGGAGGAGGTCTGAGAGGAGCGTGGCTGAGAGGAGGAGGTCTGAGAGGGGCGTGGCTGAGAGGAGGAGGTCTGAGAGGAGCGTGGCTGAGAGGAGGAGGTCTGAGAGGGGCGTGGCTGAGAGGAGGAGGTCTGAGAGGGGCGTGGTTGAGAGGAGGTCTGAGAGGAGCGTGGCTGAGAGGAGGAGGTCTGAGAGGAGCGTGGCTGAGAGGAGGAGGTCTGAGAGGAGCGTGGCTGAGAGGAGGAGGTCTGAGAGGGGCGTGGCTGAGAGGAGGAGGTCTGAGAGGGGCGTGGCTGAGAGGAGGAGGTCTGAGAGGGGCGTGGCTGAGAGGAGGAGGTCTGAGAGGGGCGTGGCTGAGAGGAGGAGGTCTGAGAGGAGCGTGACTGAGAGGAGGAGGTCTGAGAGGGGCGTGGCTGAGAGGAGGAGGTCTGAGAGGAGCGTGGCTGAGAGGGGGAGGGTCTGAGAGGGGCGTGGCTGAGAGGGGGAGGGTCTGAGAGGGGCGTGGCTGAGAGGAGGAGGTCTGAGAGGGGCGTGGCTGAGAGGAGGTCTGAGAGGAGCGTGGCTGAGAGGAGGAGGTCTGAGAGGGGCGTGGCTGAGAGGAGGAGGTCGGAGAGGGGCGTGGTTGAGAGGAATGAGGAGCGTGGCTGAGAGGAGGAGGTCTGAGAGGAGCGTGGCTGAGAGGAGGAGGTCTGAGAGGGGCGTGGCTGAGAGGAGGAGGTCTGAGAGGGGCGTGGTTGAGAGGAGGTCTGAGAGGAGCGTGGCTGAGAGGAGGAGGTCTGAGAGGAGCGTGGCTGAGAGGAGGAGGTCTGAGAGGGGCGTGGCTGAGAGGAGGAGGTCTGAGAGGAGCGTGGCTGAGAGGAGGAGGTCTGAGAGGGGCGTGGCTGAGAGGAGGAGGTCTGAGAGGGGCGTGGTTGAGAGGAGGTCTGAGAGGAGCGTGGCTGAGAGGAGGAGGTCTGAGAGGAGCGTGGCTGAGAGGAGGAGGTCTGAGAGGAGCGTGGCTGAGAGGAGGAGGTCTGAGAGGGGCGTGGCTGAGAGGAGGAGGTCTGAGAGGAGCGTGGCTGAGAGGAGGAGGTCTGAGAGGGGCGTGGCTGAGAGGAGGAGGTCTGAGAGGGGCGTGGTTGAGAGGAGGTCTGAGAGGAGCGTGGCTGAGAGGGGGAGGGTCTGAGAGGGGCGTGGCTGAGAGGGGGAGGGTCTGAGAGGGGCGTGGCTGAGAGGAGGAGGTCTGAGAGGGGCGTGGCTGAGAGGAGGAGGTCTGAGAGGAGCGTGGCTGAGAGGAGGAGGTCTGAGAGGGGCGTGGCTGAGAGGAGGAGGTCTGAGAGGGGCGTGGTTGAGAGGAGGTCTGAGAGGAGCGTGGCTGAGAGGAGGAGGTCTGAGAGGAGCGTGGCTGAGAGGAGGAGGTCTGAGAGGAGCGTGGCTGAGAGGAGGAGGTCTGAGAGGGGCGTGGCTGAGAGGAGGAGGTCTGAGAGGGGCGTGGCTGAGAGGAGGAGGTCTGAGAGGGGCGTGGCTGAGAGGAGGAGGTCTGAGAGGGGCGTGGCTGAGAGGAGGAGGTCTGAGAGGAGCGTGACTGAGAGGAGGAGGTCTGAGAGGGGCGTGGCTGAGAGGAGGAGGTCTGAGAGGAGCGTGGCTGAGAGGGGGAGGGTCTGAGAGGGGCGTGGCTGAGAGGGGGAGGGTCTGAGAGGGGCGTGGCTGAGAGGAGGAGGTCTGAGAGGGGCGTGGCTGAGAGGAGGTCTGAGAGGAGCGTGGCTGAGAGGAGGAGGTCTGAGAGGGGCGTGGCTGAGAGGAGGAGGTCGGAGAGGGGCGTGGTTGAGAGGAATGAGGAGCGTGGCTGAGAGGAGGAGGTCTGAGAGGAGCGTGGCTGAGAGGAGGAGGTCTGAGAGGGGCGTGGCTGAGAGGAGGAGGTCTGAGAGGGGCGTGGTTGAGAGGAGGTCTGAGAGGAGCGTGGCTGAGAGGAGGAGGTCTGAGAGGGGCGTGGCGAGAGGAGGAGGTCTGAGAGGAGCGTGGCTGAGAGGAGGAGGTCTGAGAGGGGCGTGGCTGAGAGGAGGAGGTCTGAGAGGAGCGTGGCTGAGAGGGGGAGGGTCTGAGAGGGGCGTGGCTGAGAGGAGGAGGTCTGAGAGGGGCGTGGCTGAGAGGAGGAGGTCTGAGAGGAGCGTGGCTGAGAGGAGGAGGTCTGAGAGGGGCGTGGCTGAGAGGAGGAGGTCTGAGAGGGGCGTGGTTGAGAGGAGGTCTGAGAGGAGCGTGGCTGAGAGGAGGAGGTCTGAGAGGGGCGTGGCTGAGAGGAGGAGGTCTGAGAGGAGCGTGGCTGAGAGGAGGAGGTCTGAGAGGGGCGTGGCTGAGAGGAGGAGGTCTGAGAGGAGCGTGGCTGAGAGGGGGAGGGTCTGAGAGGGGCGTGGCTGAGAGGAGGAGGTCTGAGAGGGGCGTGGCTGAGAGGAGGAGGTCTGAGAGGAGCGTGGCTGAGAGGGGGAGGGTCTGAGAGGGGCGTGGCTGAGAGGAGGAGGTCTGAGAGGGGCGTGGCTGAGAGGAGGAGGTCTGAGAGGGGCGTGGTTGAGAGGGGGAGGTCTGAGAGGGGCGTGGCTGAGAGGAGGAGGTCTGAGAGGGGCGTGGCTGAGAGGAGGAGGTCGGAGAGGGGCGTGGTTGAGAGGAGGAGGTCGGAGAGGAGCGTGGCTGAGAGGAGGAGGTCTGAGAGGAGCGTGGCTGAGAGGAGGAGGTCTGAGAGGGGCGTGGCTGAGAGGAGGAGGTCTGAGAGGGGCGTGGCTGAGAGGAGGAGGTCTGAGAGGGGCGTGGTTGAGAGGAGGTCTGAGAGGAGCGTGGCTGAGAGGAGGAGGTCTGAGAGGGGCGTGGCTGAGAGGAGGAGGTCGGAGAGGGGCGTGGTTGAGAGGAGGAGGTCTGAGAGGAGCGTGGCTGAGAGGAGGAGGTCTGAGAGGAGCGTGGCTGAGAGGAGGTCTGAGAGGAGCGTGGCTGAGAGGAGGAGGTCTGAGAGGGGCGTGGCTGAGAGGAGGAGGTCTGAGAGGGGCGTGGTTGAGAGGAGGTCTGAGAGGAGCGTGGCTGAGAGGAGGAGGTCTGAGAGGGGCGTGGCTGAGAGGAGGAGGTCTGAGAGGAGCGTGGCTGAGAGGGGGAGGGTCTGAGAGGGGCGTGGCTGAGAGGAGGAGGTCTGAGAGGGGCGTGGCTGAGAGGAGGAGGTCTGAGAGGGGCGTGGCTGAGAGGAGGAGGTCTGAGAGGGGCGTGGCTGAGAGGAGGAGGTCGGAGAGGGGCGTGGTTGAGAGGAGGAGGTCGGAGAGGAGCGTGGCTGAGAGGAGGAGGTCTGAGAGGAGCGTGGTTGAGAGGAGGTCTGAGAGGAGCGTGGCTGAGAGGTGGAGGTCTGAGAGGGGCGTGGCTGAGAGGAGGAGGTCGGAGAGGGGCGTGGTTGAGAGGAGGAGGTCTGAGAGGGGCGTGGCTGAGAGGAGGAGGTCTGAGAGGGGCGTGGCTGAGAGGAGGAGGTCTGAGAGGGGCGTGGTTGAGAGGAGGTCTGAGAGGAGCGTGGCTGAGAGGAGGAGGTCTGAGAGGGGCGTGGCGAGAGGAGGAGGTCTGAGAGGAGCGTGGCTGAGAGGAGGAGGTCTGAGAGGGGCGTGGCTGAGAGGAGGAGGTCTGAGAGGAGCGTGGCTGAGAGGGGGAGGGTCTGAGAGGGGCGTGGCTGAGAGGAGGAGGTCTGAGAGGGGCGTGGCTGAGAGGAGGAGGTCTGAGAGGAGCGTGGCTGAGAGGAGGAGGTCTGAGAGGGGCGTGGCTGAGAGGAGGAGGTCTGAGAGGAGCGTGGCTGAGAGGAGGAGGTCTGAGAGGGGCGTGGCTGAGAGGAGGAGGTCTGAGAGGGGCGTGGTTGAGAGGAGGTCTGAGAGGAGCGTGGCTGAGAGGAGGAGGTCTGAGAGGGGCGTGGCTGAGAGGAGGAGGTCTGAGAGGAGCGTGGCTGAGAGGAGGAGGTCTGAGAGGAGCGTGGCTGAGAGGAGGAGGTCTGAGAGGAGCGTGGCTGAGAGGAGGAGGTCTGAGAGGGGCGTGGCTGAGAGGAGGAGGTCTGAGAGGGGCGTGGTTGAGAGGAGGTCTGAGAGGAGCGTGGCTGAGAGGAGGAGGTCTGAGAGGGGCGTGGCTGAGAGGAGGAGGTCTGAGAGGAGCGTGGCTGAGAGGAGGAGGTCTGAGAGGGGCGTGGCTGAGAGGAGGAGGTCTGAGAGGAGCGTGGCTGAGAGGGGGAGGGTCTGAGAGGGGCGTGGCTGAGAGGAGGAGGTCTGAGAGGGGCGTGGCTGAGAGGAGGAGGTCTGAGAGGAGCGTGGCTGAGAGGGGGAGGGTCTGAGAGGGGCGTGGCTGAGAGGAGGAGGTCTGAGAGGGGCGTGGCTGAGAGGAGGAGGTCTGAGAGGGGCGTGGTTGAGAGGGGGAGGTCTGAGAGGGGCGTGGCTGAGAGGAGGAGGTCTGAGAGGGGCGTGGCTGAGAGGAGGAGGTCGGAGAGGGGCGTGGTTGAGAGGAGGAGGTCGGAGAGGAGCGTGGCTGAGAGGAGGAGGTCTGAGAGGAGCGTGGCTGAGAGGAGGAGGTCTGAGAGGGGCGTGGCTGAGAGGAGGAGGTCTGAGAGGGGCGTGGTTGAGAGGAGGTCTGAGAGGAGCGTGGCTGAGAGGAGGAGGTCTGAGAGGAGCGTGGCTGAGAGGAGGAGGTCTGAGAGGGGCGTGGCTGAGAGGAGGAGGTCGGAGAGGGGCGTGGTTGAGAGGAGGAGGTCTGAGAGGAGCGTGGCTGAGAGGAGGAGGTCTGAGAGGAGCGTGGCTGAGAGGAGGTCTGAGAGGAGCGTGGCTGAGAGGAGGAGGTCTGAGAGGGGCGTGGCTGAGAGGAGGAGGTCTGAGAGGGGCGTGGTTGAGAGGAGGTCTGAGAGGAGCGTGGCTGAGAGGAGGAGGTCTGAGAGGGGCGTGGCTGAGAGGAGGAGGTCTGAGAGGAGCGTGGCTGAGAGGGGGAGGGTCTGAGAGGGGCGTGGCTGAGAGGAGGAGGTCTGAGAGGGGCGTGGCTGAGAGGAGGAGGTCTGAGAGGAGCGTGGCTGAGAGGAGGAGGTCTGAGAGGAGCGTGGCTGAGAGGAGGAGGTCTGAGAGGGGCGTGGCTGAGAGGAGGAGGTCTGAGAGGAGCGTGGCTGAGAGGAGGTCTGAGAGGGGCGTGGCTGAGAGGAGGAGGTCTGAGAGGGGCGTGGTTGAGAGGAGGTCTGAGAGGAGCGTGGCTGAGAGGAGGAGGTCTGAGAGGGGCGTGGCTGAGAGGAGGAGGTCTGAGAGGAGCGTGGCTGAGAGGAGGAGGTCTGAGAGGAGCGTGGCTGAGAGGAGGAGGTCTGAGAGGGGCGTGGCTGAGAGGAGGAGGTCTGAGAGGAGCGTGGCTGAGAGGAGGAGGTCTGAGAGGGGCGTGGCTGAGAGGAGGAGGTCTGAGAGGAGCGTGGCTGAGAGGAGGAGGTCTGAGAGGGGCGTGGCTGAGAGGAGGAGGTCTGAGAGGAGCGTGGCTGAGAGGAGGAGGTCTGAGAGGAGCGTGGCTGAGAGGAGGAGGTCTGAGAGGGGCGTGGCTGAGAGGAGGAGGTCTGAGAGGAGCGTGGCTGAGAGGAGGAGGTCTGAGAGGGGCGTGGCTGAGAGGAGGAGGTCTGAGAGGGGCGTGGCTGAGAGGAGGAGGTCTGAGAGGGGCGTGGCTGAGAGGAGGAGGTCTGAGAGGGGCGTGGCTGAGAGGAGGAGGTCTGAGAGGAGCGTGGCTGAGAGGAGGAGGTCTGAGAGGAGCGTGGCTGAGAGGAGGAGGTCTGAGAGGAGCGTGGCTGAGAGGAGGAGGTCTGAGAGGGGCGTGGCTGAGAGGAGGAGGTCTGAGAGGGGCGTGGTTGAGAGGAGGAGGTCTGAGAGGGGCGTGGCTGAGAGGAGGAGGTCTGAGAGGGGCGTGGCTGAGAGGAGGAGGTCTGAGAGGGGCGTGGCTGAGAGGAGGAGGTCTGAGAGGAGCGTGGCTGAGAGGAGGAGGTCTGAGAGGAGCGTGGCTGAGAGGAGGAGGTCTGAGAGGAGCGTGGCTGAGAGGAGGAGGTCTGAGAGGGGCGTGGTTGAGAGGAGGTCGGAGAGGGGCGTGGTTGAGAGGAGGAGGTCTGAGAGGAGCGTGGCTGAGAGGAGGAGGTCTGAGAGGAGCGTGGCTGAGAGGAGGTCTGAGAGGAGCGTGGCTGAGAGGAGGAGGTCTGAGAGGGGCGTGGCGAGAGGAGGAGGTCTGAGAGGAGCGTGGCTGAGAGGAGGAGGTCTGAGAGGGGCGTGGCTGAGAGGAGGAGGTCTGAGAGGGGCGTGGCTGAGAGGAGGAGGTCTGAGAGGGGCGTGGTTGAGAGGAGGTCTGAGAGGAGCGTGGCTGAGAGGAAGAGGTCTGAGAGGGGCGTGGCGAGAGGAGGAGGTCTGAGAGGAGCGTGGCTGAGAGGAGGAGGTCTGAGAGGGGCGTGGCTGAGAGGAGGTCTGAGAGGAGCGTGGCTGAGAGGAGGAGGTCTGAGAGGGGCGTGGTTGAGAGGGGGAGGTCTGAGAGGGGCGTGGCTGAGAGGAGGAGGTCTGAGAGGGGCGTGGCTGAGAGGAGGAGGTCTGAGAGGGGCGTGGTTGAGAGGGGGAGGTCTGAGAGGGGCGTGGCTGAGAGGAGGAGGTCTGAGAGGAGCGTGGCTGAGAGGAGGAGGTCTGAGAGGAGCGTGGCTGAGAGGAGGAGGTCTGAGAGGGGCGTGGCTGAGAGGAGGAGGTCTGAGAGGAGCGTGGCTGAGAGGAGGAGGTCTGAGAGGGGCGTGGCTGAGAGGAGGAGGTCTGAGAGGGGCGTGGTTGAGAGGAGGTCTGAGAGGAGCGTGGCTGAGAGGAGGAGGTCTGAGAGGAGCGTGGCTGAGAGGAGGAGGTCTGAGAGGAGCGTGGCTGAGAGGAGGAGGTCTGAGAGGGGCGTGGCTGAGAGGAGGAGGTCTGAGAGGGGCGTGGCTGAGAGGAGGAGGTCTGAGAGGGGCGTGGCTGAGAGGAGGAGGTCTGAGAGGGGCGTGGCTGAGAGGAGGAGGTCTGAGAGGAGCGTGACTGAGAGGAGGAGGTCTGAGAGGGGCGTGGCTGAGAGGAGGAGGTCTGAGAGGAGCGTGGCTGAGAGGGGGAGGGTCTGAGAGGGGCGTGGCTGAGAGGGGGAGGGTCTGAGAGGGGCGTGGCTGAGAGGAGGAGGTCTGAGAGGGGCGTGGCTGAGAGGAGGTCTGAGAGGAGCGTGGCTGAGAGGAGGAGGTCTGAGAGGGGCGTGGCTGAGAGGAGGAGGTCGGAGAGGGGCGTGGTTGAGAGGAATGAGGAGCGTGGCTGAGAGGAGGAGGTCTGAGAGGAGCGTGGCTGAGAGGAGGAGGTCTGAGAGGGGCGTGGCTGAGAGGAGGAGGTCTGAGAGGGGCGTGGTTGAGAGGAGGTCTGAGAGGAGCGTGGCTGAGAGGAGGAGGTCTGAGAGGAGCGTGGCTGAGAGGAGGAGGTCTGAGAGGGGCGTGGCTGAGAGGAGGAGGTCTGAGAGGAGCGTGGCTGAGAGGAGGAGGTCTGAGAGGGGCGTGGCTGAGAGGAGGAGGTCTGAGAGGGGCGTGGTTGAGAGGAGGTCTGAGAGGAGCGTGGCTGAGAGGAGGAGGTCTGAGAGGAGCGTGGCTGAGAGGAGGAGGTCTGAGAGGAGCGTGGCTGAGAGGAGGAGGTCTGAGAGGGGCGTGGCTGAGAGGAGGAGGTCTGAGAGGAGCGTGGCTGAGAGGAGGAGGTCTGAGAGGGGCGTGGCTGAGAGGAGGAGGTCTGAGAGGGGCGTGGTTGAGAGGAGGTCTGAGAGGAGCGTGGCTGAGAGGGGGAGGGTCTGAGAGGGGCGTGGCTGAGAGGGGGAGGGTCTGAGAGGGGCGTGGCTGAGAGGAGGAGGTCTGAGAGGGGCGTGGCTGAGAGGAGGAGGTCTGAGAGGAGCGTGGCTGAGAGGAGGAGGTCTGAGAGGGGCGTGGCTGAGAGGAGGAGGTCTGAGAGGGGCGTGGTTGAGAGGAGGTCTGAGAGGAGCGTGGCTGAGAGGAGGAGGTCTGAGAGGAGCGTGGCTGAGAGGAGGAGGTCTGAGAGGAGCGTGGCTGAGAGGAGGAGGTCTGAGAGGGGCGTGGCTGAGAGGAGGAGGTCTGAGAGGGGCGTGGCTGAGAGGAGGAGGTCTGAGAGGGGCGTGGCTGAGAGGAGGAGGTCTGAGAGGGGCGTGGCTGAGAGGAGGAGGTCTGAGAGGAGCGTGACTGAGAGGAGGAGGTCTGAGAGGGGCGTGGCTGAGAGGAGGAGGTCTGAGAGGAGCGTGGCTGAGAGGGGGAGGGTCTGAGAGGGGCGTGGCTGAGAGGGGGAGGGTCTGAGAGGGGCGTGGCTGAGAGGAGGAGGTCTGAGAGGGGCGTGGCTGAGAGGAGGTCTGAGAGGAGCGTGGCTGAGAGGAGGAGGTCTGAGAGGGGCGTGGCTGAGAGGAGGAGGTCGGAGAGGGGCGTGGTTGAGAGGAATGAGGAGCGTGGCTGAGAGGAGGAGGTCTGAGAGGAGCGTGGCTGAGAGGAGGAGGTCTGAGAGGGGCGTGGCTGAGAGGAGGAGGTCTGAGAGGGGCGTGGTTGAGAGGAGGTCTGAGAGGAGCGTGGCTGAGAGGAGGAGGTCTGAGAGGGGCGTGGCGAGAGGAGGAGGTCTGAGAGGAGCGTGGCTGAGAGGAGGAGGTCTGAGAGGGGCGTGGCTGAGAGGAGGAGGTCTGAGAGGAGCGTGGCTGAGAGGAGGAGGTCTGAGAGGGGCGTGGCTGAGAGGAGGAGGTCTGAGAGGAGCGTGGCTGAGAGGAGGAGGTCTGAGAGGGGCGTGGCTGAGAGGAGGAGGTCTGAGAGGAGCGTGGCTGAGAGGAGGAGGTCTGAGAGGGGCGTGGCTGAGAGGAGGAGGTCTGAGAGGGGCGTGGTTGAGAGGAGGAGGTCTGAGAGGGGCGTGGCTGAGAGGAGGAGGTCTGAGAGGAGCGTGGCTGAGAGGAGGAGGTCTGAGAGGGGCGTGGTTGAGAGGAGGTCTGAGAGGGGCGTGGCTGAGAGGAGGAGGTCTGAGAGGAGCGTGGCTGAGAGGAGGAGGTCTGAGAGGGGCGTGGCTGAGAGGAGGAGGTCTGAGAGGAGCGTGGCTGAGAGGAGGAGGTCTGAGAGGGGCGTGGCTGAGAGGAGGAGGTCTGAGAGGGGCGTGGTTGAGAGGAGGTCTGAGAGGAGCGTGGCTGAGAGGAGGAGGTCTGAGAGGGGCGTGGCTGAGAGGAGGAGGTCTGAGAGGAGCGTGGCTGAGAGGAGGAGGTCTGAGAGGAGCGTGGCTGAGAGGAGGAGGTCTGAGAGGAGCGTGGCTGAGAGGAGGAGGTCTGAGAGGGGCGTGGCTGAGAGGAGGAGGTCTGAGAGGGGCGTGGTTGAGAGGAGGTCTGAGAGGAGCGTGGCTGAGAGGAGGAGGTCTGAGAGGGGCGTGGCTGAGAGGAGGAGGTCTGAGAGGAGCGTGGCTGAGAGGAGGAGGTCTGAGAGGGGCGTGGCTGAGAGGAGGAGGTCTGAGAGGAGCGTGGCTGAGAGGGGGAGGGTCTGAGAGGGGCGTGGCTGAGAGGAGGAGGTCTGAGAGGGGCGTGGCTGAGAGGAGGAGCTCTGAGAGGAGCGTGGCTGAGAGGGGGAGGGTCTGAGAGGGGCGTGGCTGAGAGGAGGAGGTCTGAGAGGGGCGTGGCTGAGAGGAGGAGGTCTGAGAGGGGCGTGGTTGAGAGGGGGAGGTCTGAGAGGGGCGTGGCTGAGAGGAGGAGGTCTGAGAGGGGCGTGGCTGAGAGGAGGAGGTCGGAGAGGGGCGTGGTTGAGAGGAGGAGGTCGGAGAGGAGCGTGGCTGAGAGGAGGAGGTCTGAGAGGAGCGTGGCTGAGAGGAGGAGGTCTGAGAGGGGCGTGGCTGAGAGGAGGAGGTCTGAGAGGGGCGTGGCTGAGAGGAGGAGGTCTGAGAGGGGCGTGGTTGAGAGGAGGTCTGAGAGGAGCGTGGCTGAGAGGAGGAGGTCTGAGAGGGGCGTGGCTGAGAGGAGGAGGTCGGAGAGGGGCGTGGTTGAGAGGAGGAGGTCTGAGAGGAGCGTGGCTGAGAGGAGGAGGTCTGAGAGGAGCGTGGCTGAGAGGAGGTCTGAGAGGAGCGTGGCTGAGAGGAGGAGGTCTGAGAGGGGCGTGGCTGAGAGGAGGAGGTCTGAGAGGGGCGTGGTTGAGAGGAGGTCTGAGAGGAGCGTGGCTGAGAGGAGGAGGTCTGAGAGGGGCGTGGCTGAGAGGAGGAGGTCTGAGAGGAGCGTGGCTGAGAGGGGGAGGGTCTGAGAGGGGCGTGGCTGAGAGGAGGAGGTCTGAGAGGGGCGTGGCTGAGAGGAGGAGGTCTGAGAGGAGCGTGGCTGAGAGGAGGAGGTCTGAGAGGAGCGTGGCTGAGAGGAGGAGGTCTGAGAGGGGCGTGGCTGAGAGGAGGAGGTCTGAGAGGAGCGTGGCTGAGAGGAGGTCTGAGAGGGGCGTGGCTGAGAGGAGGAGGTCTGAGAGGGGCGTGGTTGAGAGGAGGTCTGAGAGGAGCGTGGCTGAGAGGAGGAGGTCTGAGAGGGGCGTGGCTGAGAGGAGGAGGTCTGAGAGGAGCGTGGCTGAGAGGAGGAGGTCTGAGAGGAGCGTGGCTGAGAGGAGGAGGTCTGAGAGGGGCGTGGCTGAGAGGAGGAGGTCTGAGAGGAGCGTGGCTGAGAGGAGGAGGTCTGAGAGGGGCGTGGCTGAGAGGAGGAGGTCTGAGAGGAGCGTGGCTGAGAGGAGGAGGTCTGAGAGGGGCGTGGCTGAGAGGAGGAGGTCTGAGAGGAGCGTGGCTGAGAGGAGGAGGTCTGAGAGGAGCGTGGCTGAGAGGAGGAGGTCTGAGAGGGGCGTGGCTGAGAGGAGGAGGTCTGAGAGGAGCGTGGCTGAGAGGAGGAGGTCTGAGAGGGGCGTGGCTGAGAGGAGGAGGTCTGAGAGGGGCGTGGTTGAGAGGAGGTCTGAGAGGAGCGTGGCTGAGAGGAGGAGGTCTGAGAGGGGCGTGGCTGAGAGGAGGAGGTCTGAGAGGAGCGTGGCTGAGAGGAGGAGGTCTGAGAGGAGCGTGGCTGAGAGGAGGAGGTCTGAGAGGAGCGTGGCTGAGAGGAGGAGGTCTGAGAGGGGCGTGGCTGAGAGGAGGAGGTCTGAGAGGGGCGTGGTTGAGAGGAGGTCTGAGAGGAGCGTGGCTGAGAGGAGGAGGTCTGAGAGGGGCGTGGCTGAGAGGAGGAGGTCTGAGAGGGGCGTGGCTGAGAGGAGGAGGTCTGAGAGGAGCGTGGCTGAGAGGAGGAGGTCTGAGAGGAGCGTGGCTGAGAGGAGGAGGTCTGAGAGGAGCGTGGCTGAGAGGAGGAGGTCTGAGAGGGGCGTGGTTGAGAGGAGGTCGGAGAGGGGCGTGGTTGAGAGGAGGAGGTCTGAGAGGAGCGTGGCTGAGAGGAGGAGGTCTGAGAGGAGCGTGGCTGAGAGGAGGTCTGAGAGGAGCGTGGCTGAGAGGAGGAGGTCTGAGAGGGGCGTGGCGAGAGGAGGAGGTCTGAGAGGAGCGTGGCTGAGAGGAGGAGGTCTGAGAGGGGCGTGGCTGAGAGGAGGAGGTCTGAGAGGGGCGTGGCTGAGAGGAGGAGGTCTGAGAGGGGCGTGGTTGAGAGGAGGTCTGAGAGGAGCGTGGCTGAGAGGAAGAGGTCTGAGAGGGGCGTGGCGAGAGGAGGAGGTCTGAGAGGAGCGTGGCTGAGAGGAGGAGGTCTGAGAGGGGCGTGGCTGAGAGGAGGAGGTCTGAGAGGAGCGTGGCTGAGAGGGGGAGGGTCTGAGAGGGGCGTGGCTGAGAGGAGGAGGTCTGAGAGGGGCGTGGCTGAGAGGAGGAGGTCTGAGAGGAGCGTGGCTGAGAGGAGGAGGTCTGAGAGGGGCGTGGCTGAGAGGAGGAGGTCTGAGAGGAGCGTGGCTGAGAGGAGGAGGTCTGAGAGGGGCGTGGCTGAGAGGAGGAGGTCTGAGAGGAGCGTGGCTGAGAGGGGGAGGGTCTGAGAGGGGCGTGGCTGAGAGGAGGAGGTCTGAGAGGGGCGTGGCTGAGAGGAGGAGGTCTGAGAGGAGCGTGGCTGAGAGGAGGAGGTCTGAGAGGAGCGTGGCTGAGAGGAGGAGGTCTGAGAGGGGCGTGGCTGAGAGGAGGAGGTCTGAGAGGGGCGTGGTTGAGAGGAGGTCTGAGAGGAGCGTGGCTGAGAGGAGGAGGTCTGAGAGGGGCGTGGCTGAGAGGAGGAGGTCTGAGAGGAGCGTGGCTGAGAGGAGGAGGTCTGAGAGGAGCGTGGCTGAGAGGAGGAGGTCTGAGAGGAGCGTGGCTGAGAGGAGGAGGTCTGAGAGGGGCGTGGCTGAGAGGAGGTCTGAGAGGAGCGTGGCTGAGAGGAGGTCTGAGAGGAGCGTGGCTGAGAGGAGGAGGTCTGAGAGGAGCGTGGCTGAGAGGAGGAGGTCTGAGAGGGGCGTGGCTGAGAGGAGGAGGTCTGAGAGGAGCGTGGCTGAGAGGAGGTCTGAGAGGGGCGTGGCTGAGAGGAGGAGGTCTGAGAGGGGCGTGGTTGAGAGGAGGTCTGAGAGGAGCGTGGCTGAGAGGAGGAGGTCTGAGAGGGGCGTGGCTGAGAGGAGGAGGTCTGAGAGGAGCGTGGCTGAGAGGAGGAGGTCTGAGAGGAGCGTGGCTGAGAGGAGGAGGTCTGAGAGGGGCGTGGCTGAGAGGAGGAGGTCTGAGAGGAGCGTGGCTGAGAGGAGGAGGTCTGAGAGGGGCGTGGCTGAGAGGAGGAGGTCTGAGAGGAGCGTGGCTGAGAGGAGGAGGTCTGAGAGGGGCGTGGCTGAGAGGAGGAGGTCTGAGAGGAGCGTGGCTGAGAGGAGGAGGTCTGAGAGGAGCGTGGCTGAGAGGAGGAGGTCTGAGAGGGGCGTGGCTGAGAGGAGGAGGTCTGAGAGGAGCGTGGCTGAGAGGAGGAGGTCTGAGAGGGGCGTGGCTGAGAGGAGGAGGTCTGAGAGGGGCGTGGTTGAGAGGAGGTCTGAGAGGAGCGTGGCTGAGAGGAGGAGGTCTGAGAGGGGCGTGGCTGAGAGGAGGAGGTCTGAGAGGAGCGTGGCTGAGAGGAGGAGGTCTGAGAGGAGCGTGGCTGAGAGGAGGAGGTCTGAGAGGAGCGTGGCTGAGAGGAGGAGGTCTGAGAGGGGCGTGGCTGAGAGGAGGAGGTCTGAGAGGGGCGTGGTTGAGAGGAGGTCTGAGAGGAGCGTGGCTGAGAGGAGGAGGTCTGAGAGGGGCGTGGCTGAGAGGAGGAGGTCTGAGAGGGGCGTGGCTGAGAGGAGGAGGTCTGAGAGGAGCGTGGCTGAGAGGAGGAGGTCTGAGAGGAGCGTGGCTGAGAGGAGGAGGTCTGAGAGGAGCGTGGCTGAGAGGAGGAGGTCTGAGAGGGGCGTGGTTGAGAGGAGGTCGGAGAGGGGCGTGGTTGAGAGGAGGAGGTCTGAGAGGAGCGTGGCTGAGAGGAGGAGGTCTGAGAGGAGCGTGGCTGAGAGGAGGTCTGAGAGGAGCGTGGCTGAGAGGAGGAGGTCTGAGAGGGGCGTGGCGAGAGGAGGAGGTCTGAGAGGAGCGTGGCTGAGAGGAGGAGGTCTGAGAGGGGCGTGGCTGAGAGGAGGAGGTCTGAGAGGGGCGTGGCTGAGAGGAGGAGGTCTGAGAGGGGCGTGGTTGAGAGGAGGTCTGAGAGGAGCGTGGCTGAGAGGAAGAGGTCTGAGAGGGGCGTGGCGAGAGGAGGAGGTCTGAGAGGAGCGTGGCTGAGAGGAGGAGGTCTGAGAGGGGCGTGGCTGAGAGGAGGAGGTCTGAGAGGAGCGTGGCTGAGAGGGGGAGGGTCTGAGAGGGGCGTGGCTGAGAGGAGGAGGTCTGAGAGGGGCGTGGCTGAGAGGAGGAGGTCTGAGAGGAGCGTGGCTGAGAGGAGGAGGTCTGAGAGGGGCGTGGCTGAGAGGAGGAGGTCTGAGAGGAGCGTGGCTGAGAGGAGGAGGTCTGAGAGGGGCGTGGCTGAGAGGAGGAGGTCTGAGAGGAGCGTGGCTGAGAGGGGGAGGGTCTGAGAGGGGCGTGGCTGAGAGGAGGAGGTCTGAGAGGGGCGTGGCTGAGAGGAGGAGGTCTGAGAGGAGCGTGGCTGAGAGGAGGAGGTCTGAGAGGAGCGTGGCTGAGAGGAGGAGGTCTGAGAGGGGCGTGGCTGAGAGGAGGAGGTCTGAGAGGGGCGTGGTTGAGAGGAGGTCTGAGAGGAGCGTGGCTGAGAGGAGGAGGTCTGAGAGGGGCGTGGCTGAGAGGAGGAGGTCTGAGAGGAGCGTGGCTGAGAGGAGGAGGTCTGAGAGGAGCGTGGCTGAGAGGAGGAGGTCTGAGAGGAGCGTGGCTGAGAGGAGGAGGTCTGAGAGGGGCGTGGCTGAGAGGAGGAGGTCTGAGAGGGGCGTGGTTGAGAGGAGGTCTGAGAGGAGCGTGGCTGAGAGGAGGAGGTCTGAGAGGGGCGTGGCTGAGAGGAGGAGGTCTGAGAGGAGCGTGGCTGAGAGGAGGAGGTCTGAGAGGGGCGTGGCTGAGAGGAGGAGGTCTGAGAGGAGCGTGGCTGAGAGGGGGAGGGTCTGAGAGGGGCGTGGCTGAGAGGAGGAGGTCTGAGAGGGGCGTGGCTGAGAGGAGGAGGTCTGAGAGGAGCGTGGCTGAGAGGAGGAGGTCTGAGAGGAGCGTGGCTGAGAGGAGGAGGTCTGAGAGGGGCGTGGCTGAGAGGAGGAGGTCTGAGAGGAGCGTGGCTGAGAGGAGGTCTGAGAGGGGCGTGGCTGAGAGGAGGAGGTCTGAGAGGGGCGTGGTTGAGAGGAGGTCTGAGAGGGGCGTGGCTGAGAGGAGGAGGTCTGAGAGGAGCGTGGCTGAGAGGAGGAGGTCTGAGAGGAGCGTGGCTGAGAGGAGGAGGTCTGAGAGGGGCGTGGCTGAGAGGAGGAGGTCTGAGAGGAGCGTGGCTGAGAGGAGGAGGTCTGAGAGGGGCGTGGCTGAGAGGAGGAGGTCTGAGAGGGGCGTGGTTGAGAGGAGGTCTGAGAGGAGCGTGGCTGAGAGGAGGAGGTCTGAGAGGGGCGTGGCTGAGAGGAGGAGGTCTGAGAGGAGCGTGGCTGAGAGGAGGAGGTCTGAGAGGAGCGTGGCTGAGAGGAGGAGGTCTGAGAGGAGCGTGGCTGAGAGGAGGAGGTCTGAGAGGGGCGTGGCTGAGAGGAGGAGGTCTGAGAGGGGCGTGGTTGAGAGGAGGTCTGAGAGGAGCGTGGCTGAGAGGAGGAGGTCTGAGAGGGGCGTGGCTGAGAGGAGGAGGTCTGAGAGGAGCGTGGCTGAGAGGAGGAGGTCTGAGAGGAGCGTGGCTGAGAGGAGGAGGTCTGAGAGGAGCGTGGCTGAGAGGAGGAGGTCTGAGAGGAGCGTGGCTGAGAGGAGGAGGTCTGAGAGGGGCGTGGTTGAGAGGAGGTCGGAGAGGGGCGTGGTTGAGAGGAGGAGGTCTGAGAGGAGCGTGGCTGAGAGGAGGAGGTCTGAGAGGAGCGTGGCTGAGAGGAGGTCTGAGAGGAGCGTGGCTGAAAGGAGGAGGTCTGAGAGGGGCGTGGCGAGAGGAGGAGGTCTGAGAGGAGCGTGGCTGAGAGGAGGAGGTCTGAGAGGGGCGTGGCTGAGAGGAGGAGGTCTGAGAGGAGCGTGGCTGAGAGGAGGAGGTCTGAGAGGGGCGTGGCTGAGAGGAGGAGGTCTGAGAGGAGCGTGGCTGAGAGGAGGAGGTCTGAGAGGGGCGTGGCTGAGAGGAGGAGGTCTGAGAGGGGCGTGGTTGAGAGGAGGTCTGAGAGGAGCGTGGCTGAGAGGAGGAGGTCTGAGAGGGGCGTGGCTGAGAGGAGGAGGTCTGAGAGGAGCGTGGCTGAGAGGAGGAGGTCTGAGAGGAGCGTGGCTGAGAGGAGGAGGTCTGAGAGGAGCGTGGCTGAGAGGAGGAGGTCTGAGAGGGGCGTGGCTGAGAGGAGGAGGTCTGAGAGGGGCGTGGTTGAGAGGAGGTCTGAGAGGAGCGTGGCTGAGAGGAGGAGGTCTGAGAGGGGCGTGGCGAGAGGAGGAGGTCTGAGAGGAGCGTGGCTGAGAGGAGGAGGTCTGAGAGGGGCGTGGCTGAGAGGAGGAGGTCTGAGAGGAGCGTGGCTGAGAGGGGGAGGGTCTGAGAGGGGCGTGGCTGAGAGGAGGAGGTCTGAGAGGGGCGTGGCTGAGAGGAGGAGGTCTGAGAGGGGCGTGGCTGAGAGGAGGAGGTCTGAGAGGAGCGTGGCTGAGAGGAGGAGGTCTGAGAGGGGCGTGGCTGAGAGGAGGAGGTCTGAGAGGAGCGTGGCTGAGAGGAGGAGGTCTGAGAGGAGCGTGGCTGAGAGGAGGAGGTCTGAGAGGAGGAGGTCTGAGAGGAGCGTGGCTGAGAGGAGGAGGTCTGAGAGGGGCGTGGTTGAGAGGAGGTCGGAGAGGGGCGTGGTTGAGAGGAGGAGGTCTGAGAGGAGCGTGGCTGAGAGGAGGAGGTCTGAGAGGAGCGTGGCTGAGAGGAGGTCTGAGAGGAGCGTGGCTGAGAGGAGGAGGTCTGAGAGGGGCGTGGCGAGAGGAGGAGGTCTGAGAGGAGCGTGGCTGAGAGGAGGAGGTCTGAGAGGGGCGTGGCTGAGAGGAGGAGGTCAGAGAGGAGCGTGGCTGAGAGGAGGAGGTCTGAGAGGGGCGTGGCTGAGAGGAGGAGGTCTGAGAGGAGCGTGGCTGAGAGGAGGAGGTCTGAGAGGGGCGTGGCTGAGAGGAGGAGGTCTGAGAGGGGCGTGGTTGAGAGGAGGTCTGAGAGGAGCGTGGCTGAGAGGAGGAGGTCTGAGAGGGGCGTGGCTGAGAGGAGGAGGTCTGAGAGGAGCGTGGCTGAGAGGAGGAGGTCTGAGAGGAGCGTGGCTGAGAGGAGGAGGTCTGAGAGGGGCGTGGCTGAGAGGAGGAGGTCTGAGAGGGGCGTGGTTGAGAGGAGGTCTGAGAGGAGCGTGGCTGAGAGGAGGAGGTCTGAGAGGGGCGTGGCTGAGAGGAGGAGGTCTGAGAGGGGCGTGGCTGAGAGGAGGAGGTCTGAGAGGAGCGTGGCTGAGAGGAGGAGGTCTGAGAGGAGCGTGGCTGAGAGGAGGAGGTCTGAGAGGAGCGTGGCTGAGAGGAGGAGGTCTGAGAGGGGCGTGGTTGAGAGGAGGTCGGAGAGGGGCGTGGTTGAGAGGAGGAGGTCTGAGAGGAGCGTGGCTGAGAGGAGGAGGTCTGAGAGGAGCGTGGCTGAGAGGAGGTCTGAGAGGAGCGTGGCTGAGAGGAGGAGGTCTGAGAGGGGCGTGGCGAGAGGAGGAGGTCTGAGAGGAGCGTGGCTGAGAGGAGGAGGTCTGAGAGGGGCGTGGCTGAGAGGAGGAGGTCTGAGAGGGGCGTGGCTGAGAGGAGGAGGTCTGAGAGGGGCGTGGTTGAGAGGAGGTCTGAGAGGAGCGTGGCTGAGAGGAAGAGGTCTGAGAGGGGCGTGGCGAGAGGAGGAGGTCTGAGAGGAGCGTGGCTGAGAGGAGGAGGTCTGAGAGGGGCGTGGCTGAGAGGAGGAGGTCTGAGAGGAGCGTGGCTGAGAGGGGGAGGGTCTGAGAGGGGCGTGGCTGAGAGGAGGAGGTCTGAGAGGGGCGTGGCTGAGAGGAGGAGGTCTGAGAGGAGCGTGGCTGAGAGGAGGAGGTCTGAGAGGGGCGTGGCTGAGAGGAGGAGGTCTGAGAGGAGCGTGGCTGAGAGGAGGAGGTCTGAGAGGGGCGTGGCTGAGAGGAGGAGGTCTGAGAGGAGCGTGGCTGAGAGGGGGAGGGTCTGAGAGGGGCGTGGCTGAGAGGAGGAGGTCTGAGAGGGGCGTGGCTGAGAGGAGGAGGTCTGAGAGGAGCGTGGCTGAGAGGAGGAGGTCTGAGAGGAGCGTGGCTGAGAGGAGGAGGTCTGAGAGGGGCGTGGCTGAGAGGAGGAGGTCTGAGAGGGGCGTGGTTGAGAGGAGGTCTGAGAGGAGCGTGGCTGAGAGGAGGAGGTCTGAGAGGGGCGTGGCTGAGAGGAGGAGGTCTGAGAGGAGCGTGGCTGAGAGGAGGAGGTCTGAGAGGAGCGTGGCTGAGAGGAGGAGGTCTGAGAGGAGCGTGGCTGAGAGGAGGAGGTCTGAGAGGGGCGTGGCTGAGAGGAGGTCTGAGAGGAGCGTGGCTGAGAGGAGGTCTGAGAGGAGCGTGGCTGAGAGGAGGAGGTCTGAGAGGAGCGTGGCTGAGAGGAGGAGGTCTGAGAGGGGCGTGGCTGAGAGGAGGAGGTCTGAGAGGAGCGTGGCTGAGAGGAGGTCTGAGAGGGGCGTGGCTGAGAGGAGGAGGTCTGAGAGGGGCGTGGTTGAGAGGAGGTCTGAGAGGAGCGTGGCTGAGAGGAGGAGGTCTGAGAGGGGCGTGGCTGAGAGGAGGAGGTCTGAGAGGAGCGTGGCTGAGAGGAGGAGGTCTGAGAGGAGCGTGGCTGAGAGGAGGAGGTCTGAGAGGGGCGTGGCTGAGAGGAGGAGGTCTGAGAGGAGCGTGGCTGAGAGGAGGAGGTCTGAGAGGGGCGTGGCTGAGAGGAGGAGGTCTGAGAGGAGCGTGGCTGAGAGGAGGAGGTCTGAGAGGGGCGTGGCTGAGAGGAGGAGGTCTGAGAGGAGCGTGGCTGAGAGGAGGAGGTCTGAGAGGAGCGTGGCTGAGAGGAGGAGGTCTGAGAGGGGCGTGGCTGAGAGGAGGAGGTCTGAGAGGAGCGTGGCTGAGAGGAGGAGGTCTGAGAGGGGCGTGGCTGAGAGGAGGAGGTCTGAGAGGGGCGTGGTTGAGAGGAGGTCTGAGAGGAGCGTGGCTGAGAGGAGGAGGTCTGAGAGGGGCGTGGCTGAGAGGAGGAGGTCTGAGAGGAGCGTGGCTGAGAGGAGGAGGTCTGAGAGGAGCGTGGCTGAGAGGAGGAGGTCTGAGAGGAGCGTGGCTGAGAGGAGGAGGTCTGAGAGGGGCGTGGCTGAGAGGAGGAGGTCTGAGAGGGGCGTGGTTGAGAGGAGGTCTGAGAGGAGCGTGGCTGAGAGGAGGAGGTCTGAGAGGGGCGTGGCTGAGAGGAGGAGGTCTGAGAGGGGCGTGGCTGAGAGGAGGAGGTCTGAGAGGAGCGTGGCTGAGAGGAGGAGGTCTGAGAGGAGCGTGGCTGAGAGGAGGAGGTCTGAGAGGAGCGTGGCTGAGAGGAGGAGGTCTGAGAGGGGCGTGGTTGAGAGGAGGTCGGAGAGGGGCGTGGTTGAGAGGAGGAGGTCTGAGAGGAGCGTGGCTGAGAGGAGGAGGTCTGAGAGGAGCGTGGCTGAGAGGAGGTCTGAGAGGAGCGTGGCTGAGAGGAGGAGGTCTGAGAGGGGCGTGGCGAGAGGAGGAGGTCTGAGAGGAGCGTGGCTGAGAGGAGGAGGTCTGAGAGGGGCGTGGCTGAGAGGAGGAGGTCTGAGAGGGGCGTGGCTGAGAGGAGGAGGTCTGAGAGGGGCGTGGTTGAGAGGAGGTCTGAGAGGAGCGTGGCTGAGAGGAAGAGGTCTGAGAGGGGCGTGGCGAGAGGAGGAGGTCTGAGAGGAGCGTGGCTGAGAGGAGGAGGTCTGAGAGGGGCGTGGCTGAGAGGAGGAGGTCTGAGAGGAGCGTGGCTGAGAGGGGGAGGGTCTGAGAGGGGCGTGGCTGAGAGGAGGAGGTCTGAGAGGGGCGTGGCTGAGAGGAGGAGGTCTGAGAGGAGCGTGGCTGAGAGGAGGAGGTCTGAGAGGGGCGTGGCTGAGAGGAGGAGGTCTGAGAGGAGCGTGGCTGAGAGGAGGAGGTCTGAGAGGGGCGTGGCTGAGAGGAGGAGGTCTGAGAGGAGCGTGGCTGAGAGGAGGAGGTCTGAGAGGGGCGTGGTTGAGAGGAGGTCTGAGAGGAGCGTGGCTGAGAGGAGGAGGTCTGAGAGGGGCGTGGCTGAGAGGAGGAGGTCTGAGAGGAGCGTGGCTGAGAGGGGGAGGGTCTGAGAGGGGCGTGGCTGAGAGGAGGAGGTCTGAGAGGGGCGTGGCTGAGAGGAGGAGGTCTGAGAGGAGCGTGGCTGAGAGGAGGAGGTCTGAGAGGGGCGTGGCTGAGAGGAGGAGGTCTGAGAGGAGCGTGGCTGAGAGGAGGAGGTCTGAGAGGGGCGTGGCTGAGAGGAGGAGGTCTGAGAGGAGCGTGGCTGAGAGGGGGAGGGTCTGAGAGGGGCGTGGCTGAGAGGAGGAGGTCTGAGAGGGGCGTGGCTGAGAGGAGGAGGTCTGAGAGGAGCGTGGCTGAGAGGAGGAGGTCTGAGAGGGGCGTGGCTGAGAGGAGGAGGTCTGAGAGGAGCGTGGCTGAGAGGAGGAGGTCTGAGAGGGGCGTGGCTGAGAGGAGGAGGTCTGAGAGGAGCGTGGCTGAGAGGGGGAGGGTCTGAGAGGGGCGTGGCTGAGAGGAGGAGGTCTGAGAGGGGCGTGGCTGAGAGGAGGAGGTCTGAGAGGAGCGTGGCTGAGAGGAGGAGGTCTGAGAGGAGCGTGGCTGAGAGGAGGAGGTCTGAGAGGGGCGTGGCTGAGAGGAGGAGGTCTGAGAGGGGCGTGGTTGAGAGGAGGTCTGAGAGGAGCGTGGCTGAGAGGAGGAGGTCTGAGAGGGGCGTGGCTGAGAGGAGGAGGTCTGAGAGGAGCGTGGCTGAGAGGAGGATGTCTGAGAGGAGCGTGGCTGTGAGGAGGAGGTCTGAGAGGAGCGTGGCTGAGAGGAGGAGGTCTGAGAGGGGCGTGGCTGAGAGGAGGAGGTCTGAGAGGGGCGTGGTTGAGAGGAGGTCTGAGAGGAGCGTGGCTGAGAGGAGGAGGTCTGAGAGGGGCGTGGCTGAGAGGAGGAGGTCTGAGAGGAGCGTGGCTGAGAGGAGGAGGTCTGAGAGGGGCGTGGCTGAGAGGAGGAGGTCTGAGAGGAGCGTGGCTGAGAGGGGGAGGGTCTGAGAGGGGCGTGGCTGAGAGGAGGAGGTCTGAGAGGGGCGTGGCTGAGAGGAGGAGGTCTGAGAGGAGCGTGGCTGAGAGGAGGAGGTCTGAGAGGAGCGTGGCTGAGAGGAGGAGGTCTGAGAGGGGCGTGGCTGAGAGGAGGAGGTCTGAGAGGAGCGTGGCTGAGAGGAGGTCTGAGAGGGGCGTGGCTGAGAGGAGGAGGTCTGAGAGGGGCGTGGTTGAGAGGAGGTCTGAGAGGGGCGTGGCTGAGAGGAGGAGGTCTGAGAGGAGCGTGGCTGAGAGGAGGAGGTCTGAGAGGAGCGTGGCTGAGAGGAGGAGGTCTGAGAGGGGCGTGGCTGAGAGGAGGAGGTCTGAGAGGAGCGTGGCTGAGAGGAGGAGGTCTGAGAGGGGCGTGGCTGAGAGGAGGAGGTCTGAGAGGGGCGTGGTTGAGAGGAGGTCTGAGAGGAGCGTGGCTGAGAGGAGGAGGTCTGAGAGGGGCGTGGCTGAGAGGAGGAGGTCTGAGAGGAGCGTGGCTGAGAGGAGGAGGTCTGAGAGGAGCGTGGCTGAGAGGAGGAGGTCTGAGAGGAGCGTGGCTGAGAGGAGGAGGTCTGAGAGGGGCGTGGCTGAGAGGAGGAGGTCTGAGAGGGGCGTGGTTGAGAGGAGGTCTGAGAGGAGCGTGGCTGAGACGAGGAGGTCTGAGAGGGGCGTGGCTGAGAGGAGGAGGTCTGAGAGGAGCGTGGCTGAGAGGAGGAGGTCTGAGAGGAGCGTGGCTGAGAGGAGGAGGTCTGAGAGGAGCGTGGCTGAGAGGAGGAGGTCTGAGAGGAGCGTGGCTGAGAGGAGGAGGTCTGAGAGGGGCGTGGTTGAGAGGAGGTCGGAGAGGGGCGTGGTTGAGAGGAGGAGGTCTGAGAGGAGCGTGGCTGAGAGGAGGAGGTCTGAGAGGAGCGTGGCTGAGAGGAGGTCTGAGAGGAGCGTGGCTGAAAGGAGGAGGTCTGAGAGGGGCGTGGCGAGAGGAGGAGGTCTGAGAGGAGCGTGGCTGAGAGGAGGAGGTCTGAGAGGGGCGTGGCTGAGAGGAGGAGGTCTGAGAGGAGCGTGGCTGAGAGGAGGAGGTCTGAGAGGGGCGTGGCTGAGAGGAGGAGGTCTGAGAGGAGCGTGGCTGAGAGGAGGAGGTCTGAGAGGGGCGTGGCTGAGAGGAGGAGGTCTGAGAGGGGCGTGGCTGAGAGGAGGAGGTCTGAGAGGGGCGTGGTTGAGAGGAGGTCTGAGAGGAGCGTGGCTGAGAGGAGGAGGTCTGAGAGGGGCGTGGCTGAGAGGAGGAGGTCTGAGAGGAGCGTGGCTGAGAGGAGGAGGTCTGAGAGGGGCGTGGCTGAGAGGAGGAGGTCTGAGAGGAGCGTGGCTGAGAGGGGGAGGGTCTGAGAGGGGCGTGGCTGAGAGGAGGAGGTCTGAGAGGGGCGTGGCTGAGAGGAGGAGGTCTGAGAGGAGCGTGGCTGAGAGGAGGAGGTCTGAGAGGAGCGTGGCTGAGAGGAGGAGGTCTGAGAGGGGCGTGGCTGAGAGGAGGAGGTCTGAGAGGAGCGTGGCTGAGAGGAGGTCTGAGAGGGGCGTGGCTGAGAGGAGGAGGTCTGAGAGGGGCGTGGTTGAGAGGAGGTCTGAGAGGGGCGTGGCTGAGAGGAGGAGGTCTGAGAGGAGCGTGGCTGAGAGGAGGAGGTCTGAGAGGAGCGTGGCTGAGAGGAGGAGGTCTGAGAGGGGCGTGGCTGAGAGGAGGAGGTCTGAGAGGAGCGTGGCTGAGAGGAGGAGGTCTGAGAGGGGCGTGGCTGAGAGGAGGAGGTCTGAGAGGGGCGTGGTTGAGAGGAGGTCTGAGAGGAGCGTGGCTGAGAGGAGGAGGTCTGAGAGGGGCGTGGCTGAGAGGAGGAGGTCTGAGAGGAGCGTGGCTGAGAGGAGGAGGTCTGAGAGGAGCGTGGCTGAGAGGAGGAGGTCTGAGAGGAGCGTGGCTGAGAGGAGGAGGTCTGAGAGGGGCGTGGCTGAGAGGAGGAGGTCTGAGAGGGGCGTGGTTGAGAGGAGGTCTGAGAGGAGCGTGGCTGAGACGAGGAGGTCTGAGAGGGGCGTGGCTGAGAGGAGGAGGTCTGAGAGGAGCGTGGCTGAGAGGAGGAGGTCTGAGAGGAGCGTGGCTGAGAGGAGGAGGTCTGAGAGGAGCGTGGCTGAGAGGAGGAGGTCTGAGAGGAGCGTGGCTGAGAGGAGGAGGTCTGAGAGGGGCGTGGTTGAGAGGAGGTCGGAGAGGGGCGTGGTTGAGAGGAGGAGGTCTGAGAGGAGCGTGGCTGAGAGGAGGAGGTCTGAGAGGAGCGTGGCTGAGAGGAGGTCTGAGAGGAGCGTGGCTGAAAGGAGGAGGTCTGAGAGGGGCGTGGCGAGAGGAGGAGGTCTGAGAGGAGCGTGGCTGAGAGGAGGAGGTCTGAGAGGGGCGTGGCTGAGAGGAGGAGGTCTGAGAGGAGCGTGGCTGAGAGGAGGAGGTCTGAGAGGGGCGTGGCTGAGAGGAGGAGGTCTGAGAGGAGCGTGGCTGAGAGGAGGAGGTCTGAGAGGGGCGTGGCTGAGAGGAGGAGGTCTGAGAGGGGCGTGGTTGAGAGGAGGTCTGAGAGGAGCGTGGCTGAGAGGAGGAGGTCTGAGAGGGGCGTGGCTGAGAGGAGGAGGTCTGAGAGGAGCGTGGCTGAGAGGAGGAGGTCTGAGAGGAGCGTGGCTGAGAGGAGGAGGTCTGAGAGGAGCGTGGCTGAGAGGAGGAGGTCTGAGAGGGGCGTGGCTGAGAGGAGGAGGTCTGAGAGGGGCGTGGTTGAGAGGAGGTCTGAGAGGAGCGTGGCTGAGAGGAGGAGGTCTGAGAGGGGCGTGGCGAGAGGAGGAGGTCTGAGAGGAGCGTGGCTGAGAGGAGGAGGTCTGAGAGGGGCGTGGCTGAGAGGAGGAGGTCTGAGAGGAGCGTGGCTGAGAGGGGGAGGGTCTGAGAGGGGCGTGGCTGAGAGGAGGAGGTCTGAGAGGGGCGTGGCTGAGAGGAGGAGGTCTGAGAGGGGCGTGGCTGAGAGGAGGAGGTCTGAGAGGAGCGTGGCTGAGAGGAGGAGGTCTGAGAGGGGCGTGGCTGAGAGGAGGAGGTCTGAGAGGAGCGTGGCTGAGAGGAGGAGGTCTGAGAGGAGCGTGGCTGAGAGGAGGAGGTCTGAGAGGAGGAGGTCTGAGAGGAGCGTGGCTGAGAGGAGGAGGTCTGAGAGGGGCGTGGTTGAGAGGAGGTCGGAGAGGGGCGTGGTTGAGAGGAGGAGGTCTGAGAGGAGCGTGGCTGAGAGGAGGAGGTCTGAGAGGAGCGTGGCTGAGAGGAGGTCTGAGAGGAGCGTGGCTGAGAGGAGGAGGTCTGAGAGGGGCGTGGCGAGAGGAGGAGGTCTGAGAGGAGCGTGGCTGAGAGGAGGAGGTCTGAGAGGGGCGTGGCTGAGAGGAGGAGGTCAGAGAGGAGCGTGGCTGAGAGGAGGAGGTCTGAGAGGGGCGTGGCTGAGAGGAGGAGGTCTGAGAGGAGCGTGGCTGAGAGGAGGAGGTCTGAGAGGGGCGTGGCTGAGAGGAGGAGGTCTGAGAGGGGCGTGGTTGAGAGGAGGTCTGAGAGGAGCGTGGCTGAGAGGAGGAGGTCTGAGAGGGGCGTGGCTGAGAGGAGGAGGTCTGAGAGGAGCGTGGCTGAGAGGAGGAGGTCTGAGAGGAGCGTGGCTGAGAGGAGGAGGTCTGAGAGGAGCGTGGCTGAGAGGAGGAGGTCTGAGAGGGGCGTGGCTGAGAGGAGGAGGTCTGAGAGGGGCGTGGTTGAGAGGAGGTCTGAGAGGAGCGTGGCTGAGAGGAGGAGGTCTGAGAGGGGCGTGGCGAGAGGAGGAGGTCTGAGAGGAGCGTGGCTGAGAGGAGGAGGTCTGAGAGGGGCGTGGCTGAGAGGAGGAGGTCTGAGAGGAGCGTGGCTGAGAGGGGGAGGGTCTGAGAGGGGCGTGGCTGAGAGGAGGAGGTCTGAGAGGGGCGTGGCTGAGAGGAGGAGGTCTGAGAGGGGCGTGGCTGAGAGGAGGAGGTCTGAGAGGAGCGTGGCTGAGAGGAGGAGGTCTGAGAGGAGCGTGGCTGAGAGGAGGAGGTCTGAGAGGAGCGTGGCTGAGAGGAGGAGGTCTGAGAGGGGCGTGGCTGAGAGGAGGAGGTCTGAGAGGAGCGTGGCTGAGAGGAGGAGGTCTGAGAGGGGCGTGGCTGAGAGGAGGAGGTCTGAGAGGGGCGTGGCTGAGAGGAGGAGGTCTGAGAGGGGCGTGGTTGAGAGGGGGAGGTCTGAGAGGGGCGTGGCTGAGAGGAGGAGGTCTGAGAGGGGCGTGGCTGAGAGGAGGAGGTCGGAGAGGGGCGTGGTTGAGAGGAGGAGGTCTGAGAGGAGCGTGGCTGAGAGGAGGAGGTCTGAGAGGAGCGTGGCTGAGAGGAGGAGGTCTGAGAGGGGCGTGGCTGAGAGGAGGAGGTCTGAGAGGAGCGTGGCTGAGAGGAGGAGGTCTGAGAGGGGCGTGGCTGAGAGGAGGAGGTCTGAGAGGGGCGTGGTTGAGAGGAGGAGGTCTGAGAGGGGCGTGGCTGAGAGGAGGAGGTCTGAGAGGAGCGTGGCTGAGAGGAGGAGGTCTGAGAGGGGCGTGGCTGAGAGGAGGAGGTCTGAGAGGAGCGTGGCTGAGAGGAGGAGGTCTGAGAGGGGCGTGGTTGAGAGGAGGTCTGAGAGGAGCGTGGCTGAGAGGAGGAGGTCTGAGAGGGGCGTGGCTGAGAGGAGGAGGTCTGAGAGGGGCGTGGTTGAGAGGAGGAGGTCTGAGAGGGGCGTGGTTGAGAGGAGGAGGTCTGAGAGGGGCGTGGCTGAGAGGAGGAGGTCCGAGAGGGGCGTGGTTGAGAGGAGGAGGTCTGAGAGGAGCGTGGCTGAGAGGAGGAGGTCTGAGAGGAGCGTGGCTGAGAGGAGGAGGTCTGAGAGGGGCGTGGCTGAGAGGAGGAGGTCTGAGAGGGGCGTGGCTGAGAGGAGGAGGTCTGAGAGGAGCGTGACTGACAGGAGGAGGTCTGAGAGGGGCGTGGCTGAGAGGAGGAGGTCTGAGAGGGGCGTGGTTGAGAGGGGGAGGTCTGAGAGGGGCGTGGCTGAGAGGAGGAGGTCTGAGAGGGGCGTGGCTGAGAGGAGGAGGTCCGAGAGGGGCGTGGTTGAGAGGAGGAGGTCTGAGAGGAGCGTGGCTGAGAGGAGGAGGTCTGAGAGGAGCGTGGCTGAGAGGAGGAGGTCTGAGAGGGGCGTGGCTGAGAGGAGGAGGTCTGAGAGGAGCGTGGCTGAGAGGAGGAGGTCTGAGAGGGGCGTGGTTGAGAGGAGGTCTGAGAGGAGCGTGGCTGAGAGGAGGAGGTCTGAGAGGGGCGTGGCTGAGAGGAGGAGGTCTGAGAGGAGCGTGGCTGAGAGGAGGAGGTCTGAGAGGAGCGTGGCTGAGAGGAGGAGGTCTGAGAGGAGCGTGACTGACAGGAGGAGGTCTGAGAGGGGCGTGGCTGAGAGGAGGAGGTCTGAGAGGGGCGTGGTTGAGAGGGGGAGGTCTGAGAGGGGCGTGGCTGAGAGGAGGAGGTCTGAGAGGGGCGTGGCTGAGAGGAGGAGGTCCGAGAGGGGCGTGGTTGAGAGGAGGAGGTCTGAGAGGGGCGTGGTTGAGAGGAGGTCTGAGAGGAGCGTGGCTGAGAGGAGGAGGTCTGAGAGGGGCGTGGCTGAGAGGAGGAGGTCTGAGAGGAGCGTGGCTGAGAGGAGGAGGTCTGAGAGGAGCGTGGCTGAGAGGAGGAGGTCTGAGAGGAGCGTGGCTGAGAGGAGGAGGTCTGAGAGGGGCGTGGCTGAGAGGAGGAGGTCTGAGAGGGGCGTGGCTGAGAGGAGGAGGTCCGAGAGGAGCGTGGCTGAGAGGAGGAGGTCTGAGAGGGGCGTGGTTGAGAGGAGGTCTGAGAGGAGCGTGGCTGAGAGGAGGAGGTCTGAGAGGGGCGTGGCTGAGAGGAGGAGGTCTGAGAGGAGCGTGGCTGAGAGGAGGAGGTCTGAGAGGAGCGTGGCTGAGAGGAGGAGGTCTGAGAGGAGCGTGGCTGAGAGGAGGAGGTCTGAGAGGGGCGTGGTTGAGAGGAGGTCTGAGAGGAGCGTGGCTGAGAGGAGGAGGTCTGAGAGGGGCGTGGCTGAGAGGAGGAGGTCTGAGAGGAGCGTGGCTGAGAGGAGGAGGTCTGAGAGGGGCGTGGTTGAGAGGAGGTCTGAGAGGAGCGTGGCTGAGAGGAGGAGGTCTGAGAGGGGCGTGGCTGAGAGGAGGAGGTCTGAGAGGGGCGTGGTTGAGAGGAGGTCTGAGAGGGGCGTGGTTGAGAGGAGGTCTGAGAGGGGCGTGGTTGAGAGGAGGTCTGAGAGGGGCGTGGCTGATAGGAGGAGGTCTGAGAGGGGCGTGGCTGAGAGGAGGAGGTCTGAGAGGGGCGTGGTTGAGAGGAGGTCTGAGAGGAGCGTGGCTGAGAGGAGGAGGTCTGAGAGGGGCGTGGCTGAGAGGAGGAGGTCCGAGAGGGGCGTGGTTGAGAGGAGGAGGTCTGAGAGGAGCGTGGCTGAGAGGAGGAGGTCTGAGAGGAGCGTGGCTGAGAGGAGGAGGTCTGAGAGGGGCGTGGCTGAGAGGAGGAGGTCTGAGAGGAGCGTGGCTGAGAGGAGGAGGTCTGAGAGGGGCGTGGTTGAGAGGAGGTCTGAGAGGAGCGTGGCTGAGAGGAGGAGGTCTGAGAGGGGCGTGGCTGAGAGGAGGAGGTCTGAGAGGAGCGTGGCTGAGAGGAGGAGGTCTGAGAGGAGCGTGGCTGAGAGGAGGAGGTCTGAGAGGAGCGTGACTGACAGGAGGAGGTCTGAGAGGGGCGTGGCTGAGAGGAGGAGGTCTGAGAGGGGCGTGGTTGAGAGGGGGAGGTCTGAGAGGGGCGTGGCTGAGAGGAGGAGGTCTGAGAGGGGCGTGGCTGAGAGGAGGAGGTCCGAGAGGGGCGTGGTTGAGAGGAGGAGGTCTGAGAGGGGCGTGGTTGAGAGGAGGTCTGAGAGGAGCGTGGCTGAGAGGAGGAGGTCTGAGAGGGGCGTGGCTGAGAGGAGGAGGTCTGAGAGGAGCGTGGCTGAGAGGAGGAGGTCTGAGAGGAGCGTGGCTGAGAGGAGGAGGTCTGAGAGGAGCGTGGCTGAGAGGAGGAGGTCTGAGAGGGGCGTGGCTGAGAGGAGGAGGTCTGAGAGGGGCGTGGCTGAGAGGAGGAGGTCCGAGAGGAGCGTGGCTGAGAGGAGGAGGTCTGAGAGGGGCGTGGTTGAGAGGAGGTCTGAGAGGAGCGTGGCTGAGAGGAGGAGGTCTGAGAGGGGCGTGGCTGAGAGGAGGAGGTCTGAGAGGAGCGTGGCTGAGAGGAGGAGGTCTGAGAGGGGCGTGGCTGAGAGGAGGAGGTCTGAGAGGGGCGTGGTTGAGAGGAGGTCTGAGAGGGGCGTGGTTGAGAGGAGGTCTGAGAGGGGCGTGGTTGAGAGGAGGTCTGAGAGGGGCGTGGCTGATAGGAGGAGGTCTGAGAGGGGCGTGGCTGAGAGGAGGAGGTCTGAGAGGGGCGTGGTTGAGAGGAGGTCTGAGAGGAGCGTGGCTGAGAGGAGGAGGTCTGAGAGGGGCGTGGCTGAGAGGAGGAGGTCCGAGAGGGGCGTGGTTGAGAGGAGGAGGTCTGAGAGGAGCGTGGCTGAGAGGAGGAGGTCTGAGAGGAGCGTGGCTGAGAGGAGGAGGTCTGAGAGGGGCGTGGCTGAGAGGAGGAGGTCTGAGAGGAGCGTGGCTGAGAGGAGGAGGTCTGAGAGGGGCGTGGTTGAGAGGAGGTCTGAGAGGAGCGTGGCTGAGAGGAGGAGGTCTGAGAGGGGCGTGGCTGAGAGGAGGAGGTCTGAGAGGAGCGTGGCTGAGAGGAGGAGGTCTGAGAGGAGCGTGGCTGAGAGGAGGAGGTCTGAGAGGAGCGTGACTGACAGGAGGAGGTCTGAGAGGGGCGTGGCTGAGAGGAGGAGGTCTGAGAGGGGCGTGGTTGAGAGGGGGAGGTCTGAGAGGGGCGTGGCTGAGAGGAGGAGGTCTGAGAGGGGCGTGGCTGAGAGGAGGAGGTCCGAGAGGGGCGTGGTTGAGAGGAGGAGGTCTGAGAGGGGCGTGGTTGAGAGGAGGTCTGAGAGGAGCGTGGCTGAGAGGAGGAGGTCTGAGAGGGGCGTGGCTGAGAGGAGGAGGTCTGAGAGGAGCGTGGCTGAGAGGAGGAGGTCTGAGAGGAGCGTGGCTGAGAGGAGGAGGTCTGAGAGGAGCGTGGCTGAGAGGAGGAGGTCTGAGAGGGGCGTGGCTGAGAGGAGGAGGTCTGAGAGGGGCGTGGCTGAGAGGAGGAGGTCCGAGAGGAGCGTGGCTGAGAGGAGGAGGTCTGAGAGGGGCGTGGTTGAGAGGAGGTCTGAGAGGAGCGTGGCTGAGAGGAGGAGGTCTGAGAGGGGCGTGGCTGAGAGGAGGAGGTCTGAGAGGAGCGTGGCTGAGAGGAGGAGGTCTGAGAGGAGCGTGGCTGAGAGGAGGAGGTCTGAGAGGAGCGTGGCTGAGAGGAGGAGGTCTGAGAGGGGCGTGGTTGAGAGGAGGTCTGAGAGGAGCGTGGCTGAGAGGAGGAGGTCTGAGAGGGGCGTGGCTGAGAGGAGGAGGTCTGAGAGGAGCGTGGCTGAGAGGAGGAGGTCTGAGAGGGGCGTGGTTGAGAGGAGGTCTGAGAGGAGCGTGGCTGAGAGGAGGAGGTCTGAGAGGGGCGTGGCTGAGAGGAGGAGGTCTGAGAGGGGCGTGGTTGAGAGGAGGTCTGAGAGGGGCGTGGTTGAGAGGAGGTCTGAGAGGGGCGTGGTTGAGAGGAGGTCTGAGAGGGGCGTGGCTGATAGGAGGAGGTCTGAGAGGGGCGTGGCTGAGAGGAGGAGGTCTGAGAGGGGCGTGGTTGAGAGGAGGTCTGAGAGGAGCGTGGCTGAGAGGAGGAGGTCTGAGAGGGGCGTGGCTGAGAGGAGGAGGTCTGAGAGGGGCGTGGCTGAGAGGAGGAGGTCTGAGAGGGGCGTGGTTGAGAGGAGGTCTGAGAGGAGCGTGGCTGAGAGGAGGAGGTCTGAGAGGGGCGTGGCTGAGAGGAGGAGGTCTGAGAGGAGCGTGGCTGAGAGGAGGAGGTCTGAGAGGGGCGTGGTTGAGAGGAGGTCTGAGAGGGGCGTGGTTGAGAGGAGGTCTGAGAGGAGCGTGGCTGAGAGGAGGAGGTCTGAGAGGGGCGTGGCTGAGAGGAGGAGGTCTGAGAGGGGCGTGGTTGAGAGGAGGTCTGAGAGGGGCGTGGTTGAGAGGAGGTCTGAGAGGGGCGTGGCTGATAGGAGGAGGTCTGAGAGGGGCGTGGCTGAGAGGAGGAGGTCTGAGAGGGGCGTGGTTGAGAGGAGGTCTGAGAGGAGCGTGGCTGAGAGGAGGAGGTCTGAGAGGGGCGTGGCTGAGAGGAGGAGGTCTGAGAGGGGCGTGGCTGAGAGGATGAGGTCTGAGAGGGGCGTGGTTGAGAGGAGGTCTGAGAGGAGCGTGGCTGAGAGGAGGAGGTCTGAGAGGGGCGTGGCTGAGAGGAGGAGGTCTGAGAGGAGCGTGGCTGAGAGGAGGAGGTCTGAGAGGGGCGTGGTTGAGAGGAGGTCTGAGAGGAGCGTGGCTGAGAGGAGGAGGTCTGAGAGGGGCGTGGCTGAGAGGAGGAGGCCTGAGAGGGGCGTGGTTGAGAGGAGGAGGTCTGAGAGGGGCGTGGTTGAGAGGAGGAGGTCTGAGAGGGGCGTGGCTGAGAGGAGGAGGTCCGAGAGGGGCGTGGTTGAGAGGAGGAGGTCTGAGAGGAGCGTGGCTGAGAGGAGGAGGTCTGAGAGGAGCGTGGCTGAGAGGAGGAGGTCTGAGAGGGGCGTGGCTGAGAGGAGGAGGTCTGAGAGGGGCGTGGCTGAGAGGAGGAGGTCTGAGAGGGGCGTGGCTGAGAGGAGGAGGTCTGAGAGGGGCGTGGCTGAGAGGAGGAGGTCTGAGAGGAGCGTGACTGAGAGGAGGAGGTCTGAGAGGGGCGTGGCTGAGAGGAGGAGGTCTGAGAGGAGCGTGGCTGAGAGGGGGAGGGTCTGAGAGGGGCGTGGCTGAGAGGAGGAGGTCTGAGAGGGGCGTGGCTGAGAGGAGGAGGTCTGAGAGGAGCGTGGCTGAGAGGGGGAGGGTCTGAGAGGGGCGTGGCTGAGAGGAGGAGGTCTGAGAGGGGCGTGGCTGAGAGGAGGAGGTCTGAGAGGGGCGTGGTTGAGAGGGGGAGGTCTGAGAGGGGCGTGGCTGAGAGGAGGAGGTCCGAGAGGGGCGTGGTTGAGAGGAGGAGGTCTGAGAGGAGCGTGGCTGAGAGGAGGAGGTCTGAGAGGGGCGTGGTTGAGAGGAGGTCTGAGAGGAGCGTGGCTGAGAGGAGGAGGTCTGAGAGGGGCGTGGCTGAGAGGAGGAGGTCTGAGAGGAGCGTGGCTGAGAGGAGGAGGTCTGAGAGGAGCGTGGCTGAGAGGAGGAGGTCTGAGAGGGGCGTGGTTGAGAGGAGGTCTGAGAGGAGCGTGGCTGAGAGGAGGAGGTCTGAGAGGAGCGTGGCTGAGAGGAGGAGGTCTGAGAGGGGCGTGGCTGAGAGGAGGAGGTCTGAGAGGGGCGTGGTTGAGAGGAGGTCTGAGAGGGGCGTGGTTGAGAGGAGGTCTGAGAGGGGCGTGGTTGAGAGGAGGTCTGAGAGGGGCGTGGCTGATAGGAGGAGGTCTGAGAGGGGCGTGGCTGAGAGGAGGAGGTCTGAGAGGGGCGTGGTTGAGAGGAGGTCTGAGAGGAGCGTGGCTGAGAGGAGGAGGTCTGAGAGGGGCGTGGCTGAGAGGAGGAGGTCTGAGAGGGGCGTGGCTGAGAGGAGGAGGTCTGAGAGGGGCGTGGTTGAGAGGGGGAGGTCTGAGAGGGGCGTGGCTGAGAGGAGGAGGTCCGAGAGGGGCGTGGTTGAGAGGAGGAGGTCTGAGAGGAGCGTGGCTGAGAGGAGGAGGTCTGAGAGGGGCGTGGTTGAGAGGAGGTCTGAGAGGAGCGTGGCTGAGAGGAGGAGGTCTGAGAGGGGCGTGGCTGAGAGGAGGAGGTCTGAGAGGAGCGTGGCTGAGAGGAGGAGGTCTGAGAGGAGCGTGGCTGAGAGGAGGAGGTCTGAGAGGGGCGTGGTTGAGAGGAGGTCTGAGAGGAGCGTGGCTGAGAGGAGGAGGTCTGAGAGGAGCGTGGCTGAGAGGAGGAGGTCTGAGAGGGGCGTGGCTGAGAGGAGGAGGTCTGAGAGGGGCGTGGTTGAGAGGAGGTCTGAGAGGGGCGTGGTTGAGAGGAGGTCTGAGAGGGGCGTGGTTGAGAGGAGGTCTGAGAGGGGCGTGGCTGATAGGAGGAGGTCTGAGAGGGGCGTGGCTGAGAGGAGGAGGTCTGAGAGGGGCGTGGTTGAGAGGAGGTCTGAGAGGAGCGTGGCTGAGAGGAGGAGGTCTGAGAGGGGCGTGGCTGAGAGGAGGAGGTCTGAGAGGGGCGTGGCTGAGAGGAGGAGGTCTGAGAGGGGCGTGGCCGAGAGGAGGAGGTCTGAGAGGAGCGTGGCTGAGAGGAGGAGGTCTGAGAGGGGCGTGGCTGAGAGGAGGAGGTCTGAGAGGAGCGTGGCTGAGAGGAGGAGGTCTGAGAGGAGCGTGGCTGAGAGGAGGAGGTCTGAGAGGAGCGTGGCTGAGAGGAGGAGGTCTGAGAGGAGCGTGGCTGAGAGGGGAAGGGTCTGAGAGGGGCGTGGCTGAGAGGAGGAGGTCTGAGAGGGGCGTGGCTGAGAGGAGGAGGTCTGAGAGGGGCGTGGTTGAGAGGGGGAGGTCTGAGAGGGGCGTGGCTGAGAGGAGGAGGTCTGAGAGGGGCGTGGCTGAGAGGAGGAGGTCTGAGAGGAGCGTGGCTGAGAGGAGGAGGTCTGAGAGGGGCGTGGTTGAGAGGAGGTCTGAGAGGAGCGTGGCTGAGAGGAGGAGGTCTGAGAGGGGCGTGGTTGAGAGGAGGTCTGAGAGGAGCGTGGCTGAGAGGAGGAGGTCTGAGAGGGGCGTGGCTGAGAGGAGGAGGTCTGAGAGGAGCGTGGTTGAGAGGAGGTCTGAGAGGGGCGTGGCTGAGAGGAGGAGGTCTGAGAGGGGCGTGGTTGAGAGGAGGTCTGAGAGGGGCGTGGTTGAGAGGAGGTCTGAGAGGGGCGTGGTTGAGAGGAGGTCTGAGAGGGGCGTGGCTGATAGGAGGAGGTCTGAGAGGGGCGTGGCTGAGAGGAGGAGGTCTGAGAGGGGCGTGGTTGAGAGGAGGTCTGAGAGGGGCGTGGTTGAGAGGAGGTCTGAGAGGAGCGTGGCTGAGAGGAGGAGGTCTGAGAGGGGCGTGGCTGAGAGGAGGAGGTCTGAGAGGAGCGTGGCTGAGAGGAGGAGGTCTGAGAGGGGCGTGGTTGAGAGGAGGTCTGAGAGGAGCGTGGCTGAGAGGAGGAGGTCTGAGAGGGGCGTGGCTGAGAGGAGGAGGTCTGAGAGGAGCGTGGCTGAGAGGAGGAGGTCTGAGAGGGGCGTGGTTGAGAGGAGGTCTGAGAGGAGCGTGGCTGAGAGGAGGAGGTCCGAGAGGGGCGTGGCTGAGAGGAGGAGGTCTGAGAGGGGCGTGGTTGAGAGGAGGTCTGAGAGGAGCGTGGCTGAGAGGGGGAGGGTCTGAGAGGGGCGTGGCTGAGAGGAGGAGGTCTGAGAGGGGCGTGGCTGAGAGGAGGAGGTCTGAGAGGGGCGTGGCTGAGAGGAGGAGGTCTGAGAGGGGCGTGGCCGAGAGGAGGAGGTCTGAGAGGAGCGTGGCTGAGAGGAGGAGGTCTGAGAGGGGCGTGGCTGAGAGGAGGAGGTCTGAGAGGAGCGTGGCTGAGAGGGGGAGGGTCTGAGAGGGGCGTGGCTGAGAGGAGGAGGTCTGAGAGGGGCGTGGCTGAGAGGAGGAGGTCTGAGAGGGGCGTGGTTGAGAGGAGGTCTGAGAGGGGCGTGGTTGAGAGGAGGTCTGAGAGGGGCGTGGTTGAGAGGAGGTCTGAGAGGGGCGTGGTTGAGAGGAGGTCTGAGAGGGGCGTGGCTGATAGGAGGAGGTCTGAGAGGGGCGTGGCTGAGAGGAGGAGGTCTGAGAGGGGCGTGGTTGAGAGGAGGTCTGAGAGGGGCGTGGTTGAGAGGAGGTCTGAGAGGAGCGTGGCTGAGAGGAGGAGGTCTGAGAGGAGCGTGGCTGAGAGGAGGAGGTCTGAGAGGAGCGTGGCTGAGAGGAGGAGGTCTGAGAGGGGCGTGGTTGAGAGGAGGTCTGAGAGGGGCGTGGCTGAGAGGAGGAGGTCTGAGAGGGGCGTGGCTGAGAGGAGGAGGTCTGAGAGGGGCGTGGCCGAGAGGAGGAGGTCTGAGAGGAGCGTGGCTGAGAGGAGGAGGTCTGAGAGGGGCGTGGCTGAGAGGAGGAGGTCTGAGAGGAGCGTGGCTGAGAGGGGGAGGGTCTGAGAGGGGCGTGGCTGAGAGGAGGAGGTCTGAGAGGGGCGTGGCTGAGAGGAGGAGGTCTGAGAGGGGCGTGGTTGAGAGGAGGTCTGAGAGGGGCGTGGTTGAGAGGAGGTCTGAGAGGGGCGTGGTTGAGAGGAGGTCTGAGAGGGGCGTGGTTGAGAGGAGGTCTGAGAGGGGCGTGGCTGATAGGAGGAGGTCTGAGAGGGGCGTGGCTGAGAGGAGGAGGTCTGAGAGGGGCGTGGTTGAGAGGAGGTCTGAGAGGGGCGTGGTTGAGAGGAGGTCTGAGAGGGGCGTGGTTGAGAGGAGGTCTGAGAGGGGCGTGGCTGATAGGAGGAGGTCTGAGAGGGGCGTGGCTGAGAGGAGGAGGTCTGAGAGGGGCGTGGTTGAGAGGAGGTCTGAGAGGAGCGTGGCTGAGAGGAGGAGGTTTGAGAGGAGCGTGGCTGAGAGGAGGAGGTCTGAGAGGGGCGTGGCTGAGAGGAGGAGGTCTGAGAGGGGCGTGGTTGAGAGGAGGTTTGAGAGGAGCGTGGCTGAGAGGAGGAGGTCTGAGAGGGGCGTGGTTGAGAGGGGGAGGTCTGAGAGGGGCGTGGCTGAGAGGAGGAGGTCTGAGAGGGGCGTGGTTGAGAGGAGGTCTGAGAGGGGCGTGGTTGAGAGGAGGTCTGAGAGGAGCGTGGCTGAGAGGAGGAGGTCTGAGAGGGGCGTGGCTGAGAGGAGGAGGTCTGAGAGGAGCGTGGCTGAGAGGGGGAGGGTCTGAGAGGGGCGTGGCTGAGAGGAGGAGGTCTGAGAGGGGCGTGGCTGAGAGGAGGAGGTTTGAGAGGAGCGTGGCTGAGAGGAGGAGGTCTGAGAGGGGCGTGGCTGATAGGAGGAGGTCTGAGAGGGGCGTGGCTGAGAGGAGGAGGTCTGAGAGGGGCGTGGTTGAGAGGAGGTCTGAGAGGAGCGTGGCTGAGAGGAGGAGGTTTGAGAGGAGCGTGGCTGAGAGGAGGAGGTCTGAGAGGGGCGTGGCTGAGAGGAGGAGGTCTGAGAGGGGCGTGGCTGAGAGGAGGAGGTCTGAGAGGAGCGTGGCTGAGAGGAGGAGGTCTGAGAGGGGCGTGGTTGAGAGGAGGTCTGAGAGGAGCGTGGCTGAGAGGAGGAGGTCTGAGAGGGGCGTGGCTGAGAGGAGGAGGTCTGAGAGGGGCGTGGTTGAGAGGAGGTCTGAGAGGGGCGTGGTTGAGAGGAGGTCTGAGAGGAGCGTGGCTGAGAGGAGGAGGTCTGAGAGGGGCGTGGCTGAGAGGAGGAGGTCTGAGAGGGGCGTGGCTGAGAGGAGGAGGTCTGAGAGGGGCGTGGTTGAGAGGAGGTCTGAGAGGAGCGTGGCTGAGAGGAGGAGGTCTGAGAGGGGCGTGGCTGAGAGGAGGAGGTCTGAGAGGAGCGTGGCTGAGAGGAGGAGGTCTGAGAGGGGCGTGGTTGAGAGGAGGTCTGAGAGGAGCGTGGCTGAGAGGAGGAGGTCTGAGAGGGGCGTGGCTGAGAGGAGGAGGTCTGAGAGGGGCGTGGTTGAGAGGAGGAGGTCTGAGAGGGGCGTGGCTGAGAGGAGGAGGTCCGAGAGGGGCGTGGTTGAGAGGAGGAGGTCTGAGAGGAGCGTGGCTGAGAGGAGGAGGTCTGAGAGGAGCGTGGCTGAGAGGAGGAGGTCTGAAAGGGGCGTGGCTGAGAGGAGGAGGTCTGAGAGGGGCGTGGCTGAGAGGAGGAGGTCTGAGAGGGGCGTGGCTGAGAGGAGGAGGTCTGAGAGGGGCGTGGCTGAGAGGAGGAGGTCTGAGAGGAGCGTGACTGAGAGGAGGAGGTCTGAGAGGGGCGTGGCTGAGAGGAGGAGGTCTGAGAGGAGCGTGGCTGAGAGGGGGAGGGTCTGAGAGGGGCGTGGCTGAGAGGAGGAGGTCTGAGAGGGGCGTGGCTGAGAGGAGGAGGTCTGAGAGGAGCGTGGCTGAGAGGGGGAGGGTCTGAGAGGGGCGTGGCTGAGAGGAGGAGGTCTGAGAGGGGCGTGGCTGAGAGGAGGAGGTCTGAGAGGGGCGTGGTTGAGAGGGGGAGGTCTGAGAGGGGCGTGGCTGAGAGGAGGAGGTCTGAGAGGGGCGTGGCTGAGAGGAGGAGGTCCGAGAGGGGCGTGGTTGAGAGGAGGAGGTCTGAGAGGAGCGTGGCTGAGAGGAGGAGGTCTGAGAGGGGCGTGGTTGAGAGGAGGTCTGAGAGGAGCGTGGCTGAGAGGAGGAGGTCTGAGAGGGGCGTGGCTGAGAGGAGGAGGTCTGAGAGGAGCGTGGCTGAGAGGAGGAGGTCTGAGAGGGGCGTGGTTGAGAGGAGGTCTGAGAGGAGCGTGGCTGAGAGGAGGAGGTCTGAGAGGGGCGTGGCTGAGAGGAGGAAGTCTGAGAGGGGCGTGGTTGAGAGGAGGTCTGAGAGGGGCGTGGTTGAGAGGAGGTCTGAGAGGGGCGTGGTTGAGAGGAGGTCTGAGAGGGGCGTGGCTGATAGGAGGAGGTCTGAGAGGGGCGTGGCTGAGAGGAGGAGGTCTGAGAGGGGCGTGGTTGAGAGGAGGTCTGAGAGGAGCGTGGCTGAGAGGAGGAGGTTTGAGAGGAGCGTGGCTGAGAGGAGGAGGTCTGAGAGGGGCGTGGCTGAGAGGAGGAGGTCTGAGAGGGGCGTGGCTGAGAGGAGGAGGTCTGAGAGGGGCGTGGCCGAGAGGAGGAGGTCTGAGAGGAGCGTGGCTGAGAGGAGGAGGTCTGAGAGGAGCGTGGCTGAGAGGAGGAGGTCTGAGAGGGGCGTGGCTGAGAGGAGGAGGTCTGAGAGGGGCGTGAGTAGTATATAAAATGTGACCGCTGGGACACTTTTTCGACCACTTCGTTTTTCAATCATTTTTGAAGATTTTTTAACGAATTTGTTTATAAAATCTATAATTATTCATCAAAAATCATATGATTTCAAGAAAATGCATTTTTTCTTGAAAATCCGTCCAACCAGAAAGTGGTCGAAATTATGGTTGATCAAGAAAATTACAATTTAATATAAAAATAAATAAATAAATGACTCTCAATCTCAAAAAAGGTCTTCCTCCGCTAACTAATCTAAACCTTATGGAATTAGTTAAAAAATTGAAAATAAAAAACTTTCGGGGAGTTTTCATGATAGATACTCTTCCAAATAATGGCCCACTACAAGAAGAAACTGGTATTGTAAATCTTGATTCTCTTGTTCATTTATCCAAACAATGAAGGTCGATATACCAATACTTCATTCACAAATATAGACAAATTCACGATCATAATTCAATCCTTCTTGTACTTTCTACGTTTTGCTTCAAACTCATCCTTTTCTTGTTGACATTCCATCATATTCCATTAATTCATCCACACGACCAATCATTTCCGAGATAGGACTTTCCTGAAACAATCAATTTTAAAATTGCGAAAACAGACATCAAATTTAAAGCGAGTTATTAGCGTAATTAGCTCAAAATATGCAAAGAAAAGTCGAGAAAATATAGAGAAATTTCTCTCTCGGTGAGAAGTATCTTTCTCAGCAAGTACTATTGAGAGGAATTAGGGTGTGCCTATTAGAGAGAAGGGCGAACTCGTTCAGTACTTTTTTGGAATTAGGGTGTGACTATTAGAGAGAAGGGGTGAACCTATAAAAATGTTTATTAGTAAATGCACATATACTGTTTCAAATGCAAAAAACACACAAATACAATTGAAACTGAACAAATTCAAACAAAAACGAAACGGTTGATGTTGAAAGGATTATGCATTGATTGTAAATCAAAGAAATGTAAGTTCATCAGATCTTTTAATATTGGATCGGGTATTGATGATAAAACACAAGAAATCAAAACAAATGAGAAAGATAAAATATTATCAAAAATCACAACTGAATCTGAAAGAGAGCTTTTAGAAAAGACTTACTATGACCCCAAAACAGGTTTTTGTGGAATCAATGAACTTGCTAGGAAGACTAAAAAATCTCATAAAGTAGTAAAAAATTTTTTAAATGAGCAAGATGTGTACACTTTACACAAACCCGCTAGGAAAAATTACAAAACTGAAAGAGTTTTTGTCCACAATATTGATGAACAATGGCAATCAGATTTAGTAGAAATGATTCCATATGAAGAAGAGAATGAGGGTTATAGATATCTCCTTACAGTAATTGATTGCTTCAGTAAATATGCTTGGGTTGTTCCATTGAAGAACAAAAGTGGGAAAGAAACATCAGATGCTCTCGAGAAGATTTTTAAAGAAAGAAAACCAAATAAAATACAGACAGATAATGGAAAAGAGTATTATAATTCTCAGATGAATAAACTTTTTAAACGTTTAAATATTCACCATTTTTCAACATATTCTGATAGAAAAGCTTCAATAATTGAGAGATTCAATAGAACGCTGAAAGAGAAAATGTGGAAAGTGTTTACACTCAATGAAAATCATCAATGGACCAAAGTTCTTCCTGATCTTGTTTCTAGTTACAACAGTTCTTTCCACAGAAGTATAAAAATGACTCCAATTGAAGCTTCTAACCCCAAAAATACAGCTAAGGTTCACAAGAATTTGTATCCCCAGAGTACTGAGACTATAAGTAATCCCGAGAATGTAAAACTAGAAAATGAAGACAAATTAGAAATAAACGAATTATCACCTATAAAAAGTAAATTCAATATCAATGATACTGTTAGAATAACAAAATATAAATCTATATTTTCCAAAGGATATTTACCTAACTGGAGTACTGAGCAGTTCAAAATTTCAAAAGTTCATTTGACTAAGCCAATTACTTATGAGATTGTTGATTTAGGAGATGAAGAAATAAAAGGTAAATTTTATGAAGAAGAACTTACATTATTCAATAACATAAGTGAAGAATACAAAGTTGAGAAAATTTTGAAACGTAGAAATAGAAAAGGAGTCAAGGAGGTATTTGTGAAGTGGTATGGATATCCTGATAAATTTAACTCTTGGATTGCGTCAGCAAGCCTCCTTGATAATAAATACTAACATTAAGCAAAATCGATGTTAAACACTTACAACTTTAACTCTATTATCTTTAACTTCTACAATATTCTCGCTCATTATCAGACAGTAACACTTTGTGCTTTGTGCATTATTTTTAGAAAATGTTGCTTTTATCGTGACATCAGGTCTAGATTGAATTATTCTATCATTTTGTTTTGAAACATCAAAAACTAGTAAGGGGTAGTGATAATAATACACATCTTCTTCCATAAAAATATAATCCTTAACTGATTCATAATAGCTATTCCTGAATTCTTTTGCGAAATTGTATTGCTGAACAGCATTGAACTTATCGAAGTCAAACTTTAAGCACTCATAAGGATATCTCTCCGAATTAAGTTCAATGTATATTTCCTGAAGTCCACAATTGTCAAATTTACTAGCATTTAAATAATTATTGTCTCTTTCACATTGAAAAGCAACAACAACGTATTTTATTTTGTCATATTTTGTTCCAAGCTTCCATGTAAATTCTCTATTACCATTTGGAATATTATAACTTTCAAATTGCCTAGAAATAAAAGGCAACTGAATAAGTTTGTTACTTTCATGGATGTTCATTAATTTATTTTGCATCTCAAGATTAGGAATAATCTTCGGAATGATCCATTGAAGCTTATTTAGAGTAATTTTAGCTGTAAACTTAGTTGGATCTGAAGAAACGATACTGTTCTTATTTTCAGGTGATCTGTAAAGAGATAGAGTGTGTTTCCTTCCATAAACAATCTTGTTGTAGCACTCCGCAAATCCGAAAATATGACTCAATGGTATACAGAAAGTGATATCTCCTTTTCTATTTTTTGTGTATTTATTTATTTTGTATGGTAGGATGTCCTTACTTTCTAGAATCCAGCCAAATGTATTTTGTTTGTTCATGGTACTACTGTATGTCAATAGTCCTTTCATTAAACTAGCTCTTCCAGGATCAATAATACTTTCAACTTGATTTCCATCCATGAAATACGTAGCTCTATCAAAAAGAAACAATGGTGCATTATTTGTCAAGGATACTTCATCTGTATCAGCTAATGCAGTACCATCCAATTTAGTGAGTTTAGCCTCTAGATATATGTAGGATTTGTGTAGTAAAAGATATTGATCACAAGTCTCAATTACAAAATTAATTTCTCCATGTTGATTCAAATTAGATCCAGAAGATGGAAATATATTGACAAGATTCTCTTTCTGAATAGATGTATCACTAACAACTGGATTGTCCACAATAAGAATTCGGTCTACTGCTTCCATTGGTGATTCGTAAGAGTTTGTTTTATTTACTTAGAAAATTTTTTTCTAATACTAAATGACTATTATCTATTCTACAATTGTTCTATTTGCACTTTTAAAAATGTGTGAAAACAAACCAATTATTTGTACAGAAAATTCTCCAGTTCAATACTTTAAACTTCCTAAACTACCAAAATGTAATTATATGTTCAAAAACTTCACAGAAGTTGTAAAGTATGAAGTATTCAAACCCAATATTGTAGAATACAAATCAGAAGCAAAGCTGTGCAAGAAGTTAATAAGTGAAGTATCAATGTATACAGATTTCTCAGGGTATGAACACCTCATAGAAAAAGAGCTCAATGATAGACCAATTACGGTTAATGAATGTAAAGAAATGATAGAAACAAAGAATTGTGATTATGGTAAATTAGAAAAAGGAAGTAATGGAATGTGGTTCACAAATAACAAAATTGGATCAGATTATCCTAATAGATTCACTAGTTTATTCTCCCCGAAGAAATACTACAAAGAGAATTGTGTGATAATTGAAACAAAAGTATACTCTCATTTTAATGAATCTCGTCCTACAAATGTTTTTGTTGATATGAGTAAATGTAAATATCTAGATGGTGTATGTGATGTAGCAAAGAATGAAGTAATCATATGGAATGTGAATAAAGATCAAAATTGTGAATACATTTCAATAGGAAAATTAGATGGATTTTTGAGTAATGGTCTTTGGATTAATAGTAAAAATCAAATTGCATTAAGTTTCACAGAAAATAGAACTATCAGTAATTGTAATCTTACTTTAAGTGTAAGTGATGAAGGTTTTGCAGTCAAAAGAATAACTGCTCCTAAAGTTCCTCTTCCATCATTACATAGAATAAGTAGAAACCCAGAATTGTATCAACAAGAAAAGAAAGAATATTATGAGCGTCAGCAGAAACAGCAAGAAGAAATTAGAAAGCGTGAGGATGAACATCAGGAGAGACAAAAAATATATGAAAAGGAATTAAAAGAAATGATGAAAAAACGAGATGAAAAGCTGAAGCAACAACAAGATTTTGAGAAAAGAAAACAAGAGAAAATATTGAGACAATCTTTAGAAAATCAAAATAATAGAACAAAAAGAGAAGTCAAATCGAAGTGGCCATTACCATTACCAACTTATGAAGAATACTCAAAAATAAAGTATAATTGTGATACTTTGCCTAGTTACATTGATTTTATAAAAATAAAAGAAAATTGTGATTCTTTTCCAAGTTATACTGATTATGTTAATCTAATAGTCAAAAAAGAAATAGAATCCCAAAACAACAATTCTATTGATTTTGAAGTTACTAGAAATAAAAGACAATTGCATACAGATTTTCAAGCAGCTGGTGAATTTCAGTATTTAGAAAACATTTCAAATAATCTATTAAGACATACAACTGAAATAATGTGTGATATTTTCAATGATCAAAATGAAGTTCTTCAAATGTTAATAAGAGAGAATCCTAGAAAATATATTCAAAAACAACTGAATAATTCAGCGATTAGAGTTAAAAATATAGAAAATACTGAAATTGTTCAAGTTACTTTTTGTAAGGAAATAAATGCTGATGATATAGAATACGTAGATCTAACTCATTTTGATGGTTATAAATTTAGTTTAGCACTAACACAGGGTCAAATTCCTATTCGAATAAAAAATCTTGGAGAAAAGATTTGGTATTATCATCGTACTTCTTCTTTCAACGAAGATGGAATAATTTCTAGTAAGTTACAAATACATCCAAAAGTTGATAATATCACAGAAATAGAAGATCTGAGAGATTATGATCTAGATTTTCTAGATAAAAAAATAATTTTCAATGAGCATATTCTTTTTGACACTAAAACTAATATAGAAGAAGAACTACTAAATGAAATGCATGAAAAATCAGAAGTAACTCTTCAACTTCATTCAAATGGACAAGATTCGTTAATTCCTCATGAAATACTCGAAGAAGCTGAAAGTTTCCTTCAGAAATATTTCATAAAACTTTGGAGAATTTATGTTACTATTGGTGTTACTTTGTTCTATGTTTTCATTGGAAGATCTATTTGGATTATTCTTTCTCCAAAAGTATTTTTCGAGAGAAGTCTTGTGAATAGCAATAGAAAAAGACGTCAAGAACCCTTTGAACTTATGGAATTAAGACGCGATCCATCAAGAAGATCTCTAGTTGTTGATTAGAGTCCATTGGAATAATCTTTTATTATTTTATTTTTTAATAAATTGAGAATGAGATTCTTTGATTCTGGAAAAAGTTCTAGTTATGTTATTACATCACTGAAAGAAAAAGATAAAATTGAACTCATTGAAAAGAATGATCTTCAAATTTTTGAAGAAAAAGAAGGAGGAAAATTAGAAATAACAAAGAAAGTCTTCCATAAATCGGGAAGGGGTAGTAACAAATTATCAAAAGAAAACAATAATTTCTTGAAATCCCTTAAGTTTGGTTCTGGTTTTAAGAGAATCTAACGAGGTAAAACCTAGAAACTACATTTTAATGTGCAATTGTATTTGTAATTTACAATCGTCGAGGACAATTAAATTATTCATTTCGTCTACGAGTTTTAAAGTAATCAGGCTTGGTCTATTTACAACTTTGTGATAAATTAAATTTATTGGTTCATAATGAACTCTTTGTCGGTTTTTAAAATTGCAGATAATATTGCTTTGTCTTTCATCAATATAAGTATCACAAATTAAATTACAAGAAAGATGAATGAGATTCTTCTTAGATCCTCTATCTATGAAGGAGCCTTCTATTTTCACTACTGCAAGTGAAAGTTCTTTTTCCAAGAAACATTGTGGAAAATCGATTTGGAAGGTTTTTTCATTAGTAGATAGTTCTAGAAAGAGAGTTGCCATTTATTCTAATTAATTTCATTTAATAATTTTCATTTTCCTAAATTATCTTTAAATAAATATAATGAGCTCAGAATTCTCAAATTATTCTGTTAAAAATTATTACCCTGATAGAAATAACAATCCTTTACTACCTAAAAGTATTAGAGCTTGTTTAATTGGGAAATCAGGTTGTGGTAAAACTAATCTATTGATGAATCTTTTGTTGGATGGGGTTCCCAATAATGGAGATTATTTAGATTATGAAGTGCTTTACATATTTTCAACTACTCTATTTCAACCCTGCTATCAAGTCCTCATTAATGGATTTGAGAATGGTTTAACTAAGAAAGAAATAAAGGAGTGTTTTACTCATCAGAACTTCGTTATTGATCAAAAGAGTGATCCAGAAATAATTATTGAAGTACATACTTCTGATAATTGTGAAGATGTTCCAGATCCTAGTATAATAGATGCTAACAAGAAAACGCTCATGATTTTTGATGATATGATGCTGGAAAAACAAAATAAAATAGAACAATATTATACTCGTGGTCGACATAACAATATTGATTGTTTTTACATTTCTCAAAGTTATATTAAATTACCAAAGAATACAATAAGAGAAAATGCTAATCTTTTCGTCATATTCCCACAAGATAAATTGAATTTAGATTACATTTATCGTGATCATTGTGGTGAAATTGAAAAGAAAGAATTTCGAAAAATGGTATTGAATGTTTGGAGTGAGAAGTACTCATTTTTAACAATTGATAAAACTAGTGACCTTAATGATGGAAAGTTTAGGAAGCAATTGAAGTATTTTTACCTTTAGAACTTTTGTTGTGATTATTTAGCGATTAGAAATACTCTTTTGTATGAAAGCAATTTGTTCATCGGGTGTTCTTTTCGAACTTTTCTTCGTTAAATCTATCATTGTTTTGTCATTCATCTCAGTTTCAGTTTTCCTTGAACTAGTTTCAAATTTAGAATACCTTCCTTTTGAGTCTCTTTCATCTAAATTTATTTTTCTTTGTTCACTGTTTTCGAAAAATCGAATAGATTTGTTCAGCAAATCAACACTACAACCTATTTCTCTACAAAACTTACTCTTTTTAATATATATATTTTTGTTCTTATATTCATTCCAAGCGTCATATATTTTTCTGTTGCTCATTTATAAGAATATTTTTATTTGATAATATTTGGGAATAATGGATAATTATGGATAATAACGGATAATAATGGATAATAATGGATAATATTGGATGATAATGGCAAACCAATTAAATGAAACTTTTTCAAACTATATAAATGAGCGAAGATCAATTAAGATTATGTACCTTTGTCAAAGAAGTTCAAAAAATTGATGGTAATGTGGATATTGATTTTTCTGAAATACTTGTTTACACAAAGAATGAATTGACAAAGAATATAGCTGAGAGCTATTTGAATGATTTAGAACGTATAATTACTACTATAGACAGTTCAAGCATGTCTAAAAACGACAAAGCATCATACAAGTATGCTATAACTGAACATTTGAAGACAAAATGTGAAAGTGAATGTAAATCCATTATAATTAATACTATTGGAGTTACAAAAAAGAAATTTCAATTGATGATCAAAGAAATGCATACAGAATTACAGAAGGAAAGAGATGAACACAATGCACTCAGAAAAAAGTATAATGAGAAGCTGAAAGCAGTTGAGGTTGATTTGCCTTATATTGATTTATCTATTACTCTGAAGAACAAGAAAGCATTAACAAATCAAGAATGTCTCAACTTTCTGAATGATATTGAGGTAGATCAAGAACTTAGTGAGCGGTTTAAAAGAGTCAGTGTGTCAGAAGATTTTCCAAATGTTTCTAGAGCATATGTCAAGAAAGGAAAAGGATCAGAGAATAACATTATTCAGAAACAAGCTTCTAAGTGATAATATATACACCAATACACATTGCAAATGATGAAGACTATAGTCCAATATTTAAATATATCACTTCTAGGTCTTTCTTTTTTATCTTCTTCTGTCGCATTAGTTCATCTAAGATAGAGTGAATTTTGTTATATTCATTCTTATTTCCTGCTTGATAAGATCCTACTGATAACCTTAAAGAATTGATGAGTGCATTTACATTAGATGGTAGAAAGTCAATGCTAGATCCTTTTGCATTTGATGGAGGTGAATTATTTGAAGGAGTCTTAGTCGCAAAATAATTAGCTTTTATGAATCTCCACTTATCACTTGAATCAGCATTATATCTTTTAGTTTCTTTGCTGAAACCTTGATACAAAGCATCCGAAGCAAGCAGAATTTCTCGATACATTTTAGTATCTGTTTCATCAATTACAATCATATTTGGTGATTTTTTTGTTAATAATTCCATTAAACCATTAGTTGCATTGTAATCTACTCCATTGATTCGGATTGTGTTATTATCAAAGGAGATGTCTTTATTACCAATTGTATACTTTTTATTTTTACTATCAAATCTCAAAGAATATCCAGCATTACTTTTATCGCTCCCATCTTGGAGGTATGAAACGATTAAATTGCTCACTACAATTGAGTTTTGAGTAGTTCGTTCAATAGGTGGTTTTGATGTTATACTTTTAATAGGTGATATATGTTCCTGATTTGATAGCATCTTAGGAACACCTTCTTTGAAACTATTCAGTGTTTCGACTATTTTGTTTTTCTCTTCAATTATTTCATTTTGCAATTTTCTATTTGACTCGAGAATAGGTTTGAATACTTCAACACGATGGTCTTCTTCATTCTCTAGATCATTCCGTTCTTGTAGATTTTTTAACTTGTGATCTTTTCTATTTTTTAAATAATTTTGAACAATTTCATTTCTTTTGTTGGGATCATAAATTTCAACTAACATTTATCTTACTAAATTTATTTCATAATAAATACTTGAAGAAAGGAATTCTCAAATGGAAAATATAATCGAATTAAAGACAATGAAAAGAGATGAACTTCGACATGAGGTTGGTATGTGCATGAATGAACTTAAAGCTTTTATATTGAATGCAAAAGAAATTAAAAGTATGAGAAAAAACGAAATGATTGATTTCATTGAATTGTTCAGAAAAATAAGAAATAAAAACAATGTTGATAATTTTTTTTCTTCATAAATCAGGTCTTACTAAGACCATCTTGAAAAAGTAATTACTTTTATATAAATATCATCTTTGAACAATGTCACGAGATGGTCTTCGTAAGGAAGTTAGAGAAATTAATAGAAGATTAAAAATACTAACCAATGCACAAATAACGGATATGAACGTATCAGAACTAAAACAGTTTATACTTAAGGAAGTTCGTAAGGAAGCTACAGAAATTAATAAAACAAGAAAAATACTAACCGATGAACAAATAAAGGAAAAGAGTGTAGAAGATCTTAAACAGTTTATACTTGAGGAAGTTCGTAAGGAAGTTATAGAAATTAATAAAGGAAGATTAACCGATGAACAAATAAAGGAAAAGAGCGTAAAAGAACTAAAACAGTTTATACTTGAGGAACTTCGTATGGAAGTTACAGAACTTAATGAAACAAGAAAAATACTAACCAATGAAGAAATAATGAAAAAGAGTGTAGAAGATCTTAAACAATTCATTGAAAAATATAAAAACGTAAATATAATTGAAGTCTTTCAATTTGATGAGCTAATTTACAGTGATTACAAAGAAACTAAGAATGGTATAGTTAGAATTACAAAATATAAAAATAAAGTGAAGATTGAAACCGAAGATCCAGAAAAAATTTCAAAAAATATGGACATGTTTTTCGCTAAGAACGAAACATCTGTTACTAATGATATTCGTAGTGATAAAAATGTTAAAATTCTGTTCACACTAGAGTTCAAACAAAAGAACGACGAAAAAGAGGAAAAATTTGCAGTAAAAACTAAAACTAAAGAGCTGTGTATTGGAGAAAACAGAATAGAGTTCTACCAAGATGCATGCAAGGAATTGAAAAATAAAATGGAAAACATGACAAATCAAGGATCAGGTTGGAAAATAACTGGAATAAATCATCTCCAAATGAATCAAACTGTTTTTGATTCACCTAGTGGAGCTTCTTATATTGAACTTCCCGATTGGGTAAAAAATAAAAAAGCTGTCATAAATATTCAGAATAAAGATAATAAATGTTTTATGTGGTGTATATTGGCTCATCTTCATCCAATTAAGGAACATCCAGAACGAGTTTTTCAATATAAAGAATTTGTAAAAGAATTGAAATTTGATGGTCTTGAATTTCCATTGAAAATATGTGATATTGACAAATTTGAGAAGCTGAATGATCTTGTTGTAAATGTATTTAAATGTGGTAAAAAGGAAGAAATAATAAAAGAAATAACAGTGGAAAATGAGAAAATAATGAAGAAAATTGGACAAAGTATAATTCGACTACGTCCTTCAAAACGATTCAGCTCTGAAGATAATAAAATAATTAATTTATTATATCATGAAAACGCTGATGGAAATTCTCATTATTGTTTAATTAGAAATATTAATAAATTACTCAATAAAGGTGATGAACATCAAAAATATTTCTGTGTAAGATGTCATTCTTATTATTATGATAAAACAAAATATGAAAGACACGTTGACGATTGTAATAGGAATAAACCTCTTGAGCATAAAATATTTCATAATAAAAAAATAAAATTTGATAGTATTAGGAAAACACAAGTGCATAGATATGTTATTTATGCTGATTTTGAAACTATTATCAAGAAATATCAAATTACTCATAGAAATCCTAATGAATCTTGGACTGAAAATATAGGAAAACATATACCATCGGGATTTTGTGTTATAGTAGTGGACTCTTATACAGGTAAAATATTTGAACAAAAGTCCTATATAGGTTACGATGCAGCTTTGAAATTTAATACATACATTATTGATGTTAGCCAGAGAATAATGAATTTACTCAGTGTTAAAATGAACAAACTAACGCCTGACCAATTGAAAGAATATGATGATTGTAGAAACTGTCCGAGTTGTGGAGGTGAATATTATGATAGTAAAAACTGTCGGGATTGTGGTGGTAAATTGGATAATCGTGAATTTTGTTGGGACTGTGCATGTGATGTTAACAGATGTCCGAAATGCGGAGAAGATAAATGCGGAGAAGATTATCAATGTGCTAAATGTGGATATGAATTTAAAAGGAAAGTACACGATCATGATCATTGGACTGGTGAATATCGTGGATCACTTTGTAATGAATGTAATTTACTCAAAAGAAAGAATACATTTATTACAGTATTTTTCCATAATCTCAAAGGATATGATTCTCATCTAATAATTGGAGATCCTGAGAGTACAATACACTTGAGAAATAACAAAATAGAAATCGAAAGCGTTTCATCGAATACAGAAAAATTTATTAGTTTCAGTTATTATAAATCAAATAATAAAAGAGATGATTATTTCTATAAAATCAGATTTCTAGATTCATTCAGTTTTATTTCAGCATCTTTAGATGATTTAAGCAAAAATTTAGATGATAATCAATTCAATTATTCAAAAGAATATTACACTGCATTATTTGAAATTATGAAAAGAAAAGGAATTTATCCATATGAGTATATGGATTCTTTTGAAAAATATACTCAAGAAAATCTTCCTTCAAAGGATAATTTCGATGATTCTCTTAATGGTAAAAAATGTTCTCAAGAAGATTATGATTATGCACAAAGAGTTTGGAATGAGATGAATTGTAAAAACATGGAGGATTATACGCGAATTTATATGATTAATGATGTTCTTTTACTTGCGGACATTTTTGAAAATTTCAGAAAACTCAGTCTGGAAATATATGAATTAGATCCATGTTGGTACTACACTAGTCCAGGATTATCATGGGATGCTATGTTGAAAATGACTAAGGTGGAATTAGATACAATCCGAGACAAAGAGAAATATCTTATGATTGAGAAAGGAATAAGAGGTGGAATGGTTAATGCTGTAAAAAGATATTCAAAGGCTAACAATACATATCTTAAGGATCACAATTCATCTGAGTCAAGCAAATATTTGCTCTATCTAGATGCAAATAATTTATATGGATGGGCGATGAGTCAACCGTTGCCTACAGGAGAATTCACATTTGAGAGTTCTGATAATCTTGATAGATTAAATAAAGAAGATTGGTCCATTGATAGATATATTAAATGTTTAAATAATAAGGGATGTGGATGTATTCTAGAAGTAGATTTAGAATATCCACAATCTCTACATGATACACATAATGATTTTCCATTGTGTCCAGAGAATATTAAAATTAATAATCGAGTTTCTAAATTATGTAATACTCTTTTTGATAAAGAAAAATATGTAATTCACTATAAGAATCTTCTACAAGTTTTAAAACTGGGATTAAATCTTAAAAAGATTCATAGAATAATTAAGTTCAAAGAAAGTAATTGGTTGGAAAAGTATATTGAGCTTAACACTAATCAACGGAAAAAAACAAAGAGTGATTTCGAGAAAGACTTCTTTAAATTAATGAATAACTCTGTCTTTGGAAAAACAATGGAAAATGTTAGAGAAAGAGTCGATGTTAAACTTATCTATGATGATCATAAAATACTAAAATTATCTTCTAAACACAATTATAAGAGAAGTATTATATTTAATACAGAATTAACAGCTGTTGAAATGGAACAGACAAACATAGTTCTTGATAAACCTATTTATGTAGGTTTTGCTATACTTGATCTAAGTAAATGGTTGATGTATGACTTCCATTATAACGTAATGCTGAAGAAATATGACAGTAATATTAAATTGTGTTATCAAGATACTGATAGTCTTATTTATGAAATTATTACAGAAGATTTTTACGAAGATGTTGCAAAAGACTCAAATTTAAAAGAATATTTTGACTTTAGCGAATATCCTAATATTCATCCATTGTATTCAGTTGAAAATAAAAAAGTTGTTGGAAAATTTAAAGATGAATTGAATGGTTTAATAATGAAAGAACTTGTAGCCTTGAAGCCCAAACAGTATGCTTATAAAATTGCTGAAGAAATGCGAGAAAAATTTGTAGATTATTATAATCGAAGAACTCAAGAAGAAAAAGAGAATCCAAAACTCCCAAAGGTTCCGAAACCTGGAGATGAACAGAAAAAGAGTAAAGGAATAAAGAAAACTGTTGTAAAGAATGAGTTGAAAATAGATGATTATAAAGAATGTCTATTCAATAAATCGATTGTGAGAAAGAAGCAATATATGATTAGATCTGAGAAACATCAGATATATACACAATGTCAGAATAAAATTGCTCTTAATAATGATAAAAATATGTGTGATCATAAACGTTACATTATTAAAGATAGTTATTCCACTATGGCATTCGGTAGTGTTCATATAAAACCACAACTTCTATCTCAATAGAGATAAAACACTTGTTTTGAAATCATGATTTTCCAACATTTTAATAATAATAATACAATAATATCCACAATGATGAGTAACAAATTCTTGAATTTGAAACGTTGAAATTTCTATTTCTTGTTTTTTATCTTTGTTTTTCAAATAATATAATATTTCAGTTGGAGGATCTAAACCAAAAGAATCGAAATAATAAATATTTTCTTTTCTCTTAGAATAACAAACCCAATGTGTTCCTCTATTCATTGAAGAATCAAGATTTACAATACCAGTTTCTTCTTGTAGTGGGCCATTATTTGGAAGAGTATCTATCATGAAAACTCCCCGAAAGTTTTTTATTTTCAATTTTTTAACTAATTCCATAAGGTCACGATTAGTTAGCGGAGGAAGACCTTTTTTGAGATTGAGAGTCATTTATTTATTTATTTTTCTATTAAAATGTAATTTTCTTGACCAACCATAATTTCGACCACTTTCTGGTTGGACGGATTTTCAAGAAAAAATGCATTTTCTTGAAATCATATGATTTTTGATGAATAATTATAGATTTTATAAACAAATTCGTTAAAAAATCTTCAAAAATGATTGAAAAACGAAGTGGTCGAAAAAGTGTCCCAGCGGTCACATTTTATATACTACTGGCGTGGCTGAGAGGAGGAGGTCTGAGAGGGGCGTGGCCGAGAGGAGGAGGTCTGAGAGGAGCGTGGCTGAGAGGAGGAGGTCTGAGAGGGGCGTGGCTGAGAGGAGGAGGTCTGAGAGGAGCGTGGCTGAGAGGAGGAGGTCTGAGAGGAGCGTGGCTGAGAGGAGGAGGTCTGAGAGGAGCGTGGCTGAGAGGAGGTCTGAGAGGGGCGTGGCTGAGAGGAGGAGGTCTGAGAGGGGCGTGGCTGAGAGGAGGAGGTCTGAGAGGGGCGTGGCTGAGAGGATGAGGTCTGAGTGGAGCGTGGCTGAGAGGATGAGGTCTGAGAGGAGCGTGGCTGAGAGGAGGAGGTCTGAGAGGGGCGTGGTTGAGAGGAGGTCTGAGAGGAGCGTGGCTGAGAGGAGGAGGTCTGAGAGGGGCGTGGCTGAGAGGAGGAGGTCTGAGAGGAGCGTGGCTGAGAGGAGGAGGTCTGAGAGGAGCGTGGCTGAGAGGAGGAGGTCTGAGAGGAGCGTGGCTGAGAGGAGGAGGTCTGAGAGGGGCGTGGCTGAGAGGAGGAGGTCTGAGAGGAGCGTGGCTGAGAGGAGGAGGTCTGAGAGGGGCGTGGCTGAGAGGAGGAGGTCTGAGAGGGGCGTGGTTGAGAGGAGGTCTGAGAGGAGCGTGGCTGAGAGGAGGAGGTCTGAGAGGGGCGTGGCTGAGAGGAGGAGGTCTGAGAGGAGCGTGGCTGAGAGGAGGAGGTCTGAGAGGAGCGTGGCTGAGAGGAGGAGGTCTGAGAGGAGCGTGGCTGAGAGGAGGAGGTCTGAGAGGGGCGTGGCTGAGAGGAGCAGGTCTGAGAGGAGCGTGGCTGAGAGGAGGAGGTCTGAGAGGGGCGTGGTTGAGAGGAGGTCTGAGAGGAGCGTGGCTGAGAGGAGGAGGTCTGAGAGGGGCGTGGCTGAGAGGAGGAGGTCTGAGAGGAGCGTGGCTGAGAGGAGGAGGTCTGAGAGGGGCGTGGTTGAGAGGAGGTCTGAGAGGAGCGTGGCTGAGAGGAGGAGGTCTGAGAGGGGCGTGGCTGAGAGGAGGAGGTCTGAGAGGGGCGTGGCTGAGAGGAGGAGGTCTGAGAGGGGCGTGGCTGAGAGGAGGAGGTCTGAGAGGAGCGTGGCTGAGAGGAGGAGGTCTGAGAGGAGCGTGGATGAGAGGAGGAGGTCTGAGAGGAGCGTGGCTGAGAGGAGGAGGTCTGAGAGGGGCGTGGCTGAGAGGAGGAGGTCTGAGAGGAGCGTGGCTGAGAGGAGGAGGTCTGAGAGGAGCGTGGCTGAGAGGAGGAGGTCTGAGAGGGGCGTGGCTGAGAGGAGGAGGTCTGAGAGGAGCGTGGCTGAGAGGAGGTCTGAGAGGGGCGTGGCTGAGAGGAGGAGGTCTGAGAGGGGCGTGGCTGAGAGGAGGAGGTCTGAGAGGGGCGTGGCTGAGAGGATGAGGTCTGAGTGGAGCGTGGCTGAGAGGATGAGGTCTGAGAGGAGCGTGGCTGAGAGGAGGAGGTCTGAGAGGGGCGTGGTTGAGAGGAGGTCTGAGAGGAGCGTGGCTGAGAGGAGGAGGTCTGAGAGGAGCGTGGCTGAGAGGAGGAGGTCTGAGAGGAGCGTGGCTGAGAGGAGGAGGTCTGAGAGGAGCGTGGCTGAGAGGAGGTCTGAGAGGGGCGTGGCTGAGAGGAGGAGGTCTGAGAGGAGCGTGGCTGAGAGGAGGAGGTCTGAGAGGAGCGTGGCTGAGAGGAGGAGGTCTGAGAGGGGCGTGGCTGAGAGGAGGAGGTCTGAGAGGAGCGTGGCTGAGAGGAGGTCTGAGAGGGGCGTGGCTGAGAGGAGGAGGTCTGAGAGGGGCGTGGTTGAGAGGAGGTCTGAGAGGAGCGTGGCTGAGAGGAGGAGGTCTGAGAGGGGCGTGGCTGAGAGGAGGAGGTCTGAGAGGAGCGTGGCTGAGAGGAGGAGGTCTGAGAGGGGCGTGGTTGAGAGGAGGTCTGAGAGGAGCGTGGCTGAGAGGAGGAGGTCTGAGAGGGGCGTGGCTGAGAGGAGGAGGTCTGAGAGGGGCGTGGCTGAGAGGAGGAGGTCTGAGAGGGGCGTGGCTGAGAGGAGGAGGTCTGAGAGGAGCGTGGCTGAGAGGAGGAGGTCTGAGAGGAGCGTGGATGAGAGGAGGAGGTCTGAGAGGAGCGTGGCTGAGAGGAGGAGGTCTGAGAGGGGCGTGGCTGAGAGGAGGAGGTCTGAGAGGAGCGTGGCTGAGAGGAGGAGGTCTGAGAGGAGCGTGGCTGAGAGGAGGAGGTCTGAGAGGGGCGTGGCTGAGAGGAGGAGGTCTGAGAGGAGCGTGGCTGAGAGGAGGTCTGAGAGGGGCGTGGCTGAGAGGAGGAGGTCTGAGAGGGGCGTGGCTGAGAGGAGGAGGTCTGAGAGGGGCGTGGCTGAGAGGATGAGGTCTGAGTGGAGCGTGGCTGAGAGGATGAGGTCTGAGAGGAGCGTGGCTGAGAGGAGGAGGTCTGAGAGGGGCGTGGTTGAGAGGAGGTCTGAGAGGAGCGTGGCTGAGAGGAGGAGGTCTGAGAGGAGCGTGGCTGAGAGGAGGAGGTCTGAGAGGAGCGTGGCTGAGAGGAGGAGGTCTGAGAGGAGCGTGGCTGAGAGGAGGTCTGAGAGGGGCGTGGCTGAGAGGAGGAGGTCTGAGAGGAGCGTGGCTGAGAGGAGGAGGTCTGAGAGGGGCGTGGCTGAGAGGAGGAGGTCTGAGAGGGGCGTGGTTGAGAGGAGGTCTGAGAGGAGCGTGGCTGAGAGGAGGAGGTCTGAGAGGGGCGTGGCTGAGAGGAGGAGGTCTGAGAGGAGCGTGGCTGAGAGGAGGAGGTCTGAGAGGGGCGTGGTTGAGAGGAGGTCTGAGAGGAGCGTGGCTGAGAGGAGGAGGTCTGAGAGGGGCGTGGCTGAGAGGAGGAGGTCTGAGAGGGGCGTGGCTGAGAGGAGGAGGTCTGAGAGGGGCGTGGCTGAGAGGAGGAGGTCTGAGAGGAGCGTGGCTGAGAGGAGGAGGTCTGAGAGGAGCGTGGATGAGAGGAGGAGGTCTGAGAGGAGCGTGGCTGAGAGGAGGAGGTCTGAGAGGGGCGTGGCTGAGAGGAGGAGGTCTGAGAGGAGCGTGGCTGAGAGGAGGAGGTCTGAGAGGAGCGTGGCTGAGAGGAGGAGGTCTGAGAGGGGCGTGGCTGAGAGGAGGAGGTCTGAGAGGAGCGTGGCTGAGAGGAGGTCTGAGAGGGGCGTGGCTGAGAGGAGGAGGTCTGAGAGGGGCGTGGCTGAGAGGAGGAGGTCTGAGAGGGGCGTGGCTGAGAGGATGAGGTCTGAGTGGAGCGTGGCTGAGAGGATGAGGTCTGAGAGGAGCGTGGCTGAGAGGAGGAGGTCTGAGAGGGGCGTGGTTGAGAGGAGGTCTGAGAGGAGCGTGGCTGAGAGGAGGAGGTCTGAGAGGAGCGTGGCTGAGAGGAGGAGGTCTGAGAGGAGCGTGGCTGAGAGGAGGAGGTCTGAGAGGAGCGTGGCTGAGAGGAGGTCTGAGAGGGGCGTGGCTGAGAGGAGGAGGTCTGAGAGGAGCGTGGCTGAGAGGAGGAGGTCTGAGAGGAGCGTGGCTGAGAGGAGGAGGTCTGAGAGGGGCGTGGCTGAGAGGAGGAGGTCTGAGAGGAGCGTGGCTGAGAGGAGGTCTGAGAGGGGCGTGGCTGAGAGGAGGAGGTCTGAGAGGGGCGTGGCTGAGAGGAGGAGGTCTGAGAGGGGCGTGGCTGAGAGGATGAGGTCTGAGTGGAGCGTGGCTGAGAGGAGGAGGTCTGAGAGGAGCGTGGCTGAGAGGAGGAGGTCTGAGAGGAGCGTGGCTGAGAGGAGGAGGTCTGAGAGGGGCGTGGCTGAGAGGAGGAGGTCTGAGAGGAGCGTGGCTGAGAGGAGGTCTGAGAGGGGCGTGGCTGAGAGGAGGAGGTCTGAGAGGGGCGTGGCTGAGAGGAGGAGGTCTGAGAGGGGCGTGGCTGAGAGGATGAGGTCTGAGTGGAGCGTGGCTGAGAGGATGAGGTCTGAGAGGAGCGTGGCTGAGAGGAGGAGGTCTGAGAGGGGCGTGGTTGAGAGGAGGTCTGAGAGGAGCGTGGCTGAGAGGAGGAGGTCTGAGAGGAGCGTGGCTGAGAGGAGGAGGTCTGAGAGGAGCGTGGCTGAGAGGAGGAGGTCTGAGAGGAGCGTGGCTGAGAGGAGGAGGTCTGAGAGGGGCGTGGCTGAGAGGAGGAGGTCTGAGAGGAGCGTGGCTGAGAGGAGGAGGTCTGAGAGGGGCGTGGTTGAGAGGAGGTCTGAGAGGAGCGTGGCTGAGAGGAGGAGGTCTGAGAGGGGCGTGGCTGAGAGGAGGAGGTCTGAGAGGAGCGTGGTTGAGAGGAGGTCTGAGAGGAGCGTGGCTGAGAGGAGGAGGTCTGAGAGGGGCGTGGCTGAGAGGAGGAGGTCTGAGAGGAGCGTGGCTGAGAGGAGGAGGTCTGAGAGGAGCGTGGCTGAGAGGAGGAGGTCTGAGAGGAGCGTGGCTGAGAGGAGGAGGTCTGAGAGGGGCGTGGCTGAGAGGAGGTCTGAGAGGGGCGTGGCTGAGAGGAGGAGGTCTGAGAGGGGCGTGGCTGAGAGGAGGAGGTCTGAGAGGGGCGTGGCTGAGAGGATGAGGTCTGAGTGGAGCGTGGCTGAGAGGATGAGGTCTGAGAGGAGCGTGGCTGAGAGGAGGAGGTCTGAGAGGAGCGTGGCTGAGAGGAGGAGGTCTGAGAGGGGCGTGGCTTAGAGGAGGAGGTCTGAGAGGGGCGTGGTTGAGAGGAGGTCTGAGAGGAGCGTGGCTGAGAGGAGGAGGTCTGAGAGGGGCGTGGTTGAGAGGAGGTCTGAGAGGAGCGTGGCTGAGAGGAGGAGGTCTGAGAGGAGCGTGGCTGAGAGGAGGAGGTCTGAGAGGGGCGTGGTTGAGAGGGGGAGGTCTGAGAGGGGCGTGGCTGAGAGGAGGAGGTCTGAGAGGGGCGTGGCTGAGAGGAGGAGGTCTGAGAGGAGCGTGGCTGAGAGGAGGAGGTCTGAGAGGGGCGTGGTTGAGAGGAGGTCTGAGAGGAGCGTGGCTGAGAGGAGGAGGTCTGAGAGGGGCGTGGCTGAGAGGAGGAGGTCTGAGAGGAGCGTGGCTGAGAGGAGGAGGTCTGAGAGGAGCGTGGCTGAGAGGAGGAGGTCTGAGAGGAGCGTGGCTGAGAGGAGGAGGTCTGAGAGGGGCGTGGCTGAGAGGAGGAGGTCTGAGAGGAGCGTGGCTGAGAGGAGGAGGTCTGAGAGGGGCGTGGCTGAGAGGAGGAGGTCTGAGAGGGGCGTGGTTGAGAGGAGGTCTGAGAGGAGCGTGGCTGAGAGGAGGAGGACTGAGAGGGGCGTGGCTGAGAGGAGGAGGTCTGAGAGGAGCGTGGCTGAGAGGAGGAGGTCTGAGAGGAGCGTGGCTGAGAGGAGGAGGTCTGAGAGGAGCGTGGCTGAGAGGAGGAGGTCTGAGAGGGGCGTGGCTGAGAGGAGGAGGTCTGAGAGGGGCGTGGTTGAGAGGAGGTCTGAGAGGAGCGTGGCTGAGAGGAGGAGGTCTGAGAGGGGCGTGGCTGAGAGGAGGAGGTCTGAGAGGAGCGTGGCTGAGAGGAGGAGGTCTGAGAGGGGCGTGGTTGAGAGGAGGTCTGAGAGGAGCGTGGCTGAGAGGAGGAGGTCTGAGAGGGGCGTGGCTGAGAGGAGGAGGTCTGAGAGGAGCGTGGCTGAGAGGAGGAGGTCTGAGAGGGGCGTGGTTGAGAGGAGGTCTGAGAGGAGCGTGGCTGAGAGGAGGAGGTCTGAGAGGGGCGTGGCTGAGAGGAGGAGGTCTGAGAGGGGCGTGGCTGAGAGGAGGAGGTCTGAGAGGGGCGTGGCTGAGAGGAGGAGGTCTGAGAGGAGCGTGGCTGAGAGGAGGAGGTCTGAGAGGAGCGTGGCTGAGAGGAGGAGGTCTGAGAGGAGCGTGGCTGAGAGGAGGAGGTCTGAGAGGGGCGTGGCTGAGAGGAGGAGGTCTGAGAGGAGCGTGGCTGAGAGGAGGAGGTCTGAGAGGAGCGTGGCTGAGAGGAGGAGGTCTGAGAGGGGCGTGGCTGAGAGGAGGAGGTCTGAGAGGAGCGTGGCTGAGAGGAGGTCTGAGAGGGGCGTGGCTGAGAGGAGGAGGTCTGAGAGGGGCGTGGCTGAGAGGAGGAGGTCTGAGAGGGGCGTGGCTGAGAGGATGAGGTCTGAGTGGAGCGTGGCTGAGAGGATGAGGTCTGAGAGGAGCGTGGCTGAGAGGAGGAGGTCTGAGAGGGGCGTGGTTGAGAGGAGGTCTGAGAGGAGCGTGGCTGAGAGGAGGAGGTCTGAGAGGGGCGTGGCTGAGAGGAGGAGGTCTGAGAGGAGCGTGGCTGAGAGGAGGAGGTCTGAGAGGAGCGTGGCTGAGAGGAGGAGGTCTGAGAGGGGCGTGGCTGAGAGGAGGAGGTCTGAGAGGAGCGTGGCTGAGAGGAGGAGGTCTGAGAGGAGCGTGGCTGAGAGGAGGAGGTCTGAGAGGGGCGTGGCTGAGAGGAGGAGGTCTGAGAGGAGCGTGGCTGAGAGGAGGAGGTCTGAGAGGAACGTGGCTGAGAAGAGGAGGTCTGAGAGGGGCGTGGCTGAGAGGAGGAGGTCTGAGAGGGGCGTGGCTGAGAGGATGAGGTCTGAGTGGAGCGTGGCTGAGAGGATGAGGTCTGAGAGAAGCGTGGCTGAGAGGAGGAGGTCTGAGAGGGGCGTGGTTGAGAGGAGGTCTGAGAGGAGCGTGGCTGAGAGGAGGAGGTCTGAGAGGAGCGTGGCTGAGAGGAGGAGGTCTGAGAGGAGCGTGGCTGAGAGGAGGAGGTCTGAGAGGAGCGTGGCTGAGAGGAGGAGGTCTGAGAGAGGCGTGGCTGAGAGGAGGAGGTCTGAGAGGAGCGTGGCTGAGAGGAGGAGGTCTGAGAGGGGCGTGGTTGAGAGGAGGTCTGAGAGGAGCGTGGCTGAGAGGAGGAGGTCTGAGAGGAGCGTGGCTGAGAGGAGGAGGTCTGAGAGGGGCGTGGCTGAGAGGAGGAGGTCTGAGAGGAGCGTGGCTGAGAGGAGGTCTGAGAGGGGCGTGGCTGAGAGGAGGAGGTCTGAGAGGGGCGTGGCTGAGAGGAGGAGGTCTGAGAGGGGCGTGGCTGAGAGGATGAGGTCTGAGTGGAGCGTGGCTGAGAGGATGAGGTCTGAGAGGAGCGTGGCTGAGAGGAGGAGGTCTGAGAGGGGCGTGGTTGAGAGGAGGTCTGAGAGGAGCGTGGTTGAGAGGAGGTCTGAGAGGAGCGTGGCTGAGAGGAGGAGGTCTGAGAGGAGCGTGGCTGAGAGGAGGAGGTCTGAGAGGAGCGTGGCTGAGAGGAGGAGGTCTGAGAGAGGCGTGGCTGAGAGGAGGAGGTCTGAGAGGAGCGTGGCTGAGAGGAGGAGGTCTGAGAGGGGCGTGGTTGAGAGGAGGTCTGAGAGGAGCGTGGCTGAGAGGAGGAGGTCTGAGAGGAGCGTGGCTGAGAGGAGGAGGTCTGAGAGGGGCGTGGCTGAGAGGAGGAGGTCTGAGAGGAGCGTGGTTGAGAGGAGGTCTGAGAGGAGCGTGGCTGAGAGGAGGAGGTCTGAGAGGGGCGTGGCTGAGAGGAGGAGGTCTGAGAGGAGCGTGGCTGAGAGGAGGAGGTCTGAGAGGAGCGTGGCTGAGAGGAGGAGGTCTGAGAGGGGCGTGGCTGAGAGGAGGAGGTCTGAGAGGAGCGTGGCTGAGAGGAGGAGGTCTGAGAGGAACGTGGCTGAGAGGAGGAGGTCTGAGAGGGGCGTGGCTGAGAGGAGGAGGTCTGAGAGGGGCGTGGCTGAGAGGATGAGGTCTGAGTGGAGCGTGGCTGAGAGGATGAGGTCTGAGAGGAGCGTGGCTGAGAGGAGGAGGTCTGAGAGGGGCGTGGTTGAGAGGAGGTCTGAGAGGAGCGTGGCTGAGAGGAGGAGGTCTGAGAGGAGCGTGGCTGAGAGGAGGAGGTCTGAGAGGAGCGTGGCTGAGAGGAGGAGGTCTGAGAGGAGCGTGGCTGAGAGGAGGAGGTCTGAGAGAGGCGTGGCTGAGAGGAGGAGGTCTGAGAGGAGCGTGGCTGAGAGGAGGAGGTCTGAGAGGGGCGTGGTTGAGAGGAGGTCTGAGAGGAGCGTGGCTGAGAGGAGGAGGTCTGAGAGGGGCGTGGCTGAGAGGAGGAGGTCTGAGAGGAGCGTGGTTGAGAGGAGGTCTGAGAGGAGCGTGGCTGAGAGGAGGAGGTCTGAGAGGAGCGTGGCTGAGAGGAGGAGGTCTGAGAGGGGCGTGGCTGAGAGGAGGAGGTCTGAGAGGAGCGTGGCTGAGAGGAGGAGGTCTGAGAGGAGCGTGGCTGAGAGGAGGAGGTCTGAGAGGGGCGTGGCTGAGAGGAGGAGGTCTGAGAGGAGCGTGGCTGAGAGGAGGAGGTCTGAGAGGAGCGTGGCTGAGAGGAGGAGGTCTGAGAGGGGCGTGGCTGAGAGGAGGAGGTCTGAGAGGAGCGTGGCTGAGAGGAGGAGGTCTGAGAGGAGCGTGGCTGAGAGGAGGAGGTCTGAGAGGAGCGTGGCTGAGAGGAGGAGATCTGAGAGGAGCGTGGCTGAGAGGAGGAGGTCTGAGAGGGGCGTGGTTGAGAGGAGGTCTGAGAGGAGCGTGGCTGAGAGGAGGAGGTCTGAGAGGGGCGTGGTTGAGAGGAGGTCTGAGAGGAGCGTGGCTGAGAGGAGGAGGACTGAGAGGGGCGTGGCTGAGAGGAGGAGGTCTGAGAGGAGCGTGGCTGAGAGGAGGAGGTCTGAGAGGAGCGTGGCTGAGAGGAGGAGGTCTGAGAGGAGCGTGGCTGAGAGGAGGAGGTCTGAGAGGGGCGTGGCTGAGAGGAGGAGGTCTGAGAGGGGCGTGGTTGAGAGGAGGTCTGAGAGGAGCGTGGCTGAGAGGAGGAGGTCTGAGAGGGGCGTGGCTGAGAGGAGGAGGTCTGAGAGGAGCGTGGCTGAGAGGAGGAGGTCTGAGAGGGGCGTGGTTGAGAGGAGGTCTGAGAGGAGCGTGGCTGAGAGGAGGAGGTCTGAGAGGGGCGTGGCTGAGAGGAGGAGGTCTGAGAGGAGCGTGGCTGAGAGGAGGAGGTCTGAGAGGGGCGTGGTTGAGAGGAGGTCTGAGAGGAGCGTGGCTGAGAGGAGGAGGTCTGAGAGGGGCGTGGCTGAGAGGAGGAGGTCTGAGAGGGGCGTGGCTGAGAGGAGGAGGTCTGAGAGGGGCGTGGCTGAGAGGAGGAGGTCTGAGAGGAGCGTGGCTGAGAGGAGGAGGTCTGAGAGGAGCGTGGCTGAGAGGAGGAGGTCTGAGAGGAGCGTGGCTGAGAGGAGGAGGTCTGAGAGGGGCGTGGCTGAGAGGAGGAGGTCTGAGAGGAGCGTGGCTGAGAGGAGGAGGTCTGAGAGGAGCGTGGCTGAGAGGAGGAGGTCTGAGAGGGGCGTGGCTGAGAGGAGGAGGTCTGAGAGGAGCGTGGCTGAGAGGAGGTCTGAGAGGGGCGTGGCTGAGAGGAGGAGGTCTGAGAGGGGCGTGGCTGAGAGGAGGAGGTCTGAGAGGGGCGTGGCTGAGAGGATGAGGTCTGAGTGGAGCGTGGCTGAGAGGATGAGGTCTGAGAGGAGCGTGGCTGAGAGGAGGAGGTCTGAGAGGGGCGTGGTTGAGAGGAGGTCTGAGAGGAGCGTGGCTGAGAGGAGGAGGTCTGAGAGGAGCGTGGCTGAGAGGAGGAGGTCTGAGAGGAGCGTGGCTGAGAGGAGGAGGTCTGAGAGGAGCGTGGCTGAGAGGAGGTCTGAGAGGGGCGTGGCTGAGAGGAGGAGGTCTGAGAGGAGCGTGGCTGAGAGGAGGAGGTCTGAGAGGAGCGTGGCTGAGAGGAGGAGGTCTGAGAGGGGCGTGGCTGAGAGGAGGAGGTCTGAGAGGAGCGTGGCTGAGAGGAGGTCTGAGAGGGGCGTGGCTGAGAGGAGGAGGTCTGAGAGGGGCGTGGCTGAGAGGAGGAGGTCTGAGAGGGGCGTGGCTGAGAGGATGAGGTCTGAGTGGAGCGTGGCTGAGAGGATGAGGTCTGAGAGGAGCGTGGCTGAGAGGAGGAGGTCTGAGAGGGGCGTGGTTGAGAGGAGGTCTGAGAGGAGCGTGGCTGAGAGGAGGAGGTCTGAGAGGAGCGTGGCTGAGAGGAGGAGGTCTGAGAGGAGCGTGGCTGAGAGGAGGAGGTCTGAGAGGAGCGTGGCTGAGAGGAGGAGGTCTGAGAGGGGCGTGGCTGAGAGGAGGAGGTCTGAGAGGAGCGTGGCTGAGAGGAGGAGGTCTGAGAGGGGCGTGGTTGAGAGGAGGTCTGAGAGGAGCGTGGCTGAGAGGAGGAGGTCTGAGAGGGGCGTGGCTGAGAGGAGGAGGTCTGAGAGGAGCGTGGTTGAGAGGAGGTCTGAGAGGAGCGTGGCTGAGAGGAGGAGGTCTGAGAGGGGCGTGGCTGAGAGGAGGAGGTCTGAGAGGAGCGTGGCTGAGAGGAGGAGGTCTGAGAGGAGCGTGGCTGAGAGGAGGAGGTCTGAGAGGGGCGTGGCTGAGAGGAGGAGGTCTGAGAGGAGCGTGGCTGAGAGGAGGAGGTCTGAGAGGAGCGTGGCTGAGAGGAGGAGGTCTGAGAGGGGCGTGGCTGAGAGGAGGTGGTCTGAGAGGAGCGTGGCTGAGAGGAGGTCTGAGAGGGGCGTGGCTGAGAGGAGGAGGTCTGAGAGGGGCGTGGCTGAGAGGAGGAGGTCTGAGAGGGGCGTGGCTGAGAGGATGAGGTCTGAGTGGAGCGTGGCTGAGAGGATGAGGTCTGAGAGGAGCGTGGCTGAGAGGAGGAGGTCTGAGAGGGGCGTGGTTGAGAGGAGGTCTGAGAGGAGCGTGGCTGAGAGGAGGAGGTCTGAGAGGAGCGTGGCTGAGAGGAGGAGGTCTGAGAGGAGCGTGGCTGAGAGGAGGAGGTCTGAGAGGAGCGTGGCTGAGAGGAGGTCTGAGAGGGGCGTGGCTGAGAGGAGGAGGTCTGAGAGGAGCGTGGCTGAGAGGAGGAGGTCTGAGAGGAGCGTGGCTGAGAGGAGGAGGTCTGAGAGGGGCGTGGCTGAGAGGAGGAGGTCTGAGAGGAGCGTGGCTGAGAGGAGGTCTGAGAGGGGCGTGGCTGAGAGGAGGAGGTCTGAGAGGGGCGTGGCTGAGAGGAGGAGGTCTGAGAGGGGCGTGGCTGAGAGGATGAGGTCTGAGTGGAGCGTGGCTGAGAGGATGAGGTCTGAGAGGAGCGTGGCTGAGAGGAGGAGGTCTGAGAGGGGCGTGGTTGAGAGGAGGTCTGAGAGGAGCGTGGCTGAGAGGAGGAGGTCTGAGAGGAGCGTGGCTGAGAGGAGGAGGTCTGAGAGGAGCGTGGCTGAGAGGAGGAGGTCTGAGAGGAGCGTGGCTGAGAGGAGGAGGTCTGAGAGGAGCGTGGCTGAGAGGAGGAGGTCTGAGAGGGGCGTGGCTGAGAGGAGGAGGTCTGAGAGGAGCGTGGCTGAGAGGAGGTCTGAGAGGGGCGTGGCTGAGAGGAGGAGGTCTGAGAGGGGCGTGGCTGAGAGGAGGAGGTCTGAGAGGGGCGTGGTTGAGAGGAGGTCTGAGAGGAGCGTGGCTGAGAGGAGGAGGTCTGAGAGGAGCGTGGCTGAGAGGAGGAGGTCTGAGAGGAGCGTGGCTGAGAGGAGGAGGTCTGAGAGGAGCGTGGCTGAGAGGAGGAGGTCTGAGAGGGGCGTGGCTGAGAGGAGGAGGTCTGAGAGGAGCGTGGCTGAGAGGAGGAGGTCTGAGAGGGGCGTGGTTGAGAGGAGGTCTGAGAGGAGCGTGGCTGAGAGGAGGAGGTCTGAGAGGGGCGTGGCTGAGAGGAGGAGGTCTGAGAGGAGCGTCGTTGAGAGGAGGTCTGAGAGGAGCGTGGCTGAGAGGAGGAGGTCTGAGAGGAGCGTGGCTGAGAGGAGGAGGTCTGAGAGGAGCGTGGCTGAGAGGAGGAGGTCTGAGAGGGGCGTGGTTGAGAGGAGGTCTGAGAGGAGCGTGGCTGAGAGGAGGAGGTCTGAGAGGAGCGTGGCTGAGAGGAGGAGGTCTGAGAGGGGCGTGGTTGAGAGGAGGTCTGAGAGGAGCGTGGCTGAGAGGAGGAGGTCTGAGAGGAGCGTGGCTGAGAGGAGGAGGTCTGAGAGGAGCGTGGCTGAGAGGAGGAGGTCTGAGAGGAGCGTGGCTGAGAGGAGGAGGTCTGAGAGGAGCGTGGCTGAGAGGAGGAGGTCTGAGAGGGGCGTGGCTGAGAGGAGGAGGTCTGAGAGGAGCGTGGCTGAGAGGAGGTCTGAGAGGGGCGTGGCTGAGAGGAGGAGGTCTGAGAGGGGCGTGGCTGAGAGGAGGAGGTCTGAGAGGGGCGTGGCTGAGAGGATGAGGTCTGAGTGGAGCGTGGCTGAGAGGATGAGGTCTGAGAGGAGCGTGGCTGAGAGGAGGAGGTCTGAGAGGGGCGTGGTTGAGAGGAGGTCTGAGTGGAGCGTGGCTGAGAGGATGAGGTCTGAGAGGAGCGTGGCTGAGAGGAGGAGGTCTGAGAGGGGCGTGGTTGAGAGGAGGTCTGAGAGGAGCGTGGCTGAGAGGAGGAGGTCTGAGAGGAGCGTGGCTGAGAGGAGGAGGTCTGAGAGGAGCGTGGCTGAGAGGAGGAGGTCTGAGAGGAGCGTGGCTGAGAGGAGGTCTGAGAGGGGCGTGGCTGAGAGGAGGAGGTCTGAGAGGAGCGTGGCTGAGAGGAGGAGGTCTGAGAGGAGCGTGGCTGAGAGGAGGAGGTCTGAGAGGGGCGTGGCTGAGAGGAGGAGGTCTGAGAGGAGCGTGGCTGAGAGGAGGTCTGAGAGGGGCGTGGCTGAGAGGAGGAGGTCTGAGAGGAGCGTGGCTGAGAGGAGGAGGTCTGAGAGGGGCGTGGCTGAGAGGAGGAGGTCTGAGAGGGGCGTGGCTGAGAGGAGGAGGTCTGAGAGGAGCGTGGCTGAGAGGAGGTCTGAGAGGGGCGTGGCTGAGAGGAGGAGGTCTGAGAGGGGCGTGGCTGAGAGGAGGAGGTCTGAGAGGGGCGTGGCTGAGAGGATGAGGTCTGAGTGGAGCGTGGCTGAGAGGATGAGGTCTGAGAGGAGCGTGGCTGAGAGGAGGAGGTCTGAGAGGGGCGTGGTTGAGAGGAGGTCTGAGAGGAGCGTGGCTGAGAGGAGGAGGTCTGAGAGGAGCGTGGCTGAGAGGAGGAGGTCTGAGAGGAGCGTGGCTGAGAGGAGGAGGTCTGAGAGGAGCGTGGCTGAGAGGAGGAGGTCTGAGAGGGGCGTGGCTGAGAGGAGGAGGTCTGAGAGGAGCGTGGCTGAGAGGAGGAGGTCTGAGAGGGGCGTGGTTGAGAGGAGGTCTGAGAGGAGCGTGGCTGAGAGGAGGAGGTCTGAGAGGGGCGTGGCTGAGAGGAGGAGGTCTGAGAGGAGCGTGGTTGAGAGGAGGTCTGAGAGGAGCGTGGCTGAGAGGAGGAGGTCTGAGAGGGGCGTGGCTGAGAGGAGGAGGTCTGAGAGGAGCGTGGCTGAGAGGAGGAGGTCTGAGAGGAGCGTGGCTGAGAGGAGGAGGTCTGAGAGGAGCGTGGCTAGGTCTGAGAGGGGCGTGGCTGAGAGGAGGTCTGAGAGGGGCGTGGCTGAGAGGAGGAGGTCTGAGAGGGGCGTGGCTGAGAGGAGGAGGTCTGAGAGGGGCGTGGCTGAGAGGATGAGGTCTGAGTGGAGCGTGGCTGAGAGGATGAGGTCTGAGAGGAGCGTGGCTGAGAGGAGGAGGTCTGAGAGGAGCGTGGCTGAGAGGAGGAGGTCTGAGAGGGGCGTGGTTGAGAGGAGGTCTGAGAGGAGCGTGGCTGAGAGGAGGAGGTCTGAGAGGAGCGTGGCTGAGAGGAGGAGGTCTGAGAGGAGCGTGGTTGAGAGGAGGTCTGAGAGGAGCGTGGCTGAGAGGAGGAGGTCTGAGAGGGGCGTGGCTGAGAGGAGGAGGTCTGAGAGGAGCGTGGCTGAGAGGAGGAGGTCTGAGAGGGGCGTGGTTGAGAGGAGGTCTGAGAGGAGCGTGGCTGAGAGGAGGAGGTCTGAGAGGAGCGTGGCTGAGAGGAGGAGGTCTGAGAGGAGCGTGGCTGAGAGGAGGAGGTCTGAGAGGAGCGTGGCTGAGAGGAGGAGGTCTGAGAGGAGCGTGGCTGAGAGGAGGAGGTCTGAGAGGAGCGTGGCTGAGAGGAGGAGGTCTGAGAGGGGCGTGGTTGAGAGGAGGTCTGAGAGGAGCGTGGCTGAGAGGAGGAGGTCTGAGAGGGGCGTGGCTGAGAGGAGGAGGTCTGAGAGGGGCGTGGCTGAGAGGAGGAGGTCTGAGAGGGGCGTGGCTGAGAGGAGGAGGTCTGAGAGGAGCGTGGCTGAGAGGAGGTCTGAGAGGGGCGTGGCTGAGAGGAGGAGGTCTGAGAGGGGCGTGGCTGAGAGGAGGAGGTCTGAGAGGGGCGTGGCTGAGAGGATGAGGTCTGAGAGGAGCGTGGCTGAGAGGAGGAGGTCTGAGAGGGGCGTGGTTGAGAGGAGGTCTGAGAGGAGCGTGGCTGAGAGGAGGAGGTCTGAGAGGAGCGTGGCTGAGAGGAGGAGGTCTGAGCGGAGCGTGGCTGAGAGGAGGAGGTCTGAGAGGAGCGTGGCTGAGAGGAGGAGGTCTGAGAGGGGCGTGGCTGAGAGGAGGAGGTCTGAGAGGGGCGTGGCTGAGAGGAGGAGGTCTGAGAGGAGCGTGGCTGAGAGGAGGTCTGAGAGGGGCGTGGCTGAGAGGAGGAGGTCTGAGAGGGGCGTGGCTGAGAGGAGGAGGTCTGAGAGGGGCGTGGCTGAGAGGATGAGGTCTGAGTGGAGCGTGGCTGAGAGGATGAGGTCTGAGAGGAGCGTGGCTGAGAGGAGGAGGTCTGAGAGGGGCGTGGTTGAGAGGAGGTCTGAGAGGAGCGTGGCTGAGAGGAGGAGGTCTGAGAGGAGCGTGGCTGAGAGGAGGAGGTCTGAGAGGAGCGTGGCTGAGAGGAGGAGGTCTGAGAGGGGCGTGGTTGAGAGGAGGTCTGAGAGGAGCGTGGCTGAGAGGAGGAGGTCTGAGAGGGGCGTGGCTGAGAGGAGGAGGTCTGAGAGGGGCGTGGCTGAGAGGAGGAGGTCTGAGAGGAGCGTGGCTGAGAGGAGGAGGTCTGAGAGGGGCGTGGTTGAGAGGAGGAGGTCTGAGAGGGGCGTGGCTGAGAGGAGGAGGTCTGAGAGGGGCGTGGCTGAGAGGAGGAGGTCTGAGAGGAGCGTGGCTGAGAGGAGGAGGTCTGAGATGGGCGTGGTTGAGAGGAGGTCTGAGAGGAGCGTGGCTGAGAGGAGGAGGTCTGAGAGGGGCGTGGCTGAGAGGAGGAGGTCTGAGAGGGGCGTGGCTGAGAGGAGGAGGTCTGAGAGGAGCGTGGCTGAGAGGAGGAGGTCTGAGAGGGGCGTGGCTGAGAGGAGGAGGTCTGAGAGGGGCGTGGTTGAGAGGAGGTCTGAGAGGAGCGTGGCTGAGAGGAGGAGGTCTGAGAGGGGCGTGGCTGAGAGGAGGAGGTCTGAGAGGAGCGTGGCTGAGAGGAGGAGGTCTGAGAGGGGCGTGGTTGAGAGGAGGTCTGAGAGGAGCGTGGCTGAGAGGAGGAGGTCTGAGAGGGGCGTGGCTGAGAGGAGGAGGTCTGAGAGGAGCGTGGTTGAGAGGAGGTCTGAGAGGAGCGTGGCTGAGAGGAGGAGGTCTGAGAGGGGCGTGGCTGAGAGGAGGAGGTCTGAGAGGAGCGTGGCTGAGAGGAGGAGGTCTGAGAGGAGCGTGGCTGAGAGGAGGAGGTCTGAGAGGAGCGTGGCTGAGAGGAGGAGGTCTGAGAGGAGCGTGGCTGAGAGGAGGAGGTCTGAGAGGAGCGTGGCTGAGAGGAGGAGGTCTGAGAGGGGCGTGGCTTAGAGGAGGAGGTCTGAGAGGGGCGTGGTTGAGAGGAGGTCTGAGAGGAGCGTGGCTGAGAGGAGGAGGTCTGAGAGGGGCGTGGCTGAGAGGAGGAGGTCTGAGAGGAGCGTGGCTGAGAGGAGGAGGTCTGAGATGGGCGTGGTTGAGAGGAGGTCTGAGAGGAGCGTGGCTGAGAGGAGGAGGTCTGAGAGGGGCGTGGCTGAGAGGAGGAGGTCTGAGAGGGGCGTGGCTGAGAGGAGGAGGTCTGAGAGGAGCGTGGCTGAGAGGAGGAGGTCTGAGAGGGGCGTGGTTGAGAGGAGGAGGTCTGAGAGGGGCGTGGCTGAGAGGAGGAGGTCTGAGAGGAGCGTGGCTGAGAGGAGGAGGTCTGAGAGGAGCGTGGCTGAGAGGAGGAGGTCTGAGAGGAGCGTGGCTGAGAGGAGGAGGTCTGAGAGGAGCGTGGCTGAGAGGAGGAGGTCTGAGAGGGGCGTGGCTGAGAGGAGGAGGTCTGAGAGGGGCGTGGTTGAGAGGAGGAGGTCTGAGAGGGGCGTGGTTGAGAGGAGGAGGTCTGAGAGGGGCGTGGCTGAGAGGAGGAGGTCTGAGAGGGGCGTGGCTGAGAGGAGGAGGTCTGAGAGGAGCGTGGCTGAGAGGAGGAGGTCTGAGAGGAGCGTGGCTGAGAGGAGGAGGTCTGAGAGGAGCGTGGCTGAGAGGAGGAGGTCTGAGAGGAGCGTGGCTGAGAGGAGGAGGTCTGAGAGGGGCGTGGCTGAGAGGAGGGGGTCTGAGAGGAGCGTGGCTGAGAGGAGGAGGTCTGAGAGGGGCGTGGTTGAGAGGAGGTCTGAGAGGAGCGTGGCTGAGAGGAGGAGGTCTGAGAGGGGCGTGGCTGAGAGGAGGAGGTCTGAGAGGAGCGTGGCTGAGAGGAGGAGGTCTGAGAGGAGCGTGGCTGAGAGGAGGAGGTCTGAGAGGAGCGTGGCTGAGAGGAGGAGGTCTGAGAGGAGCGTGGCTGAGAGGAGGAGGTCTGAGAGGAGCGTGGCTGAGAGGAGGAGGTCTGAGAGGGGCGTGGCTTAGAGGAGGAGGTCTGAGAGGGGCGTGGTTGAGAGGAGGTCTGAGAGGAGCGTGGCTGAGAGGAGGAGGTCTGAGAGGGGCGTGGTTGAGAGGAGGTCTGAGAGGAGCGTGGCTGAGAGGAGGAGGTCTGAGAGGAGCGTGGCTGAGAGGAGGAGGTCTGAGAGGGGCGTGGTTGAGAGGAGGTCTGAGAGGAGCGTGGCTGAGAGGAGGAGGTCTGAGAGGGGCGTGGCTGAGAGGAGGAGGTCTGAGAGGGGCGTGGCTGAGAGGAGGAGGTCTGAGAGGAGCGTGGCTGAGAGGAGGAGGTCTGAGAGGGGCGTGGTTGAGAGGAGGTCTGAGAGGAGCGTGGCTGAGAGGAGGAGGTCTGAGAGGGGCGTGGCTGAGAGGAGGAGGTCTGAGAGGAGCGTGGCTGAGAGGAGGAGGTCTGAGATGGGCGTGGTTGAGAGGAGGTCTGAGAGGAGCGTGGCTGAGAGGAGGAGGTCTGAGAGGGGCGTGGCTGAGAGGAGGAGGTCTGAGAGGGGCGTGGCTGAGAGGAGGAGGTCTGAGAGGAGCGTGGCTGAGAGGAGGAGGTCTGAGAGGGGCGTGGTTGAGAGGAGGAGGTCTGAGAGGGGCGTGGCTGAGAGGAGGAGGTCTGAGAGGAGCGTGGCTGAGAGGAGGAGGTCTGAGAGGAGCGTGGCTGAGAGGAGGAGGTCTGAGAGGAGCGTGGCTGAGAGGAGGAGGTCTGAGAGGAGCGTGGCTGAGAGGAGGAGGTCTGAGAGGGGCGTGGCTGAGAGGAGGAGGTCTGAGAGGGGCGTGGATGAGAGGAGGAGGTCTGAGAGGGGCGTGGCTGAGAGGAGGAGGTCTGAGAGGGGCGTGGATGAGAGGAGGAGGTCTGAGAGGGGCGTGGTTGAGAGGAGGAGGTCTGAGAGGGGCGTGGCTGAGAGGAGGAGGTCTGAGAGGGGCGTGGCTGAGAGGAGGAGGTCTGAGAGGAGCGTGGCTGAGAGGAGGAGGTCTGAGAGGAGCGTGGCTGAGAGGAGGAGGTCTGAGAGGAGCGTGGCTGAGAGGAGGAGGTCTGAGAGGAGCGTGGCTGAGAGGAGGAGGTCTGAGAGGGGCGTGGCTGAGAGGAGGAGGTCTGAGAGGAGCGTGGCTGAGAGGAGGAGGTCTGAGAGGGGCGTGGTTGAGAGGAGGTCTGAGAGGAGCGTGGCTGAGAGGAGGAGGTCTGAGAGGGGCGTGGCTGAGAGGAGGAGGTCTGAGAGGAGCGTGGCTGAGAGGAGGAGGTCTGAGAGGAGCGTGGCTGAGAGGAGGAGGTCTGAGAGGAGCGTGGCTGAGAGGAGGAGGTCTGAGAGGAGCGTGGCTGAGAGGAGGAGGTCTGAGAGGAGCGTGGCTGAGAGGAGGAGGTCTGAGAGGGGCGTGGCTTAGAGGAGGAGGTCTGAGAGGGGCGTGGTTGAGAGGAGGTCTGAGAGGAGCGTGGCTGAGAGGAGGAGGTCTGAGAGGGGCGTGGTTGAGAGGAGGTCTGAGAGGAGCGTGGCTGAGAGGAGGAGGTCTGAGAGGAGCGTGGCTGAGAGGAGGAGGTCTGAGAGGGGCGTGGTTGAGAGGAGGTCTGAGAGGAGCGTGGCTGAGAGGAGGAGGTCTGAGAGGGGCGTGGCTGAGAGGAGGAGGTCTGAGAGGGGCGTGGCTGAGAGGAGGAGGTCTGAGAGGAGCGTGGCTGAGAGGAGGAGGTCTGAGAGGGGCGTGGTTGAGAGGAGGTCTGAGAGGAGCGTGGCTGAGAGGAGGAGGTCTGAGAGGGGCGTGGCTGAGAGGAGGAGGTCTGAGAGGAGCGTGGCTGAGAGGAGGAGGTCTGAGATGGGCGTGGTTGAGAGGAGGTCTGAGAGGAGCGTGGCTGAGAGGAGGAGGTCTGAGAGGGGCGTGGCTGAGAGGAGGAGGTCTGAGAGGGGCGTGGCTGAGAGGAGGAGGTCTGAGAGGAGCGTGGCTGAGAGGAGGAGGTCTGAGAGGGGCGTGGTTGAGAGGAGGAGGTCTGAGAGGGGCGTGGCTGAGAGGAGGAGGTCTGAGAGGAGCGTGGCTGAGAGGAGGAGGTCTGAGAGGAGCGTGGCTGAGAGGAGGAGGTCTGAGAGGAGCGTGGCTGAGAGGAGGAGGTCTGAGAGGAGCGTGGCTGAGAGGAGGAGGTCTGAGAGGGGCGTGGCTGAGAGGAGGAGGTCTGAGAGGGGCGTGGTTGAGAGGAGGAGGTCTGAGAGGGGCGTGGTTGAGAGGAGGAGGTCTGAGAGGGGCGTGGCTGAGAGGAGGAGGTCTGAGAGGGGCGTGGCTGAGAGGAGGAGGTCTGAGAGGAGCGTGGCTGAGAGGAGGAGGTCTGAGAGGAGCGTGGCTGAGAGGAGGAGGTCTGAGAGGAGCGTGGCTGAGAGGAGGAGGTCTGAGAGGAGCGTGGCTGAGAGGAGGAGGTCTGAGAGGGGCGTGGCTGAGAGGAGGAGGTCTGAGAGGAGCGTGGCTGAGAGGAGGAGGTCTGAGAGGGGCGTGGTTGAGAGGAGGTCTGAGAGGAGCGTGGCTGAGAGGAGGAGGTCTGAGAGGGGCGTGGCTGAGAGGAGGAGGTCTGAGAGGAGCGTGGCTGAGAGGAGGAGGTCTGAGAGGGGCGTGGTTGAGAGGAGGTCTGAGAGGAGCGTGGCTGAGAGGAGGAGGTCTGAGAGGGGCGTGGCTGAGAGGAGGAGGTCTGAGAGGGGCGTGGCTGAGAGGAGGAGGTCTGAGAGGGGCGTGGCTGAGAGGAGGAGGTCTGAGAGGAGCGTGGCTGAGAGGAGGAGGTCTGAGAGGGGCGTGGCTGAGAGGAGGAGGTCTGAGAGGAGCGTGGCTGAGAGGAGGAGGTCTGAGAGGGGCGTGGCTGAGAGGAGGAGGTCTGAGAGGAGCGTGGCTGAGAGGAGGAGGTCTGAGAGGAGCGTGGCTGAGAGGAGGAGGTCTGAGAGGGGCGTGGCTGAGAGGAGGAGGTCTGAGAGGAGCGTGGCTGAGAGGAGGAGGTCTGAGAGGGGCGTGGCTGAGAGGATGAGGTCTGAGAGGAGCGTGGCTGAGAGGAGGAGGTCTGAGAGGGGCGTGGCTGAGAGGAGGAGGTCTGAGAGGAGCGTGGCTGAGAGGAGGTCTGAGAGGGGCGTGGCTGAGAGGAGGAGGTCTGAGAGGGGCGTGGTTGAGAGGAGGTCTGAGAGGAGCGTGGCTGAGAGGAGGAGGTCTGAGAGGAGCGTGGCTGAGAGGAGGAGGTCTGAGAGGAGCGTGGCTGAGAGGAGGAGGTCTGAGAGGAGCGTGGCTGAGAGGAGGAGGTCTGAGAGGAGCGTGGCTGAGAGGAGGAGGTCTGAGAGGGGCGTGGCTGAGAGGAGGAGGTCTGAGAGGAGCGTGGCTGAGAGGAGGTCTGAGAGGGGCGTGGCTGAGAGGAGGAGGTCTGAGAGGGGCGTGGCTGAGAGGAGGAGGTCTGAGAGGGGCGTGGCTGAGAGGATGAGGTCTGAGTGGAGCGTGGCTGAGAGGATGAGGTCTGAGAGGAGCGTGGCTGAGAGGAGGAGGTCTGAGAGGGGCGTGGTTGAGAGGAGGTCTGAGTGGAGCGTGGCTGAGAGGATGAGGTCTGAGAGGAGCGTGGCTGAGAGGAGGAGGTCTGAGAGGGGCGTGGTTGAGAGGAGGTCTGAGAGGAGCGTGGCTGAGAGGAGGAGGTCTGAGAGGAGCGTGGCTGAGAGGAGGAGGTCTGAGAGGAGCGTGGCTGAGAGGAGGAGGTCTGAGAGGAGCGTGGCTGAGAGGAGGTCTGAGAGGGGCGTGGCTGAGAGGAGGAGGTCTGAGAGGAGCGTGGCTGAGAGGAGGAGGTCTGAGAGGAGCGTGGCTGAGAGGAGGAGGTCTGAGAGGGGCGTGGCTGAGAGGAGGAGGTCTGAGAGGAGCGTGGCTGAGAGGAGGTCTGAGAGGGGCGTGGCTGAGAGGAGGAGGTCTGAGAGGAGCGTGGCTGAGAGGAGGAGGTCTGAGAGGGGCGTGGCTGAGAGGAGGAGGTCTGAGAGGAGCGTGGCTGAGAGGAGGTCTGAGAGGGGCGTGGCTGAGAGGAGGAGGTCTGAGAGGGGCGTGGCTGAGAGGAGGAGGTCTGAGAGGGGCGTGGCTGAGAGGATGAGGTCTGAGTGGAGCGTGGCTGAGAGGATGAGGTCTGAGAGGAGCGTGGCTGAGAGGAGGAGGTCTGAGAGGGGCGTGGTTGAGAGGAGGTCTGAGAGGAGCGTGGCTGAGAGGAGGAGGTCTGAGAGGAGCGTGGCTGAGAGGAGGAGGTCTGAGAGGAGCGTGGCTGAGAGGAGGAGGTCTGAGAGGAGCGTGGCTGAGAGGAGGAGGTCTGAGAGGGGCGTGGCTGAGAGGAGGAGGTCTGAGAGGAGCGTGGCTGAGAGGAGGAGGTCTGAGAGGGGCGTGGTTGAGAGGAGGTCTGAGAGGAGCGTGGCTGAGAGGAGGAGGTCTGAGAGGGGCGTGGCTGAGAGGAGGAGGTCTGAGAGGAGCGTGGTTGAGAGGAGGTCTGAGAGGAGCGTGGCTGAGAGGAGGAGGTCTGAGAGGGGCGTGGCTGAGAGGAGGAGGTCTGAGAGGAGCGTGGCTGAGAGGAGGAGGTCTGAGAGGAGCGTGGCTGAGAGGAGGAGGTCTGAGAGGAGCGTGGCTGAGAGGAGGAGGTCTGAGAGGGG